>CM020513.1:11597500-12047500 GCA_009823395.1 Thamnaconus septentrionalis
CAGTTGACTTTACCAAAGTCAGAGAGCCGTGTCTCTCTACACTGAGGGGTTTTTGTACGGCGCCTCAATGACTTTGTATCACTGTGGTTGCCTTTTGGTGGAGGAACCAGACTGGCTGTTGGACGTAAGTAAACTTTTGAAATATAATCATTATTGAACAGTTTCATTTATTTAGTTTTGTCTTTTAAAATCCCAAATTGTTGAGATAGAATCGTGATTTTTAAACAGGTAACTTGTCTACAGAGGCCAAACTATAAGTTTCAAAGTAAAAAGTAATTTCAGTGAATTTTACACAGAAATTAATCACTTCATTGAGTAAGATGTGTAAAATCCATCATTTTAATGAAGTGACCTCAATTCTTGAATTAGAAGGAATTTATATTCAGTTGACTTTATCAAAGTCAGAGAGCCGTGTCTCTCTACACTGAGAGGTTTTTGTACGGCGCCTCAATGACTTTGTATCATTGTGGGACACTTTTGGTGGAGGAACCAGACTGGATCTTGGACGTAAGTTTCCTCATAAAGTTTAAATCTAGGGCTTTATAAATTGGAATTCAGTTTTTTGGTATTACGATTGTTTGATGTACCTAGTTTTCATTTTAACACTGAATGTTTTAATGTTACTTTTTAAATACAGAGCTGTTTCACCGAACTTTCTTTGCTTGTTCAGAAAAAATTGAATTTTGAGTCTTTCACTCAGTTGAGATGGTAAAATGTGAAAACTGTGTTAAAATGTTGTGAAATGTTTAAACCTGTTGGTGAGGTTTATTTAATCAGTTAGAAAAAGGATACGGAATCCAAGAATTTGAAAATATCAGTTTTGAAATGCACACAAGAGATATTTAGTTGTTTTAACTTTGATTCATTTGTGTGTGACGCATGTGTGGTTCATCTTTTGATGGAATTGCTGTAGATATTTTAATTTAAGTGTATTTATTCCCATTTCTGACTGTTGATTGTCTGAGTGCTGATGTGCATGAGGAGCTTGTTGAGAGGAAGTGAAACAATGTGTGAGTCAGTGACTGGTGGAGCGGAAAAGGCAGCTGACACAAACTCCTCTGAGGACCAGATGAACTCTCACAGTGTGAAGGTGTCCAGGTGTCTCCTGCTTGACTGATTGACTGATTGCTGTCTCCTAGGTGATGTCCCTCCCACCCTGACGGTTCTGCCCCCCTCCACTGAGCAACTGGATCAGGGAAAGGCCACAGTCTTGTGTGTGGCCAGCAAGGGCTTCCCCTCAGACTGGAGTCTGTCCTGGAAGCTGCTCAGCAGCGGCAGCAGCAGCAGCAGCTGGGAGGACAGCAGGAGCCCTGCGGTGCTGGAGCAGGACGGCCTCTACAGCTGGAGCAGCACCCTGAGCCTCACTGCACAGCAGTGGAAGGAAATGGCCACTGTCACCTGCCAGGCCAGCCAGGGCTCCCAGGCTACACAGTCAGAGACACTGAGGAGAGACCAGTGTTCCCAGTCCTGACCTGACTCACTGGGACTCTGCTACTGCTTTGACTCTCAGTCTGCTCTCTGTCTCCGCTTCTCTCTGTCTGTCCACACAGCAGCATTTCCTGCTTTGTCTTCATGATCTTGGAACAATAAAACATGTCTCATTTGTATCAGTAAAGTCTCTTCTGCTCATTTCATTCATGCAATTGCATTCAAGTCATTTTATTATTGTGTTGGGTTGAAGCAACAATTTTTAAATCAAGATTTTCTTTCACGTGGCTTCAGAGAAGATGACAAGGTTCTTACAATGTTGGTGTTTTCATTAAAATTATCCTTTATTGCCCAGGCAATCTTGAAGGGACTTCATATTGGTTTAAATATAATGTAAGTTATCATCTGCATAGTGAGAAATCCATTTTGAGTCTCGCTACTCAAATCTGGTCTTTCCAGCTTTATGTTCTGAAGGGAATCTGGAAATTTGTAAATGTGAAGATTTTATTTTCTCAAACATCAACCTTCCTTCATGTGATTGCCATGTAACGGCCTGAATTATTAAACTGTTTCTGTTGTTTCTTCCATTTATCACATGAAGGTAACTACATTTGATCAATTACTTCTCTAAATATCTCATAGTTCAAACAAAAGTTGTTGATGAGCTCAACGTTGGTTCATGTCCAAATCCTGATTGGAGTTTCAGAGTGAGAGTCTTAAAGATGTTTAACAATGGCTCTAGTTTTACAATAATAATATGTTTAGTTTAAATTCTTCTTTTTAATGATGCAATTGCAACATTTTAAAAATGTAAATGATAAATATACTCAAATTATAATTGTAGCTTTGAATGTGTCTATTCTCAGTGAAGTGTATCAGTCTCTGCAGTAGCTTCCAGCTGCAGCAGTCACTGTGGTTCCTCTTCACTCTGACTCAGGGAGGTTTTTGTACGACTGTTTTTCACTGTGGTAACAGCCACTGACTGTTGATGCTGTGAAGACTCTGGCAGTAGTAAACTGCTGCATCTTCAGTCTGGACTCCACTGATGGTCAGAGTGAAGTCAGTGTTTGATCCACTGCCTGTAAAACGATCTGGAGTCCCTGATTGTCGAGTGCTAGTTGAATAAATGAGCAGTTTAGGAGTTTCTCCATCTCTCTGCTGGTACCAAGCCAAGTAGCTCCCACCATGAACACTTTGACTGGTCCGACATGGGATGGAGACGGTGCCTCCAGGAGCAGAGGTCACTGCTCCAGGCTGAGTCACTGTCACCTGGCCTCTGGACTCTGAGGACACACACACACAAACATCAAGCAACTTTATGCTTCTGTGGCTTCATTTCACAGGGACTGATGTTCATAGAGGAGAGGAGTTGGATTCTCTGCACTTTACCTGTCAAGCAGCAGCAGCAGAGGACAGTCCAGATGAGGACAGAGACCAAAGTCATGGTTTGGATGAGGACGACGTCTGTGGCTTGTGCTGAAATCAGAGACAGCTGTCAATCATCCAGCCATCATGTCTCAGGACTATAAAGTCTCCCAGAGCACTGGAGCATGATGCTGCTGATGCAAAGTGGCTCTATGGAAATCATCTGACTGACCCCTGCAGAAAACTGAATAGCTCCCTGAAAAAAAAAAAAAAAAGATGAATATATATTTTTTCTGTTGTCTAGTGTTACATAGTGTCTAAAAATGTGGAAATTAAAAATAAAATAAAATAAATAAATAAATAAATAAATACCTCAGAGGTGACACTGTATCTTGACTGGCATGCCACTTTTTACATTTTTATTTCTGTGAAATGCATTTTTTTCTTCAAAAAAAAAATTAAATTTTTTTTTAGCACAAATTACAGTTACTAAAAGAAAACTTTTCCTTCTACATCAAGAAGCTAATTGACTCCCAGAACTAATGCATTTTATTTTACAGTATGTGTGGAATCAACAAAAATTTGGGCTTCAAATGACTTTGTTAAAGTCAGACAGCCGTGTTGTCATGATTTTGGAACAATTAAAAATGTCTCATGCGTACAGCAGTAAAGTCTCTCCTGCTCATTTGATTCATGCAAGTTCTCATCATTGATGTATTGGTTTGATTCATTTAAATCCGTTCATTTTGGGTAAAACAAACAATTTCAAATATATATTTCTGTCACATTATTCGTGGGGAAGATTGTAATGTTCTTACAGTGTTTATGTTTTTTATTCAAATTATTTATTACAACTGAGACAATCTTGAGTAGATTTTATCATGTTTTTAATATAATTTGTATTATCATCTGCATAATAAGAAATCCACTTGGAGTCTCTCCACTCACCTCTGGCCTCTCCAGCTGGAGATTTATCATTGTGAAGGGAACTTTCTCATTTGTAGATGTAAAGAGGATTTTTTTTTCTCATATACCAACCTTCAAATCAACTGATTGTGATGTAATGGCCTGTAACATCAAACTGTTCACAGGTCATAGAGAACTCTAGTTGAAAGGCATTCAGGCTTTTCATGATTTATTATATTTATCAAAAGAAGTTAATAATTTTTAAACTGTAACTTTTTTTAAATATCTGGAAGTTGAAAAAATGTTGGTAATGGGCCTGTTGTTGATTCATCTCTTATTGCCTAAAATAAAGGTTTAACAAGAGAACTTTCCAAGTGTGAGGGATGATTCCAGATTAGACATTAGTTTCAGAGTCAGGGTCTGAAAATGTTTTAAATCTTTAAATTAGCAGCAGCAATGTGTTATGTTTTAATTTTTAAAAGGGTTTAGTGCAACACTTTTTAGCTCAGAATGTATCTATTCTCAGTGAAGTGTATCAGTCTCTGCAGTAGCTTCCAGCTGCAGCAGTCACTGTGGTTCCTCTTCACTGTGACTCAGGGAGGTTTTTGTACGACTGTTTTTCACTGTGTGAACAGCCACTGACTGTTGATGCTGTGAACACTCTGACAGTAATAAACTGCTGCATCTTCAGTCTGGACTCCACTGATGGTCAGAGTGAAGTCACTGTTTGATCCACTACCTGTAAAACGATCTGGAGTCCCTGATTGTCGAGTGCTAGCATAATAAATGAGCAGTTTAGGAGTTTCTCCATCTCTCTGTTGGTACCAGTGCAAGTTGCTCCCAGCACTCTGACTGATCTGACATGGGATGGTGACAGTGCCTCCAGGAGCAGAGCTCACTGCTCCAGGCTGAGTCACTGTCACCTGGCCTCTGGACTCTGAGGACACACACACACAAAACATCAAGCAGCTTCATGCTTCTGTGGCTTCATTTCACAGGGACTGATGTTCATAGAGGAGAGGAGTTGGATTCTCTGCACTTTACCTGTCAAGCAGCAGCAGCAGAGGACAGTCCAGATGAGGACGGAGACCAAAGTCATGGTTTGGATGAGGACGACGTCTGTGGCTTGTGCTGAAATCAGAGACAGCTGTCAATCATCCAGCCATCATGTCTCAGGACTATAAAGTCTCCCAGAGCACTGGAGCATGATGCTGCTGATGCAAAGTGGCTCTATGGAAATCATTGGAAGAAAAAAGACCATTATAGTTCTCTTCGTCACTTTAGCTGCTGTTAGTTTCATGGTCACTTTTTTCTTTTTGTACTGTAACATTTCATTTGAATCCACTTCTACCTCAATAACTGCTGCTGTCTCGGAGAGGATTTCACTGCTTCTGCTCTCATATTATGACCTACATAACTACCTCAGGTTGAAGATGTTTCTCATTAAGAATAAAGACTATTAAAGTTCTCTTTGTCACTTTAGGTGCTGTTTGTTTCATGGTCACTTTTTTATTATTAGACTGTCATACACTAAGTAGTATATCCATGTAAACAAGAACACAACAGACTATATGTTTTCATTTTATCTTCACTACTACTCTATAACCATTTAATATACTAATGATTTTATATTAACTGAAGATGTTTGTTGAAGGCTTGAAGACAGACATTTCATTTGAATCCACTTTAACCTCAAGAACTGCTGATGTCTCGGAGAGGATTTCACTGATTCTGCTCTCATATTATGACCTACATAACTCCCTCAGGTTGAAGATGTTTCCAATCATCCTGAAGTCATCAGTAATGGTCCGGCTGTTTTTCTAGCTGGAAACGATCTTGAAAGAAGACTTTCCTTGAAAAGACTGTCGAACTCTTTGACCATCATTGTAATTACAGCAGAGAAGACACTTGTTAAATCTTCTGACGTATAGGTCAATGCAACCCAGCATAAATCTTATTGATTTTTGATGATATTGATATTGGTAATTAGAATGCATTCTGTGTTGCTCATTTCTAAAGGAGTTAAACGGGAGGAAATGTTTTGTTTGTTCTATTTTCGACAGTTGCTTCTTCTGAACTCAGGATCACAGGGTTGCTGGAGTCCATCCCAAGTGTCGCTGGGTGACGACTGGGTTACAGACTGGAAAAGTCTTCAGTTTGTCACTGGGCCACATTGAGAGACTAACAACCACTCACACATGTATTCACACATATGGACAATTTCTCGTACATTGGTTGTCTGACTTCCATGTCTTTGGACTGTGGATGGAAGCCAGAGAACCTGGACAGAACCCACACAGACACCAGGAGAACATGAGAACTCCACACAGAGAAGCCCAAGGCTTGGGGATCAAACCCTTAAAGTGATAATTCAAACCACAGCACCACCAGGTTTCACAGGGGCGACATGAAATGGTTGGAAATATTTGATTCCCTCGTGTCTTGAAACCTGAGTGTTGCCATGGTTCAGCAGTGATGGCTTTGTGTTGCCAGGAAGACTGCGTTCTGAAAGTTAAGAGACCGTTTTTCACTTTCATTTCATCTGGGACACAGGCACGAAAGCATGAAGGGATTCAGTCACACTGCTTTAAATGTTGGGGATTCTGATCAGTTAGGAAGCTCAAGTCATTCCCAAAATGATGATATTGCCACACAGACACCAGGAGAACATGTCTTGGTTTGCCATCATGTTCTCAATGAATTGTTGTTTTTTTTCCCTGAGGGCATCACCACCTCACTCCACTCAGGACAATCAGCACTAATTCTTTTCACCTGCTCTTCTTGCCAGGTTATTTTGCCGTCCTGTTCCCTCTCCTCCCTGCCAGATTGTTCCTCGGCTATGCACGACACTCCAGCACGCTACCCCGGACTGATTCATCTGTTACCAACCTCACCTGTTCACGTTTCTGCCTCCAGCCTTTCCCTTGCACAAGAAAGCCTGAGTGAGTGTCTCTTTCTGACCCCCTTTTGCAAGAAGATGATTCCCTTTTTTTTACTTTGGTCCCTTTTTTTGCCTTTTTGGAAAAGATTTTTGTTCGGACCCTTTTTCTACTTTTTGACTGACCAGTGGCATTCCTCCAGAAATAAAGCTGTTCCTTTTTCTTTCTTTTTTTTTGAACAATTACATTTTGTCTTGTGTGGTGCATTTGGGTCAAAAACACTCCTGTCTCAGAACATGAGGATGCCACACAAAGAAGCCCAAGGCCTGGGGATCAAACCCTTGAAGTGATCATTCAAACCACAGCACCACCATGTGGCACAGGGGCGACATGAAATAGTTGGATTCCCGGGGCCCGGGCCTGGGACCTTTCTGTGTGTTTGCATGTTCTCCCTGTGTCTGCGTGGGTTCTCTCCGGGTTCTCCGGCTTCCTCCCACACTCCAAAAACATGCATGTGAGGTCAATTGAATATTCTAAATTGTCCGTAGGTGTGCATGTGAGTGTGAATGGTTGTTTGTCTCTATGTGGCCCTGCGATGAACTGGCGACTTGTCCAGGGTGTCACCCTGCCTTCGCCCTAAGACAGCTGGGATAGGCTCCAGCAGACCCCCGTGACCCTGAATTGGAATAAGTGGGTATAGAAGATGAATGGATGGATAATCATAAAATTCCCTGCTACCATAAATTATTTTCCATATTTTCCACACTAATTTGTATTTGCAATTTCCTACTGCCATATGTTGCCTTCATTTGGCACTAGGTGGCAACATTGTCAAGGAAAACAATACCACTCAACCAAGCTCTCCAAAGTCAGGTCAGCCAGTTCTGTGAACTCAGCATGAAGAGCGAGACAAAAAGCTATTGGAAAGAAATGTGAGTGGAGGCCCAGGACTCAAACAGTATGTTTGATAACAATTTTCATATCTTTCTTCGTTCAAGTTGATGTAACTTAAGTTTGGATATAAATGTGTTTTTAATCTGTTTCTTATGGCGATCTATGGTGACTAACTATCAAAAACATACACATGTAATTGTGCGTGTGTGTGTAAATATTCAAGCTGATATTTTTTTTGAAAGTCAATGACTGCAAGGCTGAAAGTTGGTCAGACGGTGAAACAAACACCTGGTTGGGAGTGTTGACAAACCTTGAAGAGGTATTATCATGGGCCTAACAGTGCCATTTCTGACATCACCAAGGGTTTGTATCCAGAAATAAATGTTATTTTCTGAAGAGCGTAGCAAGCAGAAGAAGTAAATGTTGGAAGTCCCTTATTTCTGGAGAGTTTGTTGAATCACCAGAGACTCGTTCTCGTTAGAAAACCTTGATAAAATCAAGTTTGAATTGTGCAAACTTTCAACAAACGAATACATGTATGCATTGTTACAAGTACAGCAACATGACTCTAGGCAGCAAATGCCCCGGTGATGAGTCACACTTCACAATTAGCTGAAGGCAATTTAATGCGGCGTTCCTCCTGAGAAGAGTCGATGTCTTAATCCTTCCTAACACAAACTGCGTTACGCATCGCTGGTGGTCGGCCTGACACACGACTGCGTCAAATGTGCCCACATGCAGCGCACCATTACTGACGCACTCCCCTTATTTGTCGGTCCGTCAGATCATCCCGCTGTAAGCCCTGCAGGAATCTCCTGATCCCGTCACCAAGCCGCTGCTCCACCGCACAACTCAATCCCCGACACATCAGCTGTGACACTGTTACACCAGACACTCGGGCCTTACAGTAAGTGGCGCGCATGCCGCCAGGGTCGGGCGGCCACTGCGTTACAAAGGGACCCCGAGCTCACATTTCGGTGAGACACCGCTGAAATGTTTACTGTCACCGGGCCAGAGATAGACGAACCTGCAGGCTGCTAACGCATGCTGGCTGATACCTCATCCCATGCCGGGAACTCAGGCTCGTCGTTAACGACCTTCACTGCACAGTGTGAGCTGACGGAACTTATATGGACTTGATGTGAAAGCAGCAACCAGTGTGTTTTCTATAAAGACTTTCAAATAGGCTGAAAAAAGCTTGCTAAAAAAAAAGGTTCCCTCTTTTTGAGGAATTAGGGCTTGTTTATTAAATAAATAAAACATACACGTACAATTCAAAATAGTATGATTGTCTGAAACTGTCTGTATATTCATTAACTTGGATATAAAAAACAGGTGAAGAGTTTAGGAGGACTTTGACATGTGTGTCACTTGTTTTTTTTTTTTTATCAATAAACTGTAATAAAAATTAAAGCTGCAAGCTGCAAGCAGCGTTTGCGGGACTGAGCCACCGTGGCCGACGCAACCCCCGATGACCACCAACCTCTGCAGAAGCCCAGCGACATCTGCTGACTCTGAAAGAAGTCTATGCAAATGATGCAGATTTCTTACCTCCTGTTTGGTTTTTTTTTGGTTTTCTTTGGAAGATGCTGTCAAATGTAAATTATAGGTCTTGATGAGACAAACACGTGGGTGTTTGAATGACGTCTGTAGGACTTCCGTAAAGGAAACTGCAGCCGTTTATGTGTGTGTTGAAAAAGAGGGAGAAGAGTACTAATTAATCATCATAAGCCTGTGGATGCAAATGATGCAGATTTTTTTACCTGCATTTTTTGTGAAGTGGCTGTCAAATGTAAAATATAGGCTTTGATGAGACAAACACTTGGATGTTTGAATGACGTCTGTAGCACTTTTGTAAAGGAAACTGCAGCCATTTATGTGTGTGTTGAAAAAGAGGGAGAGAAAGAGAAAGGCGTTAGGACTAGCAAGAGTAGAGTTAGCTCCGCTCGCTCCGCTTTTGCAACCTTGGACACCAAAGCTTAGAACTCAGCCATTTCGGCGTCTACATGAAAGATATTGGTATCATCTTTTAGCTAAGGGCTTCAGCAATCTAAATATAATAGTTATCGGGGGTGCGAATAACGGTGTAGGCGTGGTCAGTGAAAAAACTGACTTTTTTTTCCGTTGGGGCGATCTCAAACAACTTGAAATATTTTACTTCCTGTTTGTCGGACGTTAAAAATTACAGCGTACGCGACATAGAGATTGATGAGATGAACGCGTGGGTTTTTGTTGCACAAATTTCCGATGTTCCTAGAGGGCGCTAGGTGCATTTTTAGTTTTCTGGTGTTTTTTTGGATTTTGGTCAGTTTTGACATCCATCGACCTTAAAAGGCTATAAAATGAAAACGTTCAAAGACGCGACGGGAAAATAATAATAAGCATAGCAAAAACAATCGAGCCTTCGCTGAGGCTCAGTCCCGAATAAACATAGCAAAAACAATCGAGTCTTCGCCTTGCGAAGACCTGCTCTGATGAGAGCAGGCCTTCGCTGAGGCTCAGTCCCGAATTAACTAAACTGACAGTGCAGAGGCCATGAGTGTGTGCGGCAAAGACAGTTAAATGTGAGCAGAATATGATCCAGTTCCGATGCACTGAGACGCTGCAGTGCCTCTTGCAAAACTCAAAATTGTTAAAATGTGGACTCTTCATTTAATAATGTGGCTGTGACATGCTCTCAAATCCCAGGCCGATCAGCTTGTCGGCTGAGATTCTTTTGCCACCATCTGTGCGGCGCTGACCCACTTGGTGTCGCTGCCAAAAAGGTTCTTTAGTTCTGCTCAAATTATGCATACATTCTCATTCAGCACGGCTGACCCAAAACAATACTGCTGTGGGACTAAACCAGTGAGAGACGGCCTGCTGGAAAGACGTGTTTACTGTTGTCGCTGTGTGCACAGTGGTTTGAGGGGATCAAGAGTCATATACTGAATGGTATGTGTAGGGGGCGCTATAGGTGGTCCTTACATAACGCACACAAACGACAGTGATCACAATGTTCATTCATTTATTTAACAAATTCTAAATTTACATAACATACAACTGTTCAGAACAACATCTCTCCTGTGTAAAAAAAAACAGAAGCGCTCCTTTTTAATGAGCTATGATGAAATTAAGACATGTGGTTGCTGTATAGCATCACAAACACTGTTCTACACTGCACACCAAGAGATGGCCTTCGTGAGGCCTCTCTGATGGGACAGAAGTGTTACGTTTTCTTGTTTCATACAGGGAAACACATTAAACGCAAGCCACTCAACAGTTCAAAATAGTGTACGAGAAAAACTGTAAACTCGCATATAGCTGCAAAATCTACAGACTATACTGGTAAATTAGTCCATGGTGACAAATAAAGACGTAAACAGGGATCAACAAGGTCACACCATTTATTTTACAGATTTAATTTATGCTTTCATGTACTTTGTTACCTTTTATATCATTGTACAGCACTTTTGGGATGTTGTGGTTGTTTCAGAAGAGCTTTATAAAGTTGAATATTACAGTTTATCATTATTAACCTTTTCTGTAATCTATTTTATCCTTTTTGTTTTTTTCTAAATTCTCTTATCAGCGCAGCCTCATGGTTAACGCCTAAACAAGTCTGACCAGGACCTGAGCCATGAGCATTTTCTATATTCACCTGGTTCTCAGGGTAAAATGGCTCGACTGCATTGAAGTGAATTAATAGGTAAATGTCTGGCTATGAATATCTGCCACTGTCTGGTTGTCCACCACATGGAGACATGCACTTTAAAAAGGAAAAAGAATCCATCACTCTGTCTGCAGCCTGACGTTAAACAACAGCTGACTTTTTAAGACTGTCGTAATTATAAGTCTCAATATTTGTTTGTACACTAGCCTCCTGCTTCCTGTCAACTCAACTGAACTTGCTGCAAGCAACTTTGACGGCTTCAGGACCTTAAACGGTCAAATGAGGCTTGGGCTAAAAATGTTGCTGCAGTGAAGGTGGACCAGAACAAGAGACAGAATAAAAAAACAAAACACTGTGGCTGATTCTCTGTGGCAAGTGACAGCTGCAGTGTGTTTGTGCATTTGTGTGGTATTCTGTATGTGTTGAACCAAGAAGGTGCAGAGTCACTGTAACCAGAACACTGCTGTTGACTGACAGGCTGGAGGCTGGTCGCTGCTCTCAGGAAGTGCTGCTTCTCTTCCTGGTTCTCGGCCTCCGCTTCAGAACTTCTTCTTCTTGGTCACTTTCACAATCTCTCTGAAATCAATGATATGTTTCAAGATCGTTTAGTTTTATGAAGAACGACTTAAAAATGTAAATGTACAAGTTGGCTGGGACTTTGAGACTTGTGGCCATCATATGCTGTAACTGAGACAACAATCTTAAAATCCCACACTGGACAACGGCTGTCAAGCTGGTCTTACCCCATCCTGCTCAGGCAGCTTGTGGCTCTTCTTCATGATCCGTGTTAAATGATTGCACAAAGCCACTATTCTGAATGACAGCTGTGGGGCAGGTCAAAGGCAGTTAGTTACAGACTGAATGAAGAACAACAGCAAACATTTCTCATCGGCGTGCACTCGAACTGGGCTCACCTTCCACCTGCGCCTCGCATACTGTCGTCTGAAGTTCTCCAAGTTCACCACCGACAACCTCTTCACCATCGCCTGTCTGGGGTTCAGAGGCTGCAAAGACACAGCAAATGTTAACATCCATCAATCAAAAAAAAAAAAAAAATCAGTTCAACATTTTCATTGAATTCATTTCCATGGTGATACAGGAAAGTGTTAAGATGAAAGATTTCAACAAATTTTAAAATAAGATTTATTACAGTACTTGGACTAAGGTGAAAATGGCGAAGTGACAAAAGTGAACATGTCGCTGCATGAAAAAAAAAAAAAAAATGCTGACAAGAAAGTGACACAATTTAAAAACTATTTGATGTTTTTTTTCTGCTGGTGTATTAAACATCTCCAAGAAAGAAATTAGAACAAAAAAAAATCTTTAACAAATAAATAAATAAATAAATAAATTCATCTTTGGTGAAAGTGCAAGCAAATTCACAAATGGAAAAGCACTATCAGAAAAAAAACATCAGTATAGAAAACACAAATTGAAATAAATAAATAAATAAATAAATAAATACATGTTAATTTCTTATACATACCAGATAATAGCTTAATAGCGTGCTACGACTTGTCATGGTTTTTGCATTGCTCTTTACATCAAGCTCAGGCAAATAGTGTACTTCATAAATGTAAGTATTATATAACTTGTTGTATAATAATATTGTGTATAGTATATATGTTGTAAATAATATTGTGTGTATTGCATAATAATATATTGCACAATACATGAATACAACTTGCCTCTCAAAACAGCATTCCAATCCAATTCCAAAAGTTTCACCTGTCGTCAAACATTGGTGCACTAAATAATCCATTAAGTTTATCTGCAAATCCCTTTTCAGAAATTTGAAAAGGGATTTGACTATTCATGAAATAGTCAAATCAGAAAGACGCTTAAATTATTGTTATTGCCGCTCACCCGGGTCTTTCGACCGTTAACACACATAATGTAGCTGATATCAGCAGAGTCTTTAGCTGAGCTGACCACCCCTCACCTCCTTTTCCTCTTAACGGTAAACACCAAAGCTTCACTGCTATCAAATAAAGACGTCACCTCCAGTTTACAGCTGTGTGAACCTGTGTGCTGACAGAAAAACACCGCTGTGCCCCAACAGAGGCCGCGGAGCTTCTTGCAGCTGATCAGACGATAGTTTTGTTGTCTGCGAGTGTCTGCTTGGCCTCTGAGTTCGGCCCTCTGCCGCAGGACCTCCGCAGCAGCTCCACCACTGCCTGTCCAACGTCCGCGTTCAAACTCCTGGCGGCTCCGTCAGGGTGCAACGAGGTCATGGCCTCCCGCAGCCACTGCAGTTCACTGTTCACGAGAGCGTGCGTCTGCCCTTCGCCAGGCTGCACTTTACGGAGCTCGCAGCCAAACTGCCTCCTCTTGGTGGTCTCACTCTCCTTGTGCCGGGCCTCCTTCTCAGTGCGGATGGAGAGCAGTGCTTCGAGGTCGCCCTGAAGAATCACCTCCTCCAAAACACCCGTGTCCATCCCGCTGACGGGCTTCGCTACGCTGGCAAAAAGCTCACAGTTGGTGAAAGTATTGTTCTGGGGCGTGACGCTGCACTCCTTCTGGGGGCGCCATCCTCTTCCAGAGGGCCGCAGGACTTCAAACACAAGGATGGTGGAGGAGGAAGAGGAGGAGGAGGGGGATAAGACTTTTTTTATATCTCATTGTTGCATCTTGTACACACACGTGGCGGTGACTCATCCAGGATGTTAGTGTGTGACCTCACGTCCGGCAACCAGAGCAGGTGAGAGGGGGACCAAAACAACCGACATTCCTTTGGGTTTGTGTTACACTTCCTAAGCACCATGCTGGTGTCCACAAACAGGAAGGTGATGTCACAGGAGGAGAAGAAAAAAAAACCCTGTGGACATGCAGTGGTAATGATGGAGTTTCCCCAGTAGAACACGGACATGTAGACAACATCTGTGCTGGTGAAAGGGAACTGAGAGTTTTTCGATTTGGGGACACAGATGGCAGATGAGACAGATAGGGGCGCTGCTTCTAGAAGGAGGGTGGAGGTGATGCATCTTCCCAGTGGGAGGAGTGCAGTGAAGGGATACAAAATGAATGTTACAGCATGCCGAAACAGAACGAACAAGATTGACGGCTGTTTGTTGTTGCACACTTAAAGGTGGATTTTTTTCCCCTTTAAAAAGGAACAAACCTCGTCTTTTCATTCTAGGTGTGGAGCTTCTGACAAAAGATCACAAAACAACGTGCGGGAACACACAAGGGCCATACCTTAATCCAAGGGTGGTTGAGGGCATCTTGGATGGTCAGCCGTTTTCTAGGATACACAAGTGAGAGAAAAGACAGTTTAATAGGAAACGAGAAATATAGCAAATAGACTCATCCTCTGGGAGGCTGTTTCTCAGGCCTTGGTTTCAGATCTGTGTTTGCCAAGCCAGACTCCAGGGAAGCAGTCTGGCATGCCTGGTTATCCAAGAAAAAACATCTAGAGACCTCCAGGACTCAGCAAAGCCTTAACTTCCTGCTAAAAGTCACATGTTTCTTAGACCACCACTAGTTTGGATGGAGACAAAATTGAAGTGTCTTTAAGGCCGTGTCACTGGGTGGAGCCAACGCCTGGCTGGATGTCAGTGCCCTTTGTGATGTCAGAAAAAGAGCTGATTTATACAACTGTTTTAGCACCTGCTTCCTGAAAAGAAGGAAATGGACTTTGCCCGTTCCTGGCGACTTCACCGACTGACTGGGGGCTCACATTACTGCCAGAAAACTCAGGAAGTTGAGGGGAGTGGGGGGTGTAGGTGCTGCTGATTGGCAACTCAGTGTCAGCCTGTCAGCAGTTATTACTTCATCGCGGCTGTGAAGTTTATTTTAGTTCTAATCGCATTTAATCACAAATAAATCCCTGCTCCACTTTTCTGTGAACCAATAAGCATTTTCCTCCTGGTTTGGATAAAGTCTGGGGATTTCTTCATTATAACCCTCTAATTCTTTGGCTCTCTACTTAATCCTTCCTTCTTCTTTTCTTTTTTTCCCCATTTTTCTTTTTCTTACCTCCTGTCCTTCACCAGGAGCTGCCTGATGAAGCTCTTGGCCAGCTCGCTGGTGTTGCTGAAGAGCTCCTCGTCGAAGTCGTAGTCCATGGCCGAGACGTTGCCCAGCGTCTCCTGCTTGGTGTCGCCGAGGAACGGTGACGCGCCGCTCAGGCTGGAAACAAGCAGCGGCACAGCGACACTCAGCCGGGTCACTTTTAACATCAACGTTGGCGACCACGGAACTTACAGGATGTACGTGATGACTCCAATGCTCCTGTGAAAAACAGGAAAAACAAACACAGGGTTAATTCTGCAGCTGTACCTGTGGTGTGGACAGCGGTGCAGGTCGGAGGTCATTGAAAAAGGCCTCACCACATGTCAGCCTCCAGTCCCAGCGGCTCGTAGTTGACTATCTCTGGAGCTGAAAATAGAAAATAATAAACACTGGAACTCTGAAAACACTGAAACACTGCAGGCGAACAAACAAAACCTCTTACCCACAAACTCCGGGGTGCCAAAGATGTTTTTGAATTCCGTGCCGGCTTCTATTTTGTGTGCCAGTCCAAAGTCTATGAGTTTGATGCGGGGCAGTGCAACGTTCCTGTCCAGGAGCATTATGTTTTCAGGCTGCGGTGCACAGAGAGCCACACACGCAGGCAAGTTGTCGTCAGCAAAGTTTGAAAAACACAACTCGACAGTGACAGAACAGCAGCGATGACGTTCACCTGAGTTACCTGGTTAGTGCTGCCTTCTAGCGCGAGCGTTAAAAGGAAACACGGCAGCGGTTAAAGACATTTCTTTCAGTGTAGGAGTCGGCAGAAGCATAAAAACAATTGGTTTCCTGTTGCGTTCATTTTCACAATACAATACATACAGCACAATTATTCAGTGTTCTTGAAAATGCTATGGACTCCTGACTGTGTCCATAACCGCCCCCTACTTACTATATAGTGCACTACATAGGGGATACAGTGTTCTTCTAATACATACATGGTCACTAAATATTTATTTATAAATATCTATTTAGGGCGACACGGTGGCGCAGTGGTTAACGCTGCCGCCTCACAGCAAGAAGGTCGTGGGTTCGATTCCGGGGCCCGGGCCTGGGACCTTTCTGTGTGGAGTTTGCATGTTCTCCCTGTGTCTGCGTGGGTTCTCTCCGGGTTCTCCGGCTTCCTCCCACAGTCCAAAAACATGCATGTGAGGTCAATTGAACACTGTAAATTGTCCGTAGGTGTGCATGTGAGTGTGAATGGTTGTCTGTCTCTATGTGGCCCTGCGATGAACTGGCGACTTGTCCAGGGTGTACCCTGCCTTCGCCCTAAGACAGCTGGGATAGGCTCCAGCAGACCCCCGTGACCCTGAATTGGAATAAGCGGATATAGAAGATGAATGAATGAATGAATGAATATCTATTTATCAATATTTACCATCACACATTGATGGTAATGGTGATCTAAGCGTTATTATTATTTTTAATGTGGTAAGAACAACTTTGTTCGAGTTACATTTCTATATCTCTTTAGCCACTGACTTCAGAACAGATCAAAAATATATCTGTTCTGAAATACAAATCTCTTCAGGCTGATCAAGACTTCCAGCCAGGTGTAAATCAGTCTTCGCTCTCCTCTGATCTTTTCCCACTACAAGCAAAGAAAAGCAAGGCGGGTTGAAGAGGACGGCCGTGTTGCCGAGGACCCTCGGAACGGATGCGTGGGACGTGCTGCTCTCTCAGAGTGGCCAGATAACCCTACAGTGTTTCTGTCTAAGCTTCTGGACCTGAGCCACAGAGAACAGGAAGGGTGTGTGATAGCGGAGCCCAGGCCAGCACATCCACTCCACAACTAGACACCTGCTTTATACATCTGGTACCGAGGAGGACAAATCAGTTCAGATGGACCAGCGGTGAATGCTGTATGTATGAACGTGTGTGTCTGTGCATCTGTGCACGCGTGCGTGTGTACCTTCAGATCAAAGTGTGTGATTCTCTTGGAGTGCAGGTACTGGACTCCGTCGAGGATCTGTTTGATAAACTGAGTGGCCTCCTCCTCGCTGAGAGAC
The DNA here is from genome assembly GCA_009823395.1 of Thamnaconus septentrionalis. Lineage (NCBI taxonomy): Eukaryota > Metazoa > Chordata > Actinopteri > Tetraodontiformes > Monacanthidae > Thamnaconus > Thamnaconus septentrionalis. Next base: position 11,614,645 of record CM020513.1, read on the forward strand.
TCCTTCTGCGCCAAGAAATCGAACAGCTCTCCTCCAGACACCCTGGGTTAGACACACACACACACACACACACACACACACACACACACACACACACGAACACTTAGGTCTCATCCTGTGTGCTCAGATAATTTGCAGCAGTTCCGCTCTTGAGCGTTATCTAAAGTGACTTCTCAGGATTTAGACGTCAAGGTTCAGGGAGCTGTAGAAATATTTGTGGCCACTTCTGGTTCCATTCACTGTGCTTCCTACTCTAATGGTTCCGGACTTTAAAATGAATAATAAAAATTATGTTGAAAATCATGTCATCTGACCTACTGGCTGGCATCAAAATTTTGTCTTGTACTTTCTTTTTTTTTTCTTAGTCATGCTTTTGTTTTAGAGCTTTCAGGTAAGACGCAAAGTTAGATGTTCCATTATGTTAGCCTGGGCAGCGGGAAAGTTGCAACCACAGTAATGTTTTAGCCCTTTTTTTCAGCATAGATCACTGCAGAAATGCTAAGTCTTCAGTGCAGACTTAAGCGTTTGTCCACTGCTGAGCCAACAGCATTTGAGACGGACGGCCAAACGGTTTTGATAGTCTCTTCACCATTTCTCTAGCTAACCTACCATTGAAAGAATTCTTGTTGACGCTTTGCTGGCATACGTGATCTTGGCAAAAGCATCTTTTTTTTTGTCTGTCAGTGCTTCATCATACATTTGATGAACAGACCCAGCTAAACACCTGGCCTTGACAGAATGAAGGTATCATCGTGGGAGTGTGGGAATGACTCAAGGTTGCAAACAGGTTTTCAACTGAATTTTATAGTTGTTTGTGTCGTTTGTCAATGCCGTGACTCACAGTTCCAGGATGAGGATGATTTCGGTGCGGTTCTCGTACACGTCGTGCAGCGTGACGATGTTGGGGTGCAGGATCTGCTGCAGGATGCCCACCTCCCTCTCCACCTCCTCCCTTCGCACGCCTCGCCTGCTGGCCCGGCTCTGCCGCTTCTTGATGAACTTGGCTGCGTACTCGAAGCCCGAGCTCTTCTCTTTGCACCGTTTGACGATGGCAAACTGCCCGCTGCGGACACAAAAGAAGGAGGAGATGTGGGCCAGTCCTCAGCGTGACAGATTGACCCAATCGGCCGTAATATCCGCTTGGTGGTTTGTGCTTCAAGGTGAGGAAGAAAACCCAGATAAAAATCTCAACAATTAATAACAGGATGTAGCCACGAGTGAAGACGGACGTCTGGGAGGAAGTTGTGTGTCGAAACCAGACGAGTGATGAAGGTGCTGTTCATCACTTCCTGTTTCCCACCCAGTGAGAGAACAATCGCACTACTAAGAGGAGGCTGTGAACAGAGCCGCTGTCCTCCCGCCTGTAACCAGCCCACCTCCGAGAGATCAGATCCCCCCTGAAATGAATATTTCACAACAGAGGTGCGGCTCCCATATGCTCTCAGTGGACTTCTGTTCTGCTGTGCTAATATGTAACATGCTGCAGCTTGTAGATGTTGAGTAAAAACCATCAAACACTTTATCTTTCTTGCCACCCTCCCCTGAAATGCAGCAAGTCATTTCCATCATAACTGGCAAGCTGTACGTGAAGCTGTTACCTGCTTAAATATAATTATTATTACTACTATATCCTTTCCTATAAGAGCCACACCTGCTGCCCTGCACACACTCTGCTGTCTGCCGGTGCCCCAACTTGCCTGACCAAGGCTTCCAGACCCCGAACGCCCCGGAGCCTCGGTCACTGATGGCTCAGTTCGATACGGAGGCGAGTGTGTTGGCAGAGCTGGCAGACGAGCGCCTGAGTGGGGTGGATGAATGTTATCTTTGACAAGACAGAAGAGGAACATTCAGTCAAGCATGCGCACAAAACAGGGGCCAGGGCGATAAGATGCAAAAACCCCAGCAGTCCCAACAAATTTACCGCAGCAAACTCTTCAGCCTCTGTATTTTTAGACATTGCCGGAGAGAGAGAATGAGAGCGAGGGAGGGGCGGGGAGGAAACTGATAATAACTGGCAGGCTTTTTGCATGTTTTGGACATTCACTGTCCACACGGGGAGATTCCAGGGTGGCTGTGAGGAGCTGTTCGCTCTCGCTGGCTAAGAATATCCCGACACACACACCTGCCACCCCACCCCACCACCTCACTTCTGGAAATGAAAAAGGAATGTTTCCAGGAAAGATGTTGGAGAAAAGATTTTGTGCGTGCATTAGAACTGTGACAGCTGCAGCTTCATAATTCAACGAGTTAGTGGATAACAATGAATGGAGATGCTCCATCAACACGGTCTCATTAAGTTACACCTTTTCCTGTATTTCCACGGCTCTGCAAGTGATCCTCCGAACAAATAGGACAGTTTGACCCTTTTGCAAAGTGCTGCTTCACTCACACATGTTGACTTTAGGGGGGGAAAAAATGACTTAAAGCTAAAAACCAACAGATGTTTGTTCACTGTTGCACCACAAGGTCGAAACGTTCAGCATAATTCTGTTGAGATCAATCATTTTATTGCCAAAAAAAAAACATTCTAGCCCCAACAAACATGCAGTACTTTTAATTGCACTGGACTGGATCAAAACATGTGCTATTCATAATAAAAGGGTGTTTCCGAACATTTAATTTAGTGCCGCAGACATAGATACTCAGCCGCAGAGCCCCAACAAAAACACTGACGTCACTGCATTTCCATACAGACATGCCCCAGCTGGGAGCACAAGGGTGCGTGTGTGTGTGGGTGTGTACGCATACGACTAATACGTGTTGTAACAATGTGAACAACAGTTACGTGGCTCGGGTCAAATTAAAAACACAGTGTGGGTGATGCTGTAGAAGAGCTCTGCTAAATCTGAAAAGTTCTCCCCGTCTGCTCAGTTTCAGGACATTTTCGCCCCGGAGACGTCCGTGAAAGGCTGACCCTGTTAGCAATGAATACAATGTTAGCGTGGGCTGGAGAGGAGAGTCAGTTACTCTGCGGACTCCACTCGCAAAAACATGTCACAAAGGAGGACAGCGCGAAAGAATGAATCTTTGTTGAGTTTTTTTTTTTTTTTTTTGTTAAGAGAATAAAGCGCAAAGTTGGGAGAGAGTCGTGATGCTGATGTGATTCCAGGCGTGCCAGCTAGTGGGGCTTAGAGCAGAGAGTACCTTCACCCCACTACAGACTTTACACCTCCGACAGCTGAAGGTCATTATCTGTGGCCGAGATTGAAAGGAATGCTGGGTCAGATGGCGCCGGTCCAACGTTGAAACATATTTGTCAAGCAAACAAGCCCTTGCGGTCTGGTGCCCCTGGAAATGAGCTGTGTTGTTTATTTCAGCCTGTACTGTACTAGTAAAATCCTCCAGGGTTTGAGAGAACAACAGTCCAGCCATCTAGCCAGTCTGTGAGGTCAGACTGCACGTAAAAAATGCCATTTGGCCCCAGTAAACCAGCCAGACTTTTGTCTGGTCGCTGGCCACAAACCTCCATAAAGGGGGTGAAACTAGCCATGGCCTTGCAGATGGCTTTTATAGATAAGTAAAGAGTCACAGGGTCGTATTGCAAAGGCCGATTGGAGGCAAAGCTCGACGCTTTTGTCGCTGCTAAATTGACATGTTGTTGTTGAGATAAAATTGTGTTGCGTCGCCATGGTTGTGACTTCGCTTGTTTGCAACTTCGTGCAGGCGCAAGTGGCCGAGCGACCCGAGGCGTGACAAACCCTTCTGACTCTGAGGAACTGAGTTTAGGTTTTAGCTTCGCTTGTGAAAATGTTTCGCAATGTTTCACCAGCACTTTAAAGCGGTAAACTGCATTGCGAATGAGAGATCTGAAATTTAGGTCAGTTTAACAAAATGTTTTCATCTGAAACTAAGACTAACACTGCACAATGAATGTCCAACATTAAATGAATATTTCCAGATGCCTGATTGAACATACTCTTGTGACATCTATTACGGAATCCAATGTAAACAAATGGTTCAAACCATTTATTGCTGAAATATAACTCAAAGTCTGCCAAGGGAGAATACATTGTCTTTGCTACAATAATAAAATATGTTTACAGTTCATTTTTTAAAGTTTAAACAATTTTTACATTTTTTTTTTACAGTTTTAACAGTTCCAAATTCACTGAACCTTTTCCATTGGTGCCGTACCAGCCCCGCTCAAATTCTTTGGACCGTCCCGGAGGTCGACACGGAGTTCCCATTGACAAACTGCACCGAGTAAACACATTTTTCACCCACTCAACAGCGGAATGTGTGTTTCCCTCAGAGCTGCATTCTTCTCCTGCTCCTTGAACACGTATGCATGCATGACTACATTGTGCGAGGTAGATCCCTCCGGAGAGATTCTCTGCAGCACATCGTCAGCAGCAGTGGCCGAATGCCTAACGGCGGTCGGTTCTTTACACTTCAACACATCCAGTGTGTTGGGGGTCAGAGCGCACATGGCTGACCTTTCAGCATCTTCCATAATGACAACAAACATCATTAAATCACTGTCTGCGTACAGAAAACCTCTGGGCCCTAAGTGGTCAGTGTCCAGAGACACATTCCTGCAGTTTTTGTAAAAAGACAAACGGGTGATTGACGACGACATTTATTGGCTCCGTTTAGTGCCTTAGCTTAGTGCCGTCTGCCTTTGTATGTAATGCAATGCAATGCAGCATGTACATGCTTATGTTTGGTTAGTGGTTTCTTGACGGAGGAGTTACAGCAAGCCTGGAAATGTGAGCATTTGCATGCAACTGGTTTTAAATCTTTAAATGGTTGCCCAGTTCAAAGTTGGATGGAGTTAAAAGTATATTTCGACAGATTTTGTGACGTTTCATCAACTGCCACTGGTTGACATGTCAACCTCACATTGCCGACAGCAGGATTTATCTTCTGGGTACCATGGATACTTAAAGCTAATTCTAGGCCACCCAACAGTCGAGGGGACGTTAACGACTGGGAGAACTGACGCTATAAAGACGCTGCACACTTCAGAGCCACAGCTTCCTGTGCGAACCAGCCTCAAGCCCTGCGCAGGAATTGAGTTCTGCATAATACTTGTGAAGCAGATCTCTATCGCAAGACAAGAAACATGTTTATAAGTCTTCTTTCTATGGGCTTGTCAGTAGGAACAGAGTCACATACAGACTTGTACTGCCCACTAGATTTTTAGGTGCACAAAGTGCATTCACAGGGGGGACACGGAAGCACGATGGAAACTTCACACCATCAACAATTCGTCAACTAACCGTCATTTTGGTTTGAGATGTGACTTGTTGTTGTCATTAGCGCCTGCACACTCCCACAACAACAGTGGCGCCCACAACTATGTTAATGTTGACGTTGAGGTGTGCATCAATGTAATAAAATGTTCAGGAAGAATGACCAAACTACCCAAGTGAGTTACGTGTGCGATTTGGGACACAGCTGTAACGTGTGTCAGTTAACCGTCCGAGGTGTCGTAGCCAACTCTTGCTAATGGCTGCAGACAGTTCACGTTGTTCATCGCCAGTGCTGTCTGGACGGTCAGTTGTGTAACAAGCTCAACACATGTCTTGAGCAACTAGGCCGGGGTGGCAGCTGCGTGGCCTCATACTGTGTGACACTTCCTAATTCCGTGTCATCGCCAGTGTCACCAGTCAGGTACAGTTGTCCCATAAATGCCTCCCGTCTCGAGGGAGGGCTTGTTTTACAGACGGGCTGTACGAAAAGCCTACGTCACACAAGCGGAAAGAAACAGTCAGTACGACTGCGCGTGGCCTCCGTGACCTTATGCCAATGCGTGTCAGTGTGAAGGACAGGATGATGAATTGGCTTTTCCTGTAGCTCAACAGTTCCATACAGAAAGAAAAACCATCTTCTTGCCATCTTGATATTTAGCCTCTTTTTGTAGTGGGGGAACATTTCCACTGCGGCTTCATCTGACCACATCAGGGGCTGACGAGCTGCTCGTGGGGGCGTGCACCACCTGCATCCTCTCACGCGGCGTCAAAGGAACAACTTGTGCAACATACAGCTGATGAAACTGTTCTACGCGTCGCTGCAGGCTCTGTGACTAAAAAGGGACGTTCTCGTTTTAAGCCACGTGTGATTTTAAACCACAGTCAGCCACCAGGCGAACCACGCCAGCCCTATATTGGGCTCTGTCAGAAAGTGATGTGATAGTGTGGTGGTTGCGATAATTCGACGACAAAAGTTAGGACCAGCCCTTCATGGGTTTAGAGAGACCTGAACTGGTGTTTTGCACCTCACCTTCTGACCTGATGGTGACCGCATTCGTTGAAGCAACACCATGCACTCTTGCCATTTTAGAGTTGTTGTTACAATATCCTTTTTTTTTAAATGACTCTTGACTTGCGATGCGAAGCGCAGGACCCATGCCACTGACACAGCACCTCCAACTGGCTGTGTTTAAAGTTGGTTGCCTGCCAGTTGCTTTACCCAGTTATTCTCTCCTCTTCTCCTCCCCTGACAGTTTCCAAGACAGTTTTTCGCAAAATAAAAGCGATATTTCCAAAATTTTTACAAAGTACACTTACAATTTGCAGGTGTTTCCATTGATGGTGTGAAGTACATAAGCCGTAATTCTCGTAAAATCTCGTCCCGTGAGACCCCACTTTGAGGAGGATGGAGGTACAAAATTTCTTGTATTAATCTGCATTTCAATGTTTTTTTAACTTCCATTTTCACTGGTCAGTGAACTGCTCATGTGACCCCGTACATCACATCCGCTGACGTGTAAATGCGAAAAAAAGTGTTTCATGACACTTTTGCGATACACCTTTATATGCATACATCTAAAAAACCACCTCATGAGAGCCTCAAAACCTCTTAGTGATATTTGAGAGGTTTTTCCAAGTTTAGGTGTTTCCATGACCAGTTTTTTATTACGATATTTAGGTTTCACATAATTCGCAGCTAATTTTTAGACTCCTGAATGCCTCCGCCATTATATAGCACACATCAACTAGTGAGCTACATAGAAAAGAGGTGTTGATGCCGTGTGAGGTGCTGCCATGAGCTGAGGTGAGATCAGACGAGAGGCTGCTGGGCAGGCAACCATGCTGAAACAGTCCTGAACTGTGCCTGTGGTTGGGGCGTCATTTTCCTGGTCACAGGTCAGCACAACATTAAATACATATTGAATTTCGGGGAAGAAAGGCTAAATATGTGGGTGTGTTACAGAAAGACAACATGTCTGACAATTAGGGGTCGAGATCAAACTCTTTCCTCTCACACCCTCCTCATCAGTCTGTCAGCGAGCGATGCCCAACCTGTTCTCCTCCCGAACAACATGGCTTCACAGCTTCCTCAAATCCATCACACAGCCAGCCAACTTCCCATTATACATTTCCCGCACTGGAGCCTGGCTTCCTTGACGTCCACTCAGCTCGTTAACACCTCTTTGCAATCAACACATTGACACAAAGCCTCTCCAAATAAATCAGCTCTGCCCCGCCAAGGGCCGTGAACGGCCTCCGGAGGAAATCTTGTTCTTTGAGAGGCCGACACTGTCATCTCTCCACGTTACCTCCAGCCAACTCAAACACGGCGGCACTCCCCGTTTCAAGCTTAGACAGGCCAGCCGCACACGCAGGGACCACGCAGGGGCTGAATCACTCACTCACTTCTCCATCAGACACTCACCTCCCGAGCACTTCTCCGATCTCGTAGAAATCCTCCACGTTCTCTTGCTTGAACACAGCCATGCCAGGTGTCTTCATTGACGTGCGTTATCTCCCTGATTCGCACCACCTCAAGAGTTTCCCGGGCCTGCAGGTCCAACCCTGCTGACACAGAGACAGTGTTCCCCTTGATTTTGGACTGGAGCGATTAAAGTGTTCACTTCATGTTCCAGCTTGCTGCATGGCATTCCAGCCCCGAGAGCGCTACCTACTTTCACTGCAGAGACTCTAATCACTTCACCTGGTGAGGACACACATTTTGAAAACGTTTTGAATTCAGATTACAGGCTTTAATAACGCAAGTCTAAGTCGCACAATTATACCCAGCAGGACGGGATTAATAGTGTCTACAGTGTATATAACAGGATTACGAAACAAAAGAGCATTTGAGGTAATTAGGGCAGCATATCTGGGCAGATCTGTCCCTGTTGTGAAATAGTATACAAGGTAAAATGATCAACAACTGCATAAACTTTGTAGCCATGAAACGAAATCAGATTGTCAGGGCAAATTGTTATTTTTAAAGAAAATAAAACAAAAACTTGTTGAAATGTCAAAATGTGTGACGAATGGTCAACTCTCACCTCCTGTCTAACAGAGTTGATGTGAAAGTTCTCCTACAGCTGCTCTTCTCTCCTCATGTCTGCTGCTCTGCTCCTTCAGCGTCTCTGCACTCTTCTGTTCTGTCACTTCTGGCAGCACCATCAGCCTTTTGTGTGTCTGCACAAGTCCCTCCCCCTGCCGTCCTGATGGCTCTATTGTGAGACTGCAGCATGAGAGAAGGAGGCTATCAATAAAGATGACGGCCATGCAAGGCGCTCACTCGCAACAGGTGTTACAGACGCGAAAGGAAACGGGACTGCCGGTTGTTTTAATTCATTTATTTGTTCGGCTTTAAGAAACGTGTGGACAGGACAGAGAGAAGTCAGTCAAGTGCAAATCACTGGATGAGTCTTTGGGCTGAATGAGTCTTTACAGGAGCATGCAGTGCACTTGCGTAAAGGCTTAAATGGCAGCTATTGAGACTGAACAAGAAACCAGGGGGGAATTTCAGATGTGAAAAGTGACCTGCACCTATTAAGTTGTGAACGAGTTTGTAACTACTCATCCATGCAACACACGGTCAAGTACACAAGAAGTGACAGAAAGACAGGAAAGACGAGACAAAAAGTAGCTTATTCAATGTGAAAATAAAACCCACAGGGCAGATTGTGGTTTTGCAGAACTATTCAGGTTGAACACTGTGACCTCCTGAGAGACCTGCTCTCATGAAGAAAAACCAAACTGAACCACCCCCCCCCCTCCCCCCACGCTTACACTTGACAACATTTGAACACCACTGATGTAAACAGCTCAAAGAAGATTAAGAGAAAGTGATTACATTTCAACGATATATCATCAAATTAAAAGCGGGGCAAAACTAGAGGAAAAAATATGTTGTACTCTTTTGAGAAATATAGAATAGTAGCAAAGATTTTGAGATTTCTTTCTTTGTTGTTTTTTTTTACTAGTGGTAAACCCACCAATGTAAACTGTAATAGTGTAATGTGGTCGTACTTCTGTCACGTATTCAATCGTTTGTACATAACTGTAAGTGGATGTCAGAGAAGTTGGCGTATTATTGATCAATGTCCTAAAATATTTCTCTGAAAAGATTGCAAATAATAATAATGTGTCCAAAATCACAAAAGGTCATGGCGTCGCCTTTTGCTTTTTAATTTAAATACAGAATCACTGTTTGATCTGACATTGTGTGGAGTTTGTGCACTTGTCGGAGCAAGCACGAAAGGGCATGCTGCCTCCTGGTGGATAAGGTTTATAAATACATTCTTGTCTGCCGGAAGAAACTTGCGTGCGTATGTGATTAAACTGGACTAGGCCAATTTAAAAAAAAAATAAAATAAAAAAATTGGTCTGGCTAGAAAAAAAATAAAATCTTGAAGAAACAGTAACAATACCAACAAACATCAAAACATCCCCATAAGAAATTTGTCTGCATCAATCAATGTCAAGTTGAATTTTCTTTCAACAATAAAAAAGGTCAGTGGTGTTCACACTTTTTCTACACCAAACTTTAAGTGGAACAGTCGTATCTCTGTAAAACTCACTTCAGTGGCATTTCCTTGTGAAAAAGAAAAGAAAAGGACCTTTAAAACAATCTGCTTAGCAGTAACAAGTAGAGTGCAAAATGCAGGAAGAGCTATCAAACACAGAGGAATTTGAATTTCAGCATAAATGATTCAAGTGCATGTGGACACAAAGTGAGTAACCCTAAAAGATGCGTTCTTGAAAATCAGAGAGGAAAAAAATATTTAAGAGGGCAGTGAGATTAAAAAAAATCAAATTCAAATGAAATGAAGAGTATAAAAATACATTCCTTCAAAAGACCTAAAGTCACATGTGATGATAGAATGGCAGAGGTGGAAATTGGCACCACGGGTTCGAACGAGCCGTGAACAATGTTGACTGCCCAACACAAAAGGAGACGACAGACAAGCCGTTTAAGACATTAAGACACAAGGTGGCAGGAATACTGATAAGAAGCCTGGCAGGCTTGTGTTGTATTGATGAAGACATTTCACTCAAAAAAAATTCAGAGTCAATTGTTCCAGCTCGCGATAGGAGACCTACTCGCACTCCTGCTTTAAGAAAAAAATGAAACAAACAAAACCAAAAAAATCTCCCTTTACAGCAGACGGCTGGTGCGACGCCGCTCAGTTGTCCTCCTCGTCGTCGCTGACGAAGCTGCGTCCGTCCTGGCTCGTCTCTCTCTCCCGCAGGAAGGTCTGCCTGATGGCCTCCAGCTCCGTTAGCTCCAGCCGCACTTTCTCCAGGTGGAAGGATCGCCGGTTCTGGATCTGTCGCATGGGGAAGGGGTTCATGTCCATGAAAGCAATGCTCATCAGCTTCCTGGAGAGGAGAGAAATTCAAGAGAAATTTAGCCGGCGTGACTTCCTGCTGTCTCTGACCTGGAAGTACAGAAAGTAAAGTATGGAGCCCTGCTGTCCAGGACAAAAAAAACAGCAGTATTTGTACCTTGAATCCAGGATTGCGCGTGTGAAGCATCTGAGACATTTGAAGATGGCTGTAGAATCTTGCAGTTTTAGGAACTCCTCCTCTTTGTACTTGAACAGAGCGAGGGCAAAGCGAAATATGATCTGTGTAAAAAAACAACAACAAAGTTTTTAACATACAAGTCAACAAAGAATCAGCATTGTTCTTTAAAACTGTCGATAACTCCTCAGTCCAATGTCTAATGATGTTTATTATTCATTTCAACTGTAGTTAATTTTTGAAATTAAGACTCTGCGACTGCGACTCTCACCTTTGGGCCTTCATAAAGAAAGGCATCCCAGATCTTGAAGAGGATGTCGCTCACCACGCTGTCCACAAACACCACCAGGAACCAGTTGAAGGTGATGAGGGAGAAGTCCACCTTGTGCTGCTCGAAGTGGGCGTGAAGCCTCGGCAGCTTCTCGCTCATCAGGTCCTTGAAAACCCGCTGGTCCACCTGCGGTGACACGGAGCACTGAGAATTAAGAGGAGTCGAGGAGAAATATTCTCCCACTCATTCCAGCATTGACCTCCTTTTCTGAAAGCTCCATCCATCAATGGTCCTAGCACAATGTTAGACATTTAGAGGCAGCGAAATTAAGAAAACAAAGCTTGAAGGAAAATTGTACTGGAGTAATTTATTTAGTTGATTTGATGAATCGTTTCAGCTCTACTTCGAAGTGAGGCTTCAGCTCGCTCACCTGCGAGCCGAGCAGAGTCTTGGTGTAATAGTCTCTCGGCATGAAGACCTCCACGATGGCGATGAGGCTCCAGAATGCGTCCTCCTGGTCCAGGTACAGCAGAGCGATGGCCGCCAGTCTGAGCAAAACGACAGGAAATAACATTAAAATGATGGCGACGGGCATAAGTGAAAGACCAGAAGAAGGAGAAGAAGTGCAGCTCCTCCTCTACCTGTTGAGCCCCTGGCAGTAGCCGATGTCCGGGTTCCTCCAGGAGAACGCCATCAGGACGTTCCTCAGCTTCTGGATGCCGCCTGCGCTCGGGGAGGCGTAGAACTTGTTGTTGGGGAGGGTTCGCAACAGGTCCAGCTCGATCTGCTTGGAGGCCGGGTTGGGCTTGTCCCGGGCCACGTTCAGCAGGGTCTCGTAATAGTCGGGCGGCAGGTTGTCCCGGAACTTCTTGACGTGGAAGGAGACGCACCAGCGCCACACCCGGGGTCGGTGCTCGTGGGGGATCCCGCTGCGGATCAGGGCTTTGAGCTCGGGCGAGCGCAGCAGGTCCCTGTTCATGGTGCTGGCCAGGTAGTTCTCCCACTTGACCCCCACGGACACCTCCTGGTCCGCCATGGCCAGCGACTTGAGCTCCAGCGCTCTCACCTTGGCCACCAGCTTCTCCTCCTCCTCCTCCTCCTCCGGCACCGTCTTGAAGCCGTACGGGTCGTACTCACTGGGGATCAACACACAGCAGACACAGGGTTGTTGTGGGTCAGGTCTCGCTGCGGGCACCACATGCCATCACTTCTGCCCGGGGGGAGGTTTTTTTTATTTTGGATGACAAATTCCAGAGGACGTGCCCGAGCCTGCGGAGTCGGAAGAAGAGCAACGGCAAAGCGGCCGCCGGTTGCTGTCGCCGACACACGGAGCAAGTTTTTCAAGTTGACTAACATTCCTATATGTACTGTTGTTGTTCTTGATGCTTGATGTTGCACTTTCATCACATGTTTTAGAAGAACCTTCTGAGCACTCTGGACTTTCTTTTTTAGTCTCGGAATTATTGGCCTGAAAAGAGGGATAACTGGGAACTTTAAACAACTCGATTTTCTGGGCGATTACTTTGGGAAAAGTCGTCAACGTTTGTCCACGTTTCGAAAACACGCACTTTTAAGTTCTGCTCCCACCTTCTACAATAGTGAAAGACCCCCTGGTGAAGACCCTGTGCCCCACCTGACAGTGTTTGGCTTGAAGACGGGGTGCTCCTGCTGGTCAGAGGTCTCGGCCTGCAGCGCGTCCTCCAGCAGTCTGGAGATGACCTCTCCGCCCGCGTTGTATTCTGAGGACGAGCACACGGGGGTCTTCACCTCCTGCAGAAGCACCAGGTACTTGCACTCCACCTGGCACAGCTTAGCCTCCAGGGCCGAGTACTGCAGCAAGACAAAGAAGAAGAGAAGGAACGTCGTCCTCTTTGTCACTGCGTTTCTGGGAACGATGCTGGACTTCCACATATGCACCGCAGACTTCCTGTTTTTGTGAAAAGGGCAATGCACCATTTGCAGACACAATACCTTGGCCTCCAGAGCCTTCTCTCTGCTCTCCGCATTTCTGCGCAACACCGCCAGCTCCAGGATCTCTTTGTTCAGGAACTTGTTCTGGGATTTGTAGCCCTGGAGACTGTCCTGAAATAGGAGGAACGAGTTTAGCGAGTTTAAATACAAACTCAATCTCAGCACGGCTTCTTCTCTGAAGTGTGATCTTCTATCTGAGACTTCAGATGAGTCATACTAAACCTTGAGAATGTCCAGCTCCTCCATTTGATCTCTGCTGGGGATGGGCGAGCCGCCCTCATTAGGACTCCCGCTCTGCTCAGAGCCCTGAGACAGCTTCATGATGACCTCGTCCTTGGCCTGTATGGTCTCCATCAGCATCCCCAGCTGGTCGTTCATCTCCCCCACTTTGATCTTCAGGCTCTTGAGCTCCTGCTGCAGACTGTCCTTCTCCAGCTGCGTGCGCTCCATGTGGCCACACAGGGACTGGATCTGGCCGTCCCTCTCCTGGAGCGCAGACTCCAGCTGGTCCACCTCTCCCAAGGGTGCCGCTGCACCTTCACCTTGCTCGGGTGAACTTGGAGGTGGAGCTGGATGGTGCACCGGCTGCCTCTCCCGCTGGGAGGTCCTCAGTGTCTGCTGTAGAAGCCTCACCATCTCCTGGTGGCGGCAGAGGAGTCGTTGTTTAGTTCAGCACCTTAACTTTTACGTGGCTGCCACTTTTCTGGGAGAAGTCTGGAGCAGCTTTATTGTTTCCGACATTAAAGACGGAGGCTTATTACAACCCAAGTGCATGAACCAATAATTACCATTTCATATAAATATGACACAACTTATCTCTGTCCCCAAAAACATCTGTGACTGTACAGACCTTCAAATCTCATCTCAAAACACCCCTTTATAGAACTGCTTTTAATGTGTAATTAACCTTCTGACTGGCCAGCTCCTCTCTGAGCTTGGCCTGTTCCTGCTGCATGCAGTCCAGCTCCTCCTGCTGGCTCTGCAGGCGAAGCTGCATCTCTGCCGTCTTGCCGCCGTTGGACTCAGCGGCCGAGCTGTCGGCGCTGCGGCCGAACCTCCCCGAGCCCATCATGTCCCGGAGCTGAGGCCTCTTGGCACGCGACGAGCTGCGCCCAAAATCAAAAGTAAACGCTGATCCAAAGGAATCTGAAAAGGAGGAGTTTTGTGTTACTTTTCGTGTTTAGAATGCAATTAAAAATGTGACCCGGCTTTTTATATTTGGAGAAATGTCTTTGGGGATTATGTACCCAAGGTAAGGTTTAGGTCACAGCTGCTCTGAATTAACAACATTGGTAATAACCAAAATCAGTCCTATAGTGAAGTTTCTGTAATGATTAACACACCAGTGAGTACAAGTAGAAATTAATGCTAAAATAGAATTATCGCTGCGGTCCATGAATTTTCAAATTTACCATTTCACAAAAAAACAGAACAACAACGTAAAGCAGACGATCATGTCTTAATTGAGATGTCACATTAGAGCTATTTACTTGCATTACTAAACAAAATGAATAATTTAAGGATGATGATGACTTTGTGAGTCAGCTCAAACTTGTTAAGAAGAAATTCAATTTAATTCAGTTTGTTACATGGCAAATTAAAATCAACACCATTTTAAGTTTAAGTTATATATATCTATAAATTCCTAAAAAGTCCTTGCTATGACTAATAAGTTTGTTAAGCAACGTATATCAACCTGAACCACTGAGAGTTTCCGCACATAGAGACTTCCTTAAATGCAGACTTAGGGCTGGACGATAATTCGATAACAATATATATCGATCGATAGACGTGTGCTGCGATAGGAAAAAAAGATGTCGATAAAAAGTTCGATAGAAAAAGTTTCACTTCCTTTTTCATCATAGCCAATCATGTAGCTTAATATTACGGTCATTTCTTCCTCCAACCAATCGCAAACACAGACCCAGGTATGCTCCGTCACCAAGCCCCGCCCCTCTCAAACCACAACAGAGAGCACCTGTAGAAAGATGCTGCAGCAAGGAGAGGCGGAGGAAATTGTCCCGAAAAAAGGTTTCAGTAGCTCACTAGCATGGCAATATTTTGGCTTTGTCAAGTCCGACAAAAAGCAAACTGCGGTCGTTGTTTTACCACCTAAACTAGTCGCATCCGCACGAATACGAGCTGTGTCGCCCGCGCCGCGGCTCCACGTCGTCGGAGGAATCCGCTGCCAGCGCCAGCACCAAGCAAGTAAAGCAGACCAAACTAGACTTCTTGCAGTAAATACGACAAAGCGTCCAAGCGGCATAAGGACATCACCCATGTAGTAACATGCTTCATAGCGAGGGATATGCTGCCAATAACGACCGTTGAAAAGCTTGGCTTCAAACAGCTTGTCGCCGCTCTTGACCCGCGATATGAAGTTCCCGACCGCAAGTATTTTTCAAACACAGCTCTTCCTCATCTGTACAACGAGTGCAGGGAATCAGTGCAAAACGAGCTGTTATCCGTTTCTTTCTACGCCACAACGTCGGACCTCTGGTCGAGTCGCACGTTCGAGCCCTATCTCAGCCTCTTTTTTAAAAATAAATAAATGAATAAAATAATAATAATTCAGTTGTGTTTAAAAAAAGGTGGTTGGATAAAAGTTTGAATTTGAATTTGAATTTAGTGCTTGTGTGTTCTTTATTAAAAGTTGGTCATAAAGTAATAGTATAAAACATCCAGCATTGCAATTAAAATATGTTTTAAAATGTTTTGATAATTATCGATATCGATCAATATGATTTATTTTTTTATCGATATGCTTTTTTTCTATATCGTCCAGCCCTATGCAGACTAATATTTTCATCATCGTTTCTGAGGGCTTGCTGACAGGTTACAGATGCACCAGTGAAACACTGCATGATATGGAACCCCCAAAGTAAAATAAAGGCTTGCACATTAGTACACACTCTTTCTTTACTTACAGCAAAATAATTTACAGAAAATAAAAACTGTTGTTCTGTCATTTTCTCAGCGAGTGCTTCCTCTTGGCGTTTCTCTTACATCGGATAAGAACAAGTTGATCCCACACAGAGGACAAAAACAGACACTGAGTGAGGCAGCAGGGAGTGGACATACTTCTGTGCGCGTCGGTGGGGTTCTTCTGTTCAGGGAAGTCCTTGGATGGAGGGTCCACCAGCTCCCACTCCTCTGCGCTGTTGCTGAGGTTGTTGCCGGTGTAAAACACACTGCGCCTGTTCTCGCCTCCTCTCCCCGCTCGCAGATAAGACATGGAGTTCCTGACACAGCAGCACAGCAGCACAGCATGTCATGTCATGCAGCTGCAACTTTGTAGAATGAAAAATAAAATCTAAAAAAAAAAAACCACACAAAGCGAAAAAAATAAAAAGCACAAAGGCTACAAAAAAAAAGAAGCAGAGGAACATACGCAGCCTTGTGGTCGTCACGTGTCCTCGCAGATCACGCAAAAAAACATCTGTGACTCTCGCCTCGAGCCGGGGTGTCAGATCAACCGTCGCACATTTGTCAAGAAAAGCAACTCCTTGAATCATCTAGTTAAGTTAGTTTGAATCATCTATAGATAGTTGTATGTGATATATAATACTTCATATACCACATATAGTTACGTAAAGTCTGTTTAGAGACAAAGTTAAAATGCTACAGCGAAGACCTGCTTTCGGCCTGAGATTATTTTTAACTTAACCAAAAACAAACAAGAGTAGAAAAAAACCCAAAAAGGACTCACAACTCTGCTAAATTTCTCTTTTCTTATTTTTTCTAACCATCATTTTGTTTCACCCGCCTGTCAGTGAACACAGCAGAAATAAGAAAATTCTTTGCTTTACTTTCTTTTGTATTTGTCATGGCACTGATCTCCTCCAAAACATTGTGTTTCTGTGAGAAGATACAACCACAGGGTTAAAGATGCTGGAAATCTATGGAACTTTCTGGATATTTTATCTTGCGAGGCCACTTCTGTGACGCCTGGGTTGAATAAAAAAATCTGTGTGATACGGGGGGGTTCACAGGTCAAACAGGCAGGGCTTGGAGACGTGCTGCCAAGATTCCACAGCGTAGAACACATTGGAGCGCACAAAGGACATTCCAAACCATGTTACATGTCTAGCATGGTTTAGCAGGACGCTGCATCCCTGCAAGTGGAAGCGTTGTGTGGCCAATGATGGCAAATGTTAATGACAACACGCACAACTATCTGGCAATCAGAATGAGTGCTTTGTTTCTCCAGTAAAAACACACAGAGGGAAAAACTAGATGCCTGTTTGGCAGTTAAAGTGCTTTTCCTTTTCTCAACTGAGGGGTCGCTGCAGAGTGACTGTGTCCGGGCCAAACCTGAGTTCTGTGCCAAAGTTTCTGAGGGAAAAGTTGAGGGGGTTGGTGGACGCCGTGAGGCTCCCCCTGGCGGACTGGATCCCCACCATCCCGCCGGCGCCATCTGCCTCCAAGTCCAGGGCAAAGTCGCTGCGGATGGTCTCCATGCTGTCACTCAGCTTCTCGCCCAAGAACGCGTCTGCAAATCAAACATGCCAGTTAATCACAACCACAAACGTGCAGCGCTTGTGTCTATAAATAGGTGTTCACTGGTCAGAGCTGACTGAGTGTGTGTGTGTGTTTATGTGTGTCGCCCCGCTGGATTTCAAAGTAAAGCGGATATTTAATTTAGTCACAGCAGAATGCTCCCTGCTCATGGCAGAATGGAAGTCTGTGGCTTTAAGCAGCTCTCTGGAATCCATAACTGCACAATAAAAACATTTCTAAAAGAAACTCAAGCCGGATGTCGCTTTTTTTTTTGTTTGTTTCATTTTAAAAACACGCAGACTCACAACAAAAACCGGAAGCTGCTAACAAAGTTAACGTTTGGAAGTTGAAAAGACTATTAAAGCACCCACCGATGCTGGGAAAAACCAAAATATCTTAACCTCAGCTGAGAAACTGTAGCATGTCACACAGAACCCCAGGGCCTGGAGGCGTTTGACTCGACAATTATTAACGCACAAAAAGACAAGCTGAGTTACACTGAGTAACGCTGAACTTGAACGTCCTCCTTGCTTTTACGGGGAAATACCAGAGTTATGCAGGACTGGACTGCAGAGCAGAACTGCCTGTTTTTAAAAACAGGGGATGACAAAATATCGAAGGTGGTAGATATTAACCACGTTTTCTGTAAGTGGTTTCTCTCAGACCTGCTAAAGAAATATAAATATTGTTGTATGAAGTTTCAGGTAACACCCCGATATAAAACATTAGAAGAGATTGATTTGCCTAAAATGGAATTTTAAAAAGCAGGGATGCTTTTCGTTGACGAGAGAACACGGATCTGCTGAGGACCTGGTGGCTTATCATCTTATCATCTTATCATATGATGCAGCTAAATCTTACACACTGCGCCGTTGGATGTAGCTCGTCCAGCAAATTCCTACACAATGCCCATAATGCTGTACAACACACACAGCTGGGATGTTGGGAGTGGCTGACACAATGCTGTCACAACCTGTGACTGTCACGCCGGTGAGATTTTTGAGGAAACTGAGTCCCAACAGCCTCATCCCAGACTGTAACTCGGCTCATCAACACATGGAAACCTTGACTCATATCTCCTTCCTGCTGCAAGCCTCACAGGTCAGCACCTTGATTCACCACAGCGTGGGTATAACATATAAAAAAAAGCTTATTTTAATCCTGCAAACAATGTGAACAGACTGCCCTTGTTCTCTGAGTGCACGACACACTAGTGGATGATCATGACGACGCTTCGGGCACTTTTGCTGCATGCCTTTAAATTATAAAGGCGTGCATATGTCCCTGTTGCTGCGGGTTAAACCCAAGTTTAGCACACTGCCCCCCCCCCACTTTCACCCGGCAGACAGTTGATAACTTCTCAAGCAAATCAGCTTATCTTGTATTGCATGTTTTTATCAATCCAACAGAGGTGTTGGATTACACCTGGTGTGGACATCAATGGCAATGGCGGTACAAACTGCACAGGACTGCATGTGTGTGTTTTTTTTTTACCATTATCTTTGGCCACGAGACCAGTAGGGGGGAAGGCCAAGGTTGGGGAGCTCCAGCTGTCTCTGTGACCTGCGCCTCGGGTGTTGCTGTACTCCCAACGTTTCTGCTGCAGCTGCTGCAGCCAGTAATGCATCACCTGCCTGGTGGGGGCCTGCAAATGCAAACGCGCATGACAAGTCAGACAGAGTCGGAGTCAGAGAGCGATCAGAAAAGCAACAAAACTTTGAAATCGTGAAAGAGCCGTTGAGTTTAAAGACTCAGCGCGGAGGATTTAGTAGAAAGCAACTTCAGCATTTCTGTTTGCACACCACACTGTTCTGTAAGACAAGTCATGCGGAAGACCAACCTGATTGCAGTTTATTATTTGATAGCTGACCAAACAAGGCGGCAGTGGCCATTAACCGATGCAATGTGATAAGATGCTACTAAATACCACACAATGACTTCAATTTGTGTACCTTTTACGGACAGTAGGAGGAAACCACGGAGAACCACCACAGACACAGCGAGGACCTGCAAACTCCAAACAGAAGACCCAGAAGTCGAACCCTCAACTTTCTTGCTGTGAGGGCTGACTGCTGCAGCACTGTGTCGAAACTTTGGGATACCCCTGCATTAGGGATGTTAACAATTAATCGATTATCGATTAATTGTCAATTAAGAGTTTAATCGATTAAATTAAATTAGTCGCAATTCATTGAACATTTGTTTACACAGGTTTTTTTTTTTTTTTTTTGAAACAGCATGGTGTATACCTAGAACAAGTTACTTTTAAACAAAAAGTTTAAATGTGACCCATTAGAAGTCAACTTAAAGTCAGAGCATAAATGTGTAGGGTGTTTTTTCTGTTCTCTAATGTTAAAAAATTTTCACACTGGACCCTGTGTTCCTTACACATTTTTCTTTGTGAAATTTAGGTTCGGCTGTGTCATGTGAATGAGAGCAGGGCCTGGTTTCACTCTCAGTTCCATCCTCCTGCTCAGGCAATCTGGTAAAGCCGTTTGCTAAATAAAACCCCTTGATGACGCCACAGCCTGGCTTGACTTAAAAAAAAACAGATGCACCTGCCTTGGCACCAGCCGCGGTCACATGACAACCGAGAAAACCAATCATGTGACATGCTGCCAGCCACCCAGCAGCAGTCAGACGTGCCAGCTGATGATGATGAGGGCACAGCCTTGAAATCACAGTCCACATGTAAACAGTGAGCTGCTTTGATGCAATCAAACAGAAAGGAACCCGTGCTGACTAATCAGGAGTCACCAGCGTCGACGAAAGCGAAATAAGCGGTGGGGAAAATGGAGAATTAGACCAAAAAAAAAAAAAAAAAAAAAAAAACACCCAAACAATTCTTGAACTAAAACAGTCACGTTGGAATGGGTGTGTCTGCCTTCCCACGGGTAAGAAAGGAAGTAGCGAATGTGACAGCGACCGTCACACGCCGGAACCAGGAGGAAAAGAAAAAAGATATATAAATAAAGTTCCTACCTTGAGCAAGAACTCCTTGCCGTCGGCACGGATGTCGAACTGGCCCTCTTCGCCCTCCACGTCGTAGCTGAAGCAGGCGTCGCCGACCTCGATGTGGCCGAGCGGCAGCGCATCCTGGGGAGTCTTGAAGTAGTACAAGTAACACTTCCTCGGATCGTACACGAACCACCTCGGCTTGTAGCCCCTGAGGGGCCCCTTGCCGGAGAGCTTGTTCAAGTAGCCGCACAGCTTGGACGCCTGCTGCTCCTTGGCCCCCTCCGTGTCCGGCAAGTCCACGGACCTGGAGGCCACGACCCGCGGCGCCGCCGCCGGGGCGCAGGAGTTTGCATCGCTTCCATCCTCCTCGTCGTGCATCTTTCCGCGAACTTTATTCTTCGTGCCGGATGCGCGCTGCCGTTTCCATCCGCATGACTCGCCTGCCTCCTGGATGAGGAAGCGTGGGAGATGTAGTTTATCGGAACGGTGACGTGGTGAAGCGGAGTGAGGGTGTAGTGGCGGCGGCTTGCCGCCAGGTGGAACCCCTTTGACTGAATGGGCAAAATCTTGAAGCTTTTTTCCCCTTTTAGTTTCACAGTTTGTTGGTAGCACCAGCTGCACTTGTTGGCAGCTCTCAGTATGACAGCGAATATAGCTGCCGTTTTTTGTTCTTATAATTTAGAAACCGTCCTAAAAAATAAATAAATAAATAAATAAAATGCTTAAAATAGTGTGATTAGCTTGACTAGAAGACAAGTCCTCAATCTGAAGACATTTTGTTTGCCTAAGAAGACACACAGGCATGGGGTAGATTCTTTTCTAAACTATTTTAACGGTCTGTTGTGTAAGATGTAGTTAGAGTAGTCGTTAGAGCAGCGATGCCAGGGCAAAATCACAAACACCCAGAGCAGACCCACCTTCCAGGGTGCTGCTATGCTGTAAGATGGTCATCTCCTCTAATGCTGACCTGCTTACGATTTTATTGTAAGGGCTTAGTGCTACTAAATGAACCATCCTTATTTTATTAGTGAATTCGTCAACTAAAAACAGCGTGTGATTTAATCCTACACATGTCTGTAACCATCAATTGAATGTTTAAACATTGTTAATTCATTCAAAAGTGGAGCAATAGTTGGGTTTTTTTTGTACATCTGACATCCTATTTATCGCATGAAGTCCCTCAGCTGCTGTGACGACAACGAAAAATAACGTGCTTAAAACCTGCAAAAAGAATTTTCCCTCGTGGGTAATAAATTAACAAACTAAGTAACGAATCTATCATTAGACGCTTTAAAACAGTCCCCACAAAGTCTTAAGCTACGGGTATGCAGATGACGGTGGCACAAGGTGAAAAATATTGAGTGAGAGAAAGAGAGAGAGAAAAAGAGCAGTTCCAATAACTTTCTCGGAAACTACATCTAATGTATGAGAAGCTGAAGGAGGATCTCCTCTCTTGTTTTCTTTCAGTTTCATGTGGGCCAAATGGGAAAAGCGGTGGGCATCAGAGAGTAAACAGCATGCAACCGCTGCTCGACTTGGTCATTTCCTTCTATTGTCATTTAAGAGATAGAATGGAAACATAATGTGTTTATTAAAACATGAACAGAAGACAAGACGTTTATTTGTTTTGATCTGTGACTATTTTAGTCTCAACTTTGACTTACAATGTGGTGGAGTTGGTTAGATGCCCTTTAAGTGGTTTAAGGGAAAAGTGATGCAACTCAAACTGACTTTTGACCTTTCAAGATCAACATCCCACTTACACAAGTGTCTGTTGAGAGTTTAGAAAAAACAAAAACAATAACCTTGTTTAGGTTACAACTAAAAAAAAATTGTCACAAATGGATTAAATACAATTTTTATTTTAAGGTTTGCATGCATTTCTTTATTTGCATAGGCAATGTGATTAACATTACCCAGTAATATAATAGGGCAAGGAGCCTCTGCACACCCCCAGAGGAGCACGGTATGACTCAGAGAGACATGAAGCGATGTTCAAATTGTAGGCCGGGGCTGCAGCCTTACTTAGTCATACGTGGAACATGGATAATGACACTGTACTATCAACTGTATGGAAAATGAGGTGGAGAAAATGGAGAGTAACGTGATTTTCAAAGACAACTTTGAGCGGCTGGAAACGGGTGACAAATGGGAATTTTGTCGTTTCCCTCACTGTATTAAAATGAGGGACACTGCTGTTGAAGCCGACTCAGCGTGACGCAGTCTCTCTGGTCAGGTATTGTTCCCCCACCCCAGACACTTTCTACTGTTCACCCCCAAGGCTAACCAGAGAAGGTGATTCACAGTGAGTTGGGGGCAATGGGGTAAATGAGTTGTCGAAACATCCCACCTTGCTGGTGTTTGTTTACAACCTCAATAATCTCACACAAACATAGAGATTCTTCCAAACCGTTTCCTCCCTTTCAGGCATGAGGCCCCTGCATCATCAGACCCAGTCCAGAAAACACAGAAGATCCTCTGACGCAAGCTTGTCTCTCGGTAACCAGACAGTCTGTGGGTAAAAACATCTCCTCTCGCGCATGAACCTCAGTTTCTGTGCAGCTTACTTTCCATTTTCTCTTCAGGAAGTCGCCTTTGTCATGCAAATGAGCTGCGTGAGCCTCAAGCGAGCGTCATGCCTAGACACTGCCTACGTTCCAAGTAGGACGGAAAAACTTGTGTAATTCTAAATGTCATGTGTCTATATCTTTGATGTTGTCTCGTACTCCCCTCAGTTAGTGTCTGCTTAGATGTGCGGGGAGACATTTTAGCACTCGCTGAGATGACAAAGGGCTCAAATTGCACACTGGCTTTCTCAAGAAAAGGTAAGTTCGACATCTCCACCATGAAATAATTCAGTTTGTGATTAAAATGAAACTGAATTTATGACTGAATCCAAATGTTAACATTTCTCCAGAGAGTGAATGGACCTTCTGTGAAGTGTGCAGATTACAGAGACCTAAATGTGAGAAGACCTGCCGCTTCTCAGGGACAAAGAATCAATTACATTGTTTCAGGACCTGTCTGACTTTTTGCTTCAAGGTAACCACTAGTGTTATATTGTTATATGTTCAGTAACTATGCACGCAAAGAAATGCTTTGCCTGACAGCAGTGTAATTTCAGAGTCACCAAAGTCATTTTTAATTTTAGAATTGTGAATTGTGAATTTTCTTGTTTATATTGGATATTGGTAAATAGATTTGAAAACAGGTGATAATACATATTTGTCCATATGTAAAATGTACAACCAGAGCTGATGATGGGAAAATAAACAAATCAACAAAGATTAAATACAGTCTTACAGCTTTGGTCTCCAAAGTTTGGCTTGTCATCTTCAGTGGATCTGTGGTTTTCTGTTTTAAGGACCAAGCGAGGATGGAGGAACGGGACCCACTGGTGGATTCTCATGTTGAAGGGACTGAAGAAAGGCTAAGAGAACTGACTAAAAATTGGTTTTTAGACACTCAAGTGCCACTGATCGTCCAAAACGGCCTCTTTCCCACATGGTTCCTTGGTTTCATCACGAGGAAGTAAGTTTTTGTTAAAAAACCAAAAAAAACAAAAACAAAAAAAACATCTGGCGCTGTGGAAAAAACCCTTTACTTCTAAAATGTGAAGAATTATCAGTTAATGGTACCTTTATCAAGGCAAGAATACTGCCAACACGGATGTGAGATAGTTCAGCACTGCTTGTAGACACTTTTTGTTGTATCCAAAAGACTGCTGATCGTCTTTTTCTGCTGGAAAATGTCTTTGTGACAAAAACTTTTTCTCACCTACTCACACACCACATCTGGAGAGAAAACACCTACACAGTATATACAGTAAAACACGTGCTGCAAGACTATGGAAAATGGATCATGTTGTACAGAATTTAAATGAGACTGTGAAGTTTTTGGGAGACTTTGTGTCCTAATGACCCTTACGCCTTCTTCAGGGATGCTGAAAAAATACTTCGTGAAAAAGAGTTGGGATGTTTCCTGATCCGTCTCAGCAATAAATCCATCGGTTACATTCTGTCTTACAAGTGAGTCGGCTGAACTCAAGTCAGATGAGTCTGTCCCAGTGGAGGATGTATATCAATGGATCTCACATGAAAAATGATCAGTGATTATAAAAATGCTTCAACGAGCTGTGTTTCCTTGTTGCAGAGGCAGAGATCGGTGTCGACACTTTGTGATCAACCAAAGCAAATCAGGGCAGTTTTTGTTTTATGGAGACAACAGAGTTCACGACACGGTGCCTGATCTCATCGAATACTACAAGACGACCGCCATTCAGCCATTTGGAGAACGGCTTACGACCTCGTGTTTTGAGGTAAGATAAAGATAAAAGAAAAATCAGTTTCTTTTTACTGAGCGACACTGGTGAAGAAACAGGGTTCAACTGGTGTTTTGCTCTGGCAGGCACTGAGTGAAGAGCTGTATGATATCATCCAGGTTGGTCCTGAAGAAAAGCCTGCCAGTGCTGTGAGGAACTTGGTTTTGGAGCAACCGCCTTCACGGCCACCAAGGACCAACAGGACACTAACGGTGGGTGTCACTTAAATGGTTTGGTGTTTCGCAAAACTCCTTACCAAGGCGATATGTCAAGTTTGTCAATGAGCTCCCCAGAACGGAGAAAGGTGCGTCCTTTCTTGACCATGATCAAGGACAGGACAATATGTACATTTTAGACAGAAGCCAAAAATATATTTTTTTTTTCTGCCGGCTCTAAACAAAGGGTTATACATTTTTTGAGAGATGCAAAGATTGTGGGATACTTTAAGATGCAGGGCTCTCTGCTGGTCTCCAGGATAAAACATATCCACCTGAAAGTGGCTACAACAAGGCACCTTTTAAAAAAAATGCTCCTCAATACACCTTTAAAAGACAATTTTGCCAACCGTCTCTTTTCTTTATTACACAGGAGGAAGCGCCTCCTCTGCCGCTGCGGACCAGGAAGCTCGACGGCGGCATCCTCAGCAATCAGGACGGGGTCTTGTACGCTCAGCTCAGGAAGAAAGCTCCCAAGAGAACGCCTTACAACTGTCAGAAAAAGATCCTTGAGCACAAACAGGGGCGATCGGCGGCCCAGGCCGGGAGTGCGGGGAGGACGTACGCCCCCCTCCCTGCTGCGCCGCAGACTGTCTACTCCAAACTGGGCCTGCTGGACAGCAAGACCAGGTCTCTGCCGATGCTGGACAGCGAGCAGTCTTACAGGCTGAGGTCAAGCCCCGGCACGCCGCCCAGACGGAACCCGCGGCCCGTCAGCCAGATGTACGGCTACGACCAGCGGCAGCAGCCTGACTGGTTGGACTCGTGCAGCAGCAGCAGCGACAGCAGGGGCAGCTGGGAAAACGTGAGCGACGGAGCCGTGTACTACCTCGCCGGCAGGCCGGGCAGCCCGCACGCCGCACGTGCGTCCGAGGCTCAGCAGCAGCAAGAGGACTCGGTGTACGCCGAGGTCAAGCACGTCGCCGCCTGCCAGCCGACTCGGGGCCGAGAGGAGGCGGCCCAGCCCGAGGACGGCAGCGACACCTACGAGCCGGTGGAGGACGTCATACCCAAACACAAGCGCTCGTCCTGGGTTTCAAAGGTCAGCCAGCTCTTCGGGTGGTTGGGTATCACTGTGTGTGTGCGTGTTCCTGGCAATGGTGATAATAAGCTCATTTCGTTTATCTCCGCAGAATGAGAAATGGAAGTGGCTGTTCCCCAAAACCGAAAAAAAATAATGAAGACCTTACAGAGCAACTGGAGGATTTTTTTTTATTTAATATATTTTACTCTGACACTAAAGTGGTGCCAACTGTGGATGCTTTTGATAAATCCATGTATATGTTTTTTTTTTTCTAGGTGGTTTGCAGTGTCACCTGCAAGTTATTTATTTAATATTTTTTAATTCTATTTTTCATATGTACAGTAAACTCAGGTGCTAGAGAGAACATAAGCTGTCTGATCAAAAACAATTCTCTGATGTTATCGTAATTAAATAATTGATTACAAGAGGTCGCACTTGTGCTGCTTTGTTTGAAGACACCTCCTCAGCGTTTCATTCACAGGAAACTTAACTCCTCACAACCCATTTCAAACCTCTGAACACAACAGCAGCGGGTATGTTAGCTGCCGGTTTGACTTGCTCAACTTAATCAAAAAACAACTTATGTCTGTGGTTTTCTTCCACATAGAAGGCAATGAGGTTTCACAGTATAGGGAGAAACAGTTACTTCCTTTAACAGATCTAAAACATGTGGCTATCACTTTTATGTCAGGCTTCTGCAAACACCAACAGCAACTCCTAGAATACCATAACTAATTTATGACACCCGAAGAGAAATAGTTCACAGCATGCTAGTGTTTACACTGTATTTGCAACAGAGCCAATGCAACATAAACTCTCATTAAAACTGTGTTTAGTTTACAGCTTCCAAAAAGATAAGAGGCTTTTTTTTAGATTGCTGCCCTAAAAAAAACTTAAATAAACCATAGAAGATATTGGATAATTGATGAAATGCAGATGTAGCCTGCTCTCGACAAGTCTTACTATCATAGTCACCCATTTGTGAGTCTCACGTCTGCTGGAGTCTTGCAGGTAAACCTTACGACGCCTGCAAGTCAAATTGTTAGTGCAAATTAAACATGTGATAGATGGCTTCCCATGACTTTCACACTCTGTTTGGTCGCATTCAGCGCAGGCTGCTTCACAGTAGCAGCTGCTTTTACTGGCTCACTATCACATTGCACCAGAAGCTTCTCAGCCAGAGTCGTAATTAACAGATGTTCTGTGAGGGACCCACGACGCCACCGAATCCTTTGTCTCCAAAAAAAAACATTTATTTAAAGTGAGACAAATACCTGAAGTCACATAAAACACTGAGACATTTATCTCGGAAAGATGGCCAATGGAACACCTCAGGCTGATGACGAGAGCTACCAACATGTCTTTAGATGACAAAGCCCTTCAACAGTAACATGTGATTGTCGTCATGCTCCAGCTTTACAAGCACAAATGAGAATGACAAGAGCATAGACAAAAAATATACAAACATTTGCATAGCTTATAAAAAGTATCGGCTTGCCCTTGTTGCCACTGCAGTGCTTTCCCTCTCTACAAACTGAGTCCTTCGCATTGAATGCACCACGTGTCAAGTGCATTGTTGTCAGAAACCTCACTGGTGGTTTTCTAAGTGCAATACAAATGGTTATTTTATGCAGTCTTAGCATGCTTTAAACAGCAGTCTGGCTTTGATTCTATTGTTATTTTCCACCTTCAAATGCAAAACGAATTGATTCTTGCAATAAGAGACCAATCGGTGTCAAGCCCTTGTACTGGTGGCAAAGTAAAGACACTGATATATGTGTATATTTTTTGATCATAGGACTGGAAGACAGGCACTAAGCTTCCTGGAATCCAGAGGTTCATCAGTTTTTCAGTGAGTCCTCTCAGATTCGTATGTGGAAGGTACTGGGAAAATATAAAAAAAAATGACGGCAAGAAATCAAATTAAATTCGAAGAGACAATAATCATCTCGCATATAAACACATATTAAAGCAGATTTTAGTCAGATTGTGTAAATGACTGGACTTGGGATAAATACCTGTTTTTAGAATGGCAAAGAATGTAACTTTAACTAAATGATCAGGTTCGTACAGACTGAAGGTCTAAATATAGTGCCAATTGACTGTTATTTTAATAATCTGCGCTTGTGAGGCGCTTTGCTTACCTTAAAAAGTCAGGAGCTCTTGAAATCATGTTTTCAAAGTCTGCAAAGGAAAGTTTGTTGTCTCCATCCAAGTCTGCTTCTTCAATAGTTTTCTGACACACCAGGTCCACCTCCTCTGGAGTCAGCTCCTCCTTCGTCAGCTTATTCAGAGTCTTTTCAAGGTCCTCTTTGCACAGGTAGTTATCCACATTAAAATCTATGGACATAAAAAGCAAATTATCTCATATGTTCCCAACATCAACTGCTGGGATATTCTCAAAAATCATAGATAATGTATTGATTGTTCTTCTCTAACCGTATATTTTAAAAGCATATATGGCCTTCAGTTCTCTGGGAGCCATTTCACTTAGGACGGAGAACATGTCCACAAATTCATTGAAGCTGAGATTCCCCATCCCGTCCTCTGAAAAAGCCTCCACGATCCTGTTGCGGAACGGATTTTCCTGCGGATGAACGTTTGCATTGATGCACAAATTTTCTGTCATATAACTCCCCAAACATAAAATAGGTACATTCCTTTTGTTTCTAGGTGCCGCTTCCAGTTTTCTGAATGAGCTGCAGATCTTTTAACAGATAGCTCTATCACATAGGACACTTAGGACAGGTCAATAAATATCATATCTGGTTAACCAAGTGAGGAAAATTAAACTCAACTGATCAATGTCTGGCAATTTGGAGCTCAGAATGAGTTAGAAAAAAGCCAATTACACAACAATGCACTTTAAACTGCCTATTTAAACAAAGCACACAAGATCACTAGGAAACATAAACATGTGGCCCAGCAGCTTTGCTGCCATAGAGATGGTGTTAAACACATGCACCACAATCTCTTCATATGCTTGCAGAGCCTTGCAAACCCACAGAACGTGTGTGGCTTCTGCTGTGATGAGAGGAAACGTGACATTTCTAACATTTGGCCTGGTTCTTTTCAAGTGGAAGATGCTTAAAAATAGGAGAGGATGCATCAGTCAAGAGGAGTGGAACTGAGCAATTCGAGACACACTAACTTTTATCAGCTCAATCGCAGGGGTGTCGGATCGCTGGTGGCAAAATCAATGCCGTCCTCTGAAAGAGGAGTGCTTATCGATTAGGTGTCTTCGTGCCGGCAGCCATCTTTGTGTATTGAGAACACGCTCCACTTATGGTAAGGTGTTTTTAATAATTATATCTATACATACAGCCATGGAAAAATTGTTGGTACCTTTCCGTTGAAGCAAGAAAAACCCACAGTGACAAAAGCTGGAATAAATAAAGATTTACTGGAAATTAACTAATTATTTTTTCTTTTCTTTTTTTTAAATTACCTTCAATTCAGGCATGTTGACTATTAAGGCTAAGGGTATTTTACAGTCTGGATCATTGGTGTAGTCCATTGGTACCAGGTGTGGAGCCAACTCATGGTACCTGCCGTGCAACCTGTGAACAAAAAAAGAAGAGAACAGCTTACCAATAAACTAGCTACACACACGGTTTGCAGAGTGCACTGAGTAGAAGAAGGATGGCTCATCTCATTTCTGGAAGGTTCACTGAAAGAATGGAAGGGTATTGTTGTTATCACTGCCAGCGGGACCAGTGAAATTTACATTATATGGGACCTCTGAGACAATTAACCTCCAATCAACTGTAATAATTTGAATTATTACGTCCCTTTCGGCCCTGCGTCTCTTTCTTGCAATGATTTCCCAGCATTGTGTCCTTTCAGAGTCAAAGCAGAGCCATAAATCAGCAGGACAACGGTTTTAGAGGACAAACTCACTGTAGTTTAATTGTGTAAACCTGTCAAAATGATGGAGCTTCGCTGATGCGCCACGGCACACGGACGGGCACAGCTGCGGTTGTAACGTCCCATGACCCTTGAAATTGTCCAAACCACTGGGCTTCTGCTAATTGGATCATGAGCGATACGTGCACTGAGACTAAGATTCATACTTAAATGCACGGGTGGGGGAAAATGCTGAAATGCAGTCAGGTGTAGTGATCACGGATTCATTAGCAATCCTGTGCGTTGCAATGTAGTATCAGTCAGAATGACAACGTGAGTTTCCGAGGACTTAAGAACACACAGGCACTGCTACAAGACATTACCTCCAGTGGATGTGGCAGCTTTGACTCACCACATAACAATAACCTCCATGAAAAACAATCCCACACACTGAGCCATTCACAGATGTAATTACATGCGCCTGGATTGGTTTCTGTGCTGCAGCATGATTGAATTTCAATGGAAGCTTTACGAGAAGTGGAGATGACATAATAATCAAAGTGTTGGGTAATGATAATTAAGGATGTCAGCCAGTGTGTGTAAACTTAGTGGCTGCAAAAAGATAAAAGGCAGCAGATTTGAAAAAAAGAGTATTCCTCCATCTGTATTTTTTCACCATGTCAATGGCAGGTCATGTCATGATGCTTCCATTTGTGCTTAATAATAGAAACAACAACACAAACATCTGTTGGTTTCATCTTCCAATAAAACTTTTTATTTTATTGTGAAAGGCAACGCTTCACGCAATTAGCTGCAAATCTGGCTCTACTTAAAGGTGATGCACATTATGCAGCTGCTGGCAATGATGCAGAGAGCGGTGAAGGAATCACACGTCTGAAGTTTTATGGTAAGCTGTGACTTAACAGCGACGCTGCAGCAGAATAAAGAGAAATACTTTGACAGGAACTCTTACCGCAGAATTTCTTTGCGGGTGAAAAACGTGCAGTCCTACAGTGTGAGAGAGAGAAAACAGGTTAGCTTGACTACAGGAGGCGCAGCTTCCCGGACCCCTTTGCGAGTCAGACAAAATAACACTACATTTGTGTGATAAATGACTGTGTGCGTGTACAGTAAGCGTGTGTGTGTGTGTGCTGTACACTTCAACTTGCAGTAACGATGAGTCAGGTGAACATGATCTGCTGCTGTCTAACATGTGTGTGTTGGCACTCACATTATCCAACAACCCAGCTGTAGGCACCTCACTTTACAGTCTACCTTGTGTCCCTTCTCTCAGAGAGTGGTTAGTGACTGACTGATTACAATAACATTGGCTTATAGCCAAAGTGAAAATAACACCTTCCTTTCCAGTTCGACTAAGGCTCAAAATGTTCAAAAGGGGGCAATAATGGGGGTAAAACAAAAGCAAGTGTTAAACCATAACCATGGAGACTCTCCAGGACTAAGCTGTCTTCTGAGAGTACAGTTTCACAGCTTATCGCACCCGCGTGGCATCAATTATTAAGTCCACGCCTGATCGCATGGTGGACCTGCTCCTGAAGACGACTTTCTTCACAGAGGAAACGGGGCTGTTAGGAAACAAGAGGTCCAGTACCCTCACGCGATGACACATCAAGCAAAAGATGAAAGCGTTAAACCCTGATTTCTTGAGCGTGGCTGGACAGCTCGGTGACATAAGAGCCATGCGGTAACTTCCAGCTTCCAGGTGAAGCGGTAGGCTATCACGGTAATGACAGTTGGTCTTTCTATAGAGACATCATAAAATGGTCGCCTTTTTGTTTTGTCAAGACAAATATGGATGTGTAAGAGTACTGATCTGCAATAAATATGAATTACTTAATATAAAACAGGCTATAAACTCACAGTTTAACCAAAATGCCCACCCCCCCTTCAGTCACATTTATATTTACCAGCAGCTGAAATAAATACATAATCTACATTGTACACAAAAATAAACTATTTTCCTAATGAATCGACCAGTACACCCTAATAATAATCTCGCCTTTTACGCGATGGGCTCTGCGGAGGAGGCTGGAGGCGAGCCTTACCTGGTAGGCATCAAGTTGCTCATCCGTAAATATTGTCTGCTTGTTTCCCATCTTGATCAAATCCTGCTATTGATTGTATAGAAAACACTTGAACGTCCGCAGCCTCGCCTCAGTGAGAGGCATTTAGGGGCTCCTCGGAGACGCCGAGTCTCCACGTTAGAGGTCGAAGGCGCTGCCAAATCCTAAAAGGGACTGTCGTTCCTGTCCGCCATGTCAGGAATCCTCACTGGATGCCCTGACTTAAATAATAATAACGTATATTAATTGAAAACGGCTAAATTCTTTGAGCCGCGGTCAGACGGTGGCCGCCCGGACCGTGCAGACAGCCGGACACTGATCTGCTGCATCTTTACGCACAAGTCACCGGGGGCAAGGCGACCCAATAGGACCTCAGGTAAATATATAAATAAGTGAGAGCGCGCGACAGTCTGCAGGATGGGACGGTGTTTAAGGGCGAGATTACGGAAACATAATGCAGTCGTGTAGCAGCAACCATCTAATTTATTTTTGTTTAAAGTACGGAAGCATTTATATTTTCACTCTAAAAAAATAAAATAAAATTGAAGAGTGCATTCTGTTTGTTGAACTATTTTTCCATTTGCATTACATTCGCCAAACTCATTGAAAACACTAATACATTTTTTTCTGCCGCTAGTGCTGATTTATTTGTTATTATCTTTTATTATTATTATTATTATTATTAATAATAATAATAATAATAATAATAATAATAATAATAATAATAATAATCCACAGAGGCATCGCATCCAGGCCTCCTCATTGCCATAAAACAAAAACTTTTAACTGACACGTAACCTGTTGCGTGTAACCAACATTTCTACGAACCACATTATTCATTCAGTTGGGACTCTATCCTACTCCACCGTGCAACACACCGCATTATCTCTCCAGTTGATGCTAATCCGGAGTGGACCACATACAGACAGAGAGACCACCTCGGTCCGACTCATCAACCTGCTGCTGCTGCTGCTGTGTACAGCTACTGCAGCGCAGCAACACAGTGAGCGTGTCCTGACGGCACCTCAGGACAGATGTCTATGCCACATTCCTCCCCCCCTAAATTAACCAACAACTTATTCAGCCTCCGACTTGGTTGAAATAGTCGCTTTTTGTCGCGGCTCACTCAGTTAAAGTGGGAAAGTTTTCTCACGATGGACACTAAGCGAGAGAAGGACCAAGGTAAGTTGTGACGGGTAGCTTGTTGCTACAGTATGTCGCCGCGCTAGCCACTACTAGCTGCAGGTGCTATGCTAGCTCGCTGCCGTTGCAATTTGCATCTCATCATCGGCCGGAGGGGAGAATTATTCATATTACCGTTCCATTCGAGTCGCGGCTAACACCACCCCACTTTCATCCCTCTTTTGCCATCCATTTCAAATCACGTATCCGCCGCCCCCGCTACGCCTGCAATTAATGAAGAGTGTCGCGTAGCTTCTGCACATTAGCTGTCAAGCTGCGGCAGGCTAAGCTAAAACAGCCATCCTCCTAAT
Organism: Thamnaconus septentrionalis; assembly: GCA_009823395.1. Lineage (NCBI taxonomy): Eukaryota > Metazoa > Chordata > Actinopteri > Tetraodontiformes > Monacanthidae > Thamnaconus > Thamnaconus septentrionalis. The sequence continues at coordinate 11,648,040 of CM020513.1, forward strand.
CTCTGCAGGTGCCATCATTATGTGCATGATGTATGTACAGTGGCCCTGCCCCACCCACCGCTCTGTCTGTCTTATTATAATAACAATGTTCCACTTGAAGTCAGGTTCGCATAATTTGCGTTGAGTTCAACGATTATTTTTTTTAAAACCAATTTGTCGTTCATCTAAAACAATGCGTAGGATTAAATCAAGATAGTTTTACATATTGCCCAGCATCATTATCTTTTCTAAGCGATGCCATTTTCAGCAAATCGTTGTTGCATCTGAGCTGGCTCATTAAAAGGGACCCATGTGTATTCACAATTAGGGAGTGATTTCGCCTCGGGACGTGGACCAAATATAACTTCCTTTGTTGTTTATTCATGCATGCGGCTTCTTAGGCTAATGGCATCACAAACAGCACGCGACCTGACACGATGAGCCTGTTCGTGACCCCTTCTCTACGCAGCCAGCAGGGCACTGAAAATCTCAGCTTGCCTCCTCATATGAAATTCACTTTCTGCCGTTCTGCTGTTGCATGAATAATTTGATCGCCACTCCATGAAAGGCACGGACACTGTGCTCAGAGCTGTTTGGGCTTTTTTTTTTTTTTTTTTTCCCCAGAGTTGACTCACAATTACAGAGTGAGTGTGTGTGTGTTGTGTGTATAAAAATAGAGAAATGGGTGTGCTGCAGCAGCCTTATCTCTCTGAGTCTTTCAGATGCAGACTGTGACAAGATTACTGCTGCCCTGCTCAAGTCCCGCACAGGAGAGTTTGACTTGGAGTCCATCCTCTTCCTCAAACTGAGAGGTCTTGGTAAGATGTTTCTGACAGCCTATTGTTTTCTCTATTTAAAATGGTCTTTACTGAGTTTTGGCTGCACGCCTTTCAGGAATACACGACCTTGGATGCATTGGAGAATGTATGACCCTGGAACGGTTGGACCTCTCTGTTAATAACATTTCAAATTTAGCCTCTCTTGCATCTCTTCGGCATCTGTCTGTGCTCAACTTGTCCTCAAACAAAATTTCCAATTTAGGTGAGTGTTTTTATTTTATTTTTTCAAATGCAATGATTTCTTTATTTCTGCAGTATGTGCCCTGTTTGAATCATTTCTTCATTCAGATTTATCCTGATACAACATTTTGTTTTTTGTCATCTGAAGAGTCCTTGCGCAGTTGTGAGAATATACAGAACTTAAACTTGGCAGGCAACCTTATATCAAGGTATTTAGAATAACGTTTTGCCTGCATGCATAAAACATACACTCTATATTATACAGTAACAGAGCTTATAATGTGATGCAAAGGGTAATTGTATGTTTATAAGCAAAATTCTGATTTGGTTGTGTAAATGTTTTGGGTTTTGAGCAGCACCGACAGCCTTCACTGCCTTCAGTCTTTAAGAAAGCTGGAAAACATACGTTTTAAAGACAACACTTACAACTACACAAACCCAGGTACGTTGTCGGGATTTCATTTGAACTTGGTCCAGTCTAGATAAATGAAATGAGAACAACTTTATTTCTGTCAGTGTGCAGGAACGTGTCATATAGGACTGTAGTGCTTGAGATGTTTCCTAACATCAAGGTGCTGGATGGTGAGTTTTTTATATTCGTCTCCTGTTAAAGATTCACATTCTAATAATGATAAGTACATTCCTGGATTTTGATCCATTAACCCTGTAGGTGAAAGAGTGGTTGGACGTGGGAGCGACTTATATCAGCTGTGCAAAGACATCGATGATACCATCAAAGGTATGTTTGTTGAAAAGTGTCTTTGTCCTTGAAATAAAAGTGAAGCCTTATCAGCGGACTTCACAGAGTAATTGCTGGACGAAGGGAGAGCTCACAGAAAATAAACCTCTTACCATTTTTATTGCACAATGTTGGTGGATTCCCCAGCAACATTTTATAATTCAAGTAGAAAAGCCATCTGATGTCAGGACAGTGGAAGCCAATGGTGACTAATAATATTTAATTTGCACACACACACACAACATGCTGTGGTTTGTCAAGGTATACCAAAAAAAAAAAAGAAGTGGTTTTCTATATTAGTCTATATGAGAGCACAAAAGCACTATTGAAACATGCTGTGTTTGTCCTGTGCTGTCATTCATTAATTCATTTGAGTACCCGGTCAAATGGAGCTGCCATTGTTTTGGTGTTTGGTGAAATTATTTCCCTCTTAGAACAATTTTACGGATTACAAAAAACCGCCACCAGAAAATTGCCACTGAAACAGTGGTGAGAGTTTCTGCATGAAATGTCAAGTTTGGGTGAACTATCCCTTTGATAAAGGGGGTCTTAAGCACTATTCTGTCTTTCTGGATGTGTTCAGCTGGTCTGTACAAGAATGGGCAGCTGGTGGAACACCCGGATTGCAAGCCATGGGTGGAGGATAATTTCTGGGAAATAAAGAGGTCAAATAACGCCATCGTCGAAGAGGCCTACAAGCAGTTTAACGGTACAATTTCAGATGTGTGTGAATTATCGGGGTCGTTGCCTTTAGTCTATTGGTTTTATGTTGTAAACTGTACAATATAAAAAAGGTGACTTGGCTCTTTTTGTTTTTGTTTGCAGTGAAACTGCATGCTTACTGACGCACAATAATGAGTTATAAAGATCAAGTGTTGTGTTACTGTTGTGCTTCGCTTTCGCCTTTGTTTTTTTCTCATACTTTGAGAAAGATGTTCTCTTCTAAAGACAGCATTCACCAAAATCACTTAACATGTTTTAGATTTTATCTTCTTCCCTCAGTCTTACCAGCATTTTTATTATTCTGTTTGAATGAATAAAATGGAAAAGAACTGACACTTGAAATGTTGCACTAATGCCCAACTTTTTAAGAAAAGAAATGTATTTGATTCATTTACTTGTCAGCCGTCATGCTGTTTTTTCCCCCCTGTTGGCGTATTCTTGATAATCACGCATTTATTATTTGTTTAACTTACAGATGTTCTTCATGAATGCAGGCTGCTCAACAACAGAGCCACTCATGTCATTTCTCAAACTGAAAGATCTATGAGCTTGAAGAAGCAGCCAAAGCAGTACGCCATCTGAGGACCATTATGGGCAGTGGAGTTGTTTGTTACATTTAGCAACATTCTGTTTTACAATAAAACCATGGCTAATATGCTGTAGTTTTCTTTAAATCGATAAGCTAAATCCAAATGCTCGCCAGACACACACGCTCCGTGTTGCAGTGTGAGGCTTCTGTTGAAAGTGTATTGCAACCTATGCATTATGTAACTGAACCTCAGTTTGGCTCAAAGATGTCTTTACTTGCACAATGTGCATTTTACATGTCATGGCTTGTTTGTCCATATATTTATGCTGCTAAAATCTCTATGAAGTAACAGAGTTTTTATTTTGTTCATGTTGCATTACTGGATGTTTTTTTTGTGAATGAATGTCTCCCATACTGTATGCTTTTGCTGTAAGTTGTACTTTTAAAAATGACTGGATGATTGGCTCGATCTGTTTGTACTTATTTTATACAATAAAGTTTACCATGTGTATGAGGTTTGACGTGCATAATCTGCTTGTGAGAAATGTTTGCCTATTAAAGTTTACTTCTATTGAAAAAGTCCATTTCTGGTTGGGCAGAAAACTTTGAAGGGGGAAGATACTGAAAGCATAAAAGAGGCACACAAGAAAATATTGCCATGGCACTATGGCATGAGTTAAAGGTCACAGCTGCTCTTGATGTTGCTGCAAGGGCTGTTGCTGTGCTTAGCTTTTGCTAGTGTTACTGCTGGAGGGGCTATTGATCAGTTACAACAAACAATTAAACAATCGTTAAGCATATATTAAGTAATTAATACTCTAGAGAAAACGATAAAGGCAAGTAGTGAAACAATGCAAAAACAAATAAATAAATAGAAGAGTGACAGTAATTGTTTTAAAGATTTTAGATGTTAATGGGAAATTAAGTATTGCCAATGTTTAATATATTTATATTTGAGTCAATCGCGGATTTAAAAAAAAAAAAAAAAAAAAAACTGCTCCATAATAACGTCCTCCTGTAAAGGAGAGAAGCGAAGCCAACGCCAGACGTTCCAGTCCTATAAAGACTTTGGTTGAGCTGCGAATTTTAAGCAATAGTCCACTAGTGCCACCTGTCGGTAAAATACAGAATTAAAGTCCACTGAAACGGAAGACAAGATATTGGCTAAAATAACTTAATTTGTCACAACTAAAATTAGTTAACATTGTACAACATGCTTAAATAGATGTGTATACTCAAAAAGAAAACTTTAAAATTTGGGAGACCAGATTATGTAGCTCCATATGAAAGATACACCAATTATACCTCATACCACATTTAACGGAAAATGTTAGCAATAGCAAAGTATAAATTTTGATCTATATGCATTCGTTTTGGGGCTTTGTTTTTTTTTTTTTTTTTTTTTCTTTGATGATTACTTCTTTCCATAAGAATACCTATTAAGATACATCCGCGCATCTGAGCCTTTAGAGTAAGCGCAATGGTTCCCGAAACAAACTGCACTAGGAGTGAGATACGTCGACTTCACAGCAAAGGTGTCAGAGTGCACAGCTGAAACGCCATTACTTCGACTTTTGAAATGTTTTTTCATATACGCATACTGTGATTCGTGGAGTAGTGAATGTTGCTTTATTTTGGAGGAGGCGCTTTTTAAAACGGAAATCCGCTTTGAGTCGCTTTACTTTGACAAGTGCTGCGGTATCGACCTTGGGTGGGTTAGCATGGCTGGGAAAGCGTGGAGGTCAGCGGTATGTACGGAAAACAGTGTTAATATAGTTCATCTAACGCATGGTACCTTTTCTACTCACCTGTTGACTAACTGTATGGCGGCCTTGGGTGCCAATCTTTCGGATAAACATTACAGGCTCGCGTCACGCACATCCAAGCCAGCTAATTGCTCGCTAGGCGTTGACTTATACTTGACCACTGTTACTATAGCAACCGGCAAGGAGTCCAGTTTGCAGAAAGATTCTGTTTTGGTCCTCACGAATCGCGGTTGTGACAGTTAGCCACGTATTTACTTAAGTGCCGATGAAATGTCCCTCATCTACAGATTCTTAATCTACTGAGAAAATGGGGTTTATCGATCGGTGGCAAGGATAAGATCCAGACACAGGAAGTAAGTTAAGCAGATGCTATGGGCTATAGGTTTGCGTATAAAGAGCTAGCGTTAGCGTGATGTCTTTCCCAGACTTGGTGACTTTAAACTGATTCATTTCTCCCTCGTCTGGTCTAAATATAGTCAATGCATTTCCACGTTTGTGGTTGCTATTTAATGTATTGCAATTAAAACTAAGGTGGTTATTTTGTGGCTTTCGAGATGCGCTGCTTGTTGAAGGTGACCCTCCCTGAGGGTGCTAACCGAAAATGAAATGGCATGTGTCTTGCCACCACAATAACACTTTTATGCAGTCGCAGGACTATGTCATTGTTGTAAAGTCCTTTATGTTGCGTTTTAACGGTTCCACTTACAATATAAAATATGTATAACAAAGCCAACTTATGGTTCTGACATCTTCCTGGTTTAATAACATAACTTTGCTCATCACACCTGGCTCTTTCTGGCTGTCTCCTTAACAGAGCAATTAACATAAATAGCAGAACTGAATACAACATTTTATGGAATTAGCCAAAAGCTCATTTGTGTGAAACCTGATGCCTTGATATCCAGGTGAAATGGGCGGCGGGAGCTGTGAGGAGAGAGGTTCCTCAGCCTCGGACATTCACACGCGGGGTACGTTATCCTTCCCGTAGGACAGTCAGTACAAGTTAGAATTGTTACAACCCCTTGTTTGTATTAAACAGTGGTATCAATGCTTTATTTGCATCACAGATTCAGACTGTCACTTTAATCCCCGGAGATGGAATTGGTCCGGAGATCTCCTGTGCTGTTATGAAGATATTTGAAGCAGCTAAGGTGAGTTCTGTGACAGTTTAGATGTTTGCTTTTCCACAGTAATTAGTCAAACTAGCACAATATTGTTGTGGTGGGATGGGTTTAGATAACATCTTTTTGTTTTTTGCTTTTTTCCCCCCCCTTTACTTAGCAAATTTTAATTTTCTGCCTGACAGAGTTAGGCCTGTCTCCGGGACATGACCACAGGGAAATACAAAGCTGGAGTTTGATGACAGGGACAGGAACAGAAGTAGAAGCTTTTTCTATTACCAATTGTTTCTCCATTTGGACTCTAGCAAGACAAGATCTTGGCAACGTACACAAGTAATCTAACAGAATTACCTATTAACAAATCTCTTTATTCACAAGGCTGTTCCCTCGGCTGTTCCCTTCAGGGGCAGCCCCAGCAAATTAATTTGCATGTTCAGTTTGGTGTAGGTCTTGATTTAGGATCCTTCCCTTCCTGACACAACCCTTGCATTTACAACAGCACAAGGATGACACTCAAGAAGAGACCCTTGAGCCTGTGTTTTGGCTGTGACAGTCTCAAGGCAGACTGCATTGTTAACCACAGTGCTCTGCTCCGTTGCAGTGTTTGTAATGTTGTAGATTGTAGAGTTTTTGTCTTTTGGTTTTAAGAGACTAACCGTCATCTCATATGGACTGAAGTTGAATATTTAGTTACTTTGAGACGTTAACACTGATTTGGTTTGTTCAAGGCTCCAATTCAATGGGAAGAGAGAAATGTTACAGCCATTCAAGGGCCAGGTGGCAAGTGGATGATTCCTCCAGATGCAAAAGAGTCAATGGACAGAAACAAAATTGGCCTCAAAGGTTTACCTGCTTAATATACTTGTCATTAAAATGGGCATAATGATTTATTTCTAGTGGTCAACATAATTAGTCCAAGAAGATGTAACCGATTGAAGTATTTTTAATCAGCATGCAACATTGACATTTTACAGGTCCATTGAAGACGCCAATAGCTGCTGGCCATCCATCGATGAACCTGCTGCTGAGGAAAACGTTTGACTTGTATGCTAATGTGCGACCTTGCGTGTCCATTGAGGGCTACAAAACCCCCTACACTGATGTGGACCTGGTTACCATCAGGGAGAACACTGAAGGAGAATACAGTGGGATCGAGCATGTGGTGAGACTCCGAGCACCACACTCCACATTTGCTTAAGTTATAGAATCATGGGCAATTAAAAAAACAAAACAAGACAACAAAAAACATCTGCCACAATTTCTTGACTTTCTCCTGGCCACCTATCTTTTCAGATTGTTGATGGAGTTGTGCAGAGTATCAAGCTCATTACGAGAGCAGGCCAGCGAACGCATCGCTGAGTATGCCTTTGAGTATGCCAGAAATAATCAGAGGACCAGTGTCACCGCCGTTCACAAGGCCAACATAATGTAAGTTGATTACAAGCCAATTTATCAATGTGATTTTTCACCTTCTATTTTCTGATGGTTGTCCCCATGTTTACAGGCGGATGTCAGATGGGCTTTTCCTGCGAAAATGTAGAGAGGCTGCCGAAAAGCACAAAGACATAAAATTCACAGAGATGTACTTGGATACTGTCTGCCTCAATGTAAGTCCCATATTCATGGACCGGAAATGATTCATGATCATGACGTGTGGGATTTCTCATTTGTGGTGTATTCATTCCTACATTTATGTTAATAGATGGTCCAGGATCCCACCCAATTTGATGTCTTGGTCATGCCAAATTTGTATGGAGACATTTTGAGGTAAGAGAGATGTTGTTTCTGTGCACCATGTAAATCTGTTCTGGAATTGCCAGTTGCAGTTTTTTTCTGCATGCATATTTGAACTGCAAGAGTTTTTCAACCATACATAGTACATACATAGTGTACATCCTGAACACATCCAATCCTAGACATGTCAGACATTGATTAATGTTTTCATGTGTTTGCTCTTACAGTGATCTGTGTGCTGGGCTAATTGGAGGTCTTGGAGTGACTCCCAGTGGTAACATTGGTACTAATGGTGTTGCCATCTTTGAGTCGGTATGCTCTTTCTTCTTAAAATGAGTTCCATTACTCATGCATGGCGCCAGATGCGTTACGAAACCATATTTAGAGTTCATCTTTATTACTTTTAATGCCAACCACGATACCAATCATAGTACAATTCTCTCATCAGGTTCACGGAACAGCTCCAGACATAGCAGGAAAAGATATGGCCAACCCCACAGCCTTGTTGCTCAGTGCTGTCATGATGCTGCGTCATATGGGCCTTCATGGTTATGCCAAGAAGATTGAGGCCGCTTGCTTTGACACAATCAGAGACAAGAAGGTAAGCTGCTCACTGTGTTTCATTTTGGTTATAAAACGCTATTGTTATCAATAATCAATTTATCATTTGTCTTTTCAAGGTTTTAACAAAAGACCTGGGAGGAAATTCCAAGTGTTCAGAGTTCACTGCAGCAATATGTCAAAGGGTGACAGATGCAAACTAAAGACTAGCCTAACGAGGCTGTGAGCTAAATATCTGAGTGTGTCTCTTGTATGTTATCATGCCATATTAACTGCACATTTTAAACCAAAACATGTATTTTTAAACAAAATACTGAATGTTTATTTTTTTTGGCTGCACACTCCACAGCACCGTCTTAAACATTCTGGACAACAGATATTGTTCAGTATGTATTACAGTATAATATATTATGATATGTGGTATGCATCCATAGCTGTGTAATCTGTGGTGGATTTTGTCTGACTGCATGAATGGCTTAGTTTTGTGTCTAATATATTTTCTATACTGTTGTCTAGATATTAAAGATAACAATCTGCAACATCTGTTACTTTTGAAAGGCTTAAGATATTCATCAGCACTTTAATCAGTTACAATATATGTGTGGGTGTGCTTTAAATGTGTTGGAAGAAGAATGAAAAGAAAAAATAAATTAACTATCAGAAGCGGCAATCTTTTGTATCATTTGAGTATCCAGACCCTGCTGGTGATGTTCTTTTCTTTAAACTCTCAAATGTAAAACATTTGGATAAAAGTGGTTCTGCAGTTGTTGTACAAGTGTGAATATGCAAAAAATATAGTTTTGTGTTATTTAATTCCAGACTAGTGTTCACAGCTGTGTATTATTGTGTAAGTTTGGAATAACTTAAGTGACAGCTTTATTAATGGCTGTGATTGGCATTACATAATAAACATTTGTTATAGAATATGGTTGATAAATAAGAAGAATAAAATGTACTTTCCATCCATCCATGCAATTTTATTGCGGGTTATCCTGCACACATGTTGTCGACTGGTTACCATGAGAACTTCAATGCAAAACTTTAACCAGGCGTCTAGTTAGCTTTGCTTTGCAGTGAAGCAGTCAACGACGGAACTTCCGGTGCCGTGGTGAGTCGTGTGTGCCAGCTGAGTGTCGCAACACGCCTCACGCGGGAGCGCGCACTCACCAACACACCCTACAAGCTTAACCCCGTTACAAATAGTGACGTCTTCAGCTTACTGTTTTATTCCAATTTTCCAACAGAAGTGTGTCCGCTATTTTTTGCTAATTGCTTCTCATCAATGTTTGGACGCTGAGCGCCCTTTTCACTGTTTCTTACGTTGTTCGACTTGACTTTAGTGATCGAGAATGAACTGGAAAACCTAATGAAACACACGATGGCCTTCAACTATCTTCATTCTTCGACGCGTAAATTAAACGTCATCGGTCAGAATTATTCGACTTCTCTCAGAATCCTTGAATCTCAGAAAACAATTCGGAAATTGAAGAGATGGGAGTCGGTTTAGGGGGCGGAGGGAAAGAAGACAGACCTCGCGCTTTCTGCTTACGTAGTTATCGTGCGCGGCACTTTCCCTCCGAGATCCCGCGAGAGGTGAGCCGTTTTGGGAAGATAGCAAAACTTTGCGTAACAGCAGCGCCCTTCCCAGAATTCTCCAGAAAGTTCCACACACCGTTGAGCGTCTATAAACTGCCAGCCATCTTCATTCTCGAGCTAGCGTAACCCGATCGGAAAAAATTGGGATAACCGCTTTGACCGGTGGGTGATTTTCATTCCTGCTTTAATCTGGAACCGTACATTTCAAAACGCGGTGAAAGTGCGAGTCCTTTCTCAGTAGCGTTTCTGCGAGCGTTGTGTCTCTGCCCGGAATTGTCTTCTGAGAACACGTGCTTTTTGCCGGTATGCGTAACTGGAAAATCCATTAACATTACTATTAGATATTTAAACCAATGTCTGTTATGATTTTTAAGATTATCATTATTACTTCGTTAATCCAATGGACATCATGAGTATTGTTAACGTCGATTTTGTGACATTTCACGTTGAGCAAGTCACCTCTTAGGTGGCAGCTAAGCTAAAGTAGCAATGGACGATTGTGTAATCAGTCGTCACGGCAATGTTTTACGCTTTATCTCGCTAACGTGTCTCTTCATTTGTGCATTAGCTAAGTGGACAACATGGTACACGAAACGGCCTATTACGATCTGTTGGGTGTTAATCCCAAGGCCTCCCAGGACGAACTCAAAAAGGCTTACAGGAAACTCGCGTTGAAATATCACCCGGACAAGAATCCCAGTGAAGGCGAGAAGGTGAGTTGGAGTTGGCCCCGTTTGTCTTTAGAGACGTTCGAGGAACCCCGTATAGCCATGTTTAGGCAGGTAGGATTTGTCACTTCCAATTTTAAACTGTTACCATTACGAATGAACAGCCAGAGCTTTCCAGAACAGTCTACTCGAACCTGCGGTCTTCCGGTATTGGAGGGTAGCCCGATCTTCCTAAAGAAAATATGCCCTGACAATTATTGCCACAACAATAATTATCGTTCAAGCCTGGGTACATTTGGAGAAAGAACAAAACAACGTGCATATTGCGTCAAATACGTTGCATCTGAGAACCCCCAATACGTCTTTTATCTAATACACTTGTATGTGGCATAGGTATCAGATAATAACCGCAGCTTTTTGCAGTGTTTATGGGAAAGTGGTTTCAAAACCACCAGTGATGTTTTACACCAAAATGTGTGTGAAATACAATGTTGGCATACTGAGACTAAAACACTGCAGGGAATACAACTACATAAGTAAGCCTTACATACTAGTGTCAATTTTCTGAGTTTGGTATGAACTGCTCCTTTAAGCAAGCGGCACAGCTGCTCCTGGGCCATTTTAAAACCTGCTTGCACATGGGATTTAAGTAGTACTTTGCACAAACGTCTGTTAGACAGACATTTGAAGAATACTATTGAAACTGCATTTTTAAAGTGCTATTACATAAAGTTTGAATTGTAATTTCAAATAGACATATTTACATAATCCCATCCAGAATTCTCGATCACTTTCAGGGAACTTCTTCTCCAATTTGTTTTTCAAAAGTGGCCCCAATTATTTCCATTATTAAAATTAAGTATTATTATTTTTTCTATCCCTGCAGTTCAAACATATATCGCAGGCATATGAGGTGCTGTCAGATCCAAAGAAGAGGGACTTGTATGACCAAGGAGGAGAACAAGCAATAAAAGAAGGGGGTATGGGTGGTGGATCTTCACCCATGGACATTTTTAACATGTTCTTTGGAGGCGGAGGAAGGATGCAGAGGGAACGAAGAGGTAAAACACATGTATTTTATAAGTAGTCTGAATGTTTTCTTTTATTTATTTTTTTACCATTGGAACACAATTTGCATTTATTTACCTGTTCTTTTTCCCTTAAGGAAAGAATGTGGTCCACCAGCTTGAGGTTACGCTTGAGGAAATTTACAATGGCGCCACGAGGAAGCTCGGCCTTCAGAAGAATATTATTTGTGAAAAATGCGAAGGTATGGAATTCTTTCTTCAAAAATCTAGTAACCAAACGTAGAGCCAATATCCAAGAATATTAAGGACATTGGTTGTTGTTACAACAGGGTATGGCGGGAAGAAAGGTGCCTTAGAAAAGTGCTCAAACTGCAAAGGAAAGGGAGTACAAATACGAGTGCAACAGATTGGGCCGGGAATGATTCAGCAAATACAGAGCATGTGTTCAGACTGCCAAGGACAGGGTGAAAAATTCAACTCCAAGGACCGCTGCAAAAGCTGCAATGGGCACAAAGTCGAACGCAAGAAGAAAATCCTTGAGGTCCACATTGACAAAGGTAGGATTTTGTTTTCTCATTTGTTGTTGTTTAAGACCGATTGTGTCTTACTATATCTTACTGTGAGACAAACTTATCCTGGCTAATCTTTGGTTTAGGCATGAAAGATGGTCAGAAAATCACATTCCATGGAGAAGGTGACCAGGAACCTGGACTGGAACCTGGAGATGTACTCATTGTGTTGGATCAGAAGGAACACTCTGTTTTTCAGAGACAGAGTGATAACCTAGTCATGAAAATGAGCATCAAACTAAGTGAGGCCCTGTGTGGTTTCAAGAAAACGATTCAAACTCTCGACAAACGAACGCTTGTCATCAACTCATTGCCAGGTAATTGAAAAGTATTAGCTTGGGAACAATGTTTTCCCAATTTTTAAGATGGAGTTCCAGATTATGTTTGATAAATACTGCTTTTTTACTCTTTAATGTATGTCTAAATTCACAGGCGAAGTAATAAAACACGGTGATGCCAAATGTGTTCAGAATGAGGGCATGCCAATGTATAGGAATCCTTGCGAAAAGGGACAACTTTATATCAATTTCCAGGTAAAGGATTGACATTGAACAGTAAGAGGCATACCCTGGATTACATATACCCCCAAAAAATAATAATTGCAATTCCTTTTTGTATTTAAGGTGGAGTTTCCAGAGAAAGACTGGCTCCCAGAACATCTTATGTATCAGCTGGAAAGACTGCTTCCTCCCAGGGAAGATGTGATGTTGACTGATGACATGGAGGAGGTGGAGCTCAGTGACGTTGATATGCGGTCACAAGAGAGAAACTTCGGCAGGGAGGCTTATGAGGAGGATGATGAAGGTCCCAGGGGCGGTGTGCAATGTCAGACTCAGTGATTTGTTTTGGTTCTCCAGCATGTTGAGTTTTTGTTATCGTTGATCATGATAAGGCTCCTGCTGGACACAAGTATGCAAAGTGGAGTTCCTGCTTCACATTTTCATCCTAAGTGTAAAGGTGTTACTGTCTTTACTGTTGTTTGCTATTTAAGGTCTGTCTTTTTATGTGTTTTATGCAGCCTATGCCACCAACGGTTTTCTCTCATTCAGTTTGTATGCTTTCTATGAAGGTAATTTCTGTCATTTGGTCCACATTATTTCTCAATAAATACCCAGAATAAATTAACTGCTGTTGGTCTATAGTTGACTTTCCAAGACATATTTTATTTAGTGTTTTCAGGTTGAAAAATGCTAACAAATGAGTTTATAAAAGCTGAATTTCATGGAAAATTTCATTTTTACCAACAGTACAACTAAATTTGACATCACAAGTTTCCCCGTTGCATGTCAAAGGATTATATCTTGACTATGCCATCCCCTTTTCAGTGTTGCTTCCTCCTGAAAGAACAACCTGTGGAAAGACAATTCAAAACACTTGGACAAGCTTAAGTAAAGGCAGTTATGGCTCATTTAAATAGATGATTTACCCTCTGTTAGTCTGGCCTTTCCTCCTTTTGGCTGGCACAGCACTGTAGAGCATCCCACACAGAGGACCACAGTCTGAGCATGACTGAACACAGTGGTGATCTTATAGCAACCTGCAAAGATATAGAATGGTAAAGACTGGCCTAACATGGTTGAAGACCCCCCCCCCTCCAACAGTCAGTGGATCATGTGCCCTGATCCATTGCATTTAGGACTTCAAATGTATTTGGTGTCAAAGAACATGGGTCACACCTGGGCACTTCACATCCATAAAGTAGGAGTTGGGAGACTGAACAAGCCGTTTCTTTTTATGCTGTCTTCTCTCATGGTCAATAGTAGGATGAAGGAGATCTTTAGCCAGCTATAAAGCAAAACAGAATATTAATTACTAGATCTTGGTCAAACAAAACAACATACATATGAATAGCACATGTTGGCTGCCTACGTTTAAACTTTATAGTAATATTACAAATAAAAATACACCTAAACACCTGTGACTTCCTTTATCTGCTGTTCAATATGGATACGATACAATACACAATGTGAACGTTTATTAAACAGGTTTCAGGTTATTTGCATTGATGACATTTAAACCAGGATCATCACTACATGAGATTTTTTTTTTTTTTTTTACTTAAGCGTCTTCTCCTTTATATTGGTATTTAATGGAATGTTATGTACATTTTAAAAAGCGATATTATATAACGTGAAAAATGCAAGACACACCATGAGAGACAATACTTAGATTTTGTTAGATTGGGCTTTTTCGAACCTTCTTCATACTGTAACATCATGCAACCCAACAACTGCAACACCGCTTACACAGCCTCAAACTACTGTCAGTACAGGCCATGGCTACCATTGCAGTTAGAAAATGCAGTGTGGAAAGACTCAAACATATTGATGTACGGCATTGGAATAAAATGTCGAGAAATGACCACACAATTAAAATACACGGCTTGGAAAAAACAATTACGGGTAGTAGTTTGTGCTCCAGGAAGTAGTCGCCTCCCGTGCAAGGCTCCGTTAGCTACGCTCCCATGTGCTGCTATTTCAGGACAACAAAACCGTTGCGTTTAACAGGGCCGAGGCTACACCGGCCGCATTGCATGTCAAGTAAGTGACAAACAGACGTATTCATGCAGATGTAAATTAATGACAATAACAACTGGTGTAACTTACGGACATGTTTACATGCTAGCTTCACCTCTCTGCGCATACGTGGTCTGCTTGAACTGAAGCCAAGTTGATCGCAGAAGCTCTAAAGGGGCAGGACAAACTTGTCGTCAGCGTGATGTAAAACTGCAGACATATAGTTTAGAAACGTCACAAGACGTGTTTTCTAACGAGCCAAGTGTGCAGAGTAAAAGCATTTTTGGTAAAGTGTAATAATTTTCCGTTTAACATTTGAGAGGAAGTCTTAAAAACCAAACCAAAACAAACAACAAAATGAAGTAAGTCAATTTGCCGTGTTATTGTTCTGTTACATGAAACAAACTGTAACGCCTTGATGATGATGATGATGATGATGATGATGATGATGATGATGATGATGATGCAGTAATTTTTTTCTCAGTTTTGACCAGTGCGAGTCAAGTGTCAGAGCAGCCATCGTGCGCATGAAGACATTAGAAGATAACAAAAGCAATTTAATTTTTTTTAATAATAATAATAATAATAATAATAATAATAATAATAATAATAATAATAATAATAAAATATGTTAAAATTAATTTAACAACAATTTAAACCCATTTTATACAGTTTTACCAGTTGGTACAGTTATAACAGTTATACAGACAGAGTAGCGACTCCACGTATGGCACCAGCAATCATGGCACGTTCAAAGTCCCTGGCAAAATGACATGTAGCTGACTTTTCCTATCTTCTTTTGTTAACACGCAAATGAACAGCCCTACCCTGTTTCATACTGACGTTACGCCAGAAAAATGCATTGCGCACTCCTTTCGGCGCGACTACATAGACCAGAATGCATTGCGAACCTCGCCGTTACTCCTTTCGGCACCCGGTCTGCCGCTCGTCTGCCACGGGCAGCTGAAGAGGAGATCCAGACAGGGTGGATTCCGGCTCACAGCGGTGTCTTCTGTATTCAAGACGTTGGGGCGCACGGTTTTTCCAAATGGCCAAAACTTACGACTACCTCTTCAAGCTGTTGCTAATCGGAGACAGCGGGGTCGGCAAGACATGTCTGCTGTTCAGATTCAGCGAAGACTCCTTCAACACCACCTTCATATCTACAATAGGTGAGAAACCCGCAGACGCCCTTAAGGATATTCATCCGACGTTGTGATTGCGCAAAATACAGCGCAGTTGCCGATCCGCCTGGCATTTTGGTGGTCATTTTACGCCTTTCTATAGCGTATCGAGTGATTGCCTGTTATTTAGCAGTCGCGCACAGTGTTTTAAGGAGCAGCCACTGCATCAGAGGAAGACAATGGGGGGACAGGGAAATTATGGTGACCTGTCCTTGATGGCACATCGCCATCAGATGGTTAAATATAGAACGTGGTCAAAAATGTGTTCAAGTTTAAAACTCTTAAATATGAAGAAGACCGTTTATTTGATGTTATTTCCCCATTGGTATTATTATAACAATGTTACTCTTCAGTCCTCACAGGCCTCTGGAGCTCTGTTAGTTTAGTACTCAGTATGATTCTCAGGCGATTTGACGTGCATTCCGTGTGGTTCATCAATTCTTTAGACTGTTTTACAACACCATGTTTCCAACCATTTGGGTTTAAAGGGCTGTTTTCTGTATGTGTAGGGATAGACTTCAAAATCAGAACAATAGAGCTGGAAGGAAAACGAGTCAAGCTGCAAATTTGGTGAGCAAAATATGCCAGTTGTGTCTTCTCTCTTGTCAGAAATACAAATGAACATAAAATATCAAACAAATATCCTCCCTGAACAATTTTGTCATGTTTTCAGGGACACTGCCGGGCAGGAGAGGTTCCGCACCATCACAACAGCTTACTACAGAGGAGCAATGGTAACACTGTCTTTCATTCTGTCCCTGTGTTATGAATATGACAGAGTTAGAGGAACTGTTTTCAAGTGTTGACTGTTTCCTCCCACAGGGCATTATGCTTGTATATGACATCTGCAATGAGAAGTCCTTTGAAAACATCAAAAACTGGATTAGAAACATTGAAGAGGTAAGTGCCAAATAGAAAATGTTAGTTTTGCATGAAGCCAATTTTGTTTGACGAAAAATGCAGCCTAACAAGTTTCATTTCCCCCTGAGAGTGACGCACATGTAGCATTTCATAAACATCTTTTAATTTCTGCTAGCATGCATCTTCTGATGTGGAAAAGATGATCCTGGGCAACAAATGTGACATGGCTGA
Source organism: Thamnaconus septentrionalis (assembly GCA_009823395.1). Classification (NCBI taxonomy): domain Eukaryota; kingdom Metazoa; phylum Chordata; class Actinopteri; order Tetraodontiformes; family Monacanthidae; genus Thamnaconus; species Thamnaconus septentrionalis. The sequence goes on from CM020513.1 coordinate 11,664,864, forward strand.
CAGGAGACAGGTGTCCAAAGACAGAGGAGAAAAAGTGAGTCTCTGCTGCCTGTCAAGACTGAGAGGCAGCCACAAACTCACCGAAATGCATCTAATCTAATTTGCATTGAGTGACACAAACATTATCCCTTTACATCGTGTAGCTGGCTATTGATTACGGTGTGAAGTTCATGGAAACAAGTGCAAAGTCCAGCTTAAATGTAGAAGAGGTAAGCACAACTATAAAAACTTGCAAGTCTCGGAACAAACTCAGAAGAGGGGCCATTAATGTTTTCTTTTCCTTTTTCTGTCCTTCTAGGCTTTTTATACCATGGGAAGAGACATATTACATAACCTGAGCTCAAAGACCGTGAGTGATTAAGAGACTTTTAAAATAGATACCAGGGGTGTCATTTCAACTGGGGGTTGGGGGGTGGTGTACACGTACCCTTCAGTTTTACTGTTTGCTGTTTTGATCTGATTTACAAAGGAGTGTTGACAAAAAAAAACATACTGAGATTTGTGTTAGTTATTCCGTTACTCACAACAGCTTGGCAACGCTACTTCTGACAAATGATCAGCAGGTTTTCATTATTAGTTGCTGTTTTGTTTTTTGTTTTTTGTTTTTCAAAGGAAAATGAATACCTATTATTAGTGAAACTAATATGATAAAAGGGTATTTTGGAGAGTACGGAATCTTTAACAATACAGTCAGGAATTATTTATATATAGGTGAAGACATAAATGTACTGTGTGTTGGTCTGTTTGTAATTATTATCCTTTTGCTTTCAGACTGACAACAGTGCTGGAGGAACAGGCAAACCAGTCAAGATCACAGAGAAAAAGTCAAAGAGGATAAAATTCCTAAAGTGCACACTCATCTAGGCTTTCACCGCTCCAGGTTTTTAAAGCTCAACCGTGAGTTTGCCAATTTTCGGCAGCGCCCTCTGCCTGCTCGACGTCCTCTTGGTAGTGCCAGTGGAAGCAGTGGTGACCATCTGAGGACCTCTCTGCCATTTGATTTTCGCTCTTTCATGAGTGTTTGAGACGCCTGATCCTGATCTGCGCTGACCAGATGGGATGGATGAGGGATGAGGCCTGATACTATGTATCTTTTTTTGAATAAGACTCTTGTAAATTCCCAGCAGCGGTTTGTCGGCGGCCCTGCGGCGTCAACACACAGTAGGGAATATTGGTGATGGCCTATGATATACCTCTATTCACTCTCAAGAGACTTAGTTTCATCCTTCTTTCTAAGAAATGGGTGGAAAGACCACACGCAGAATCTCAAATAATGTAGCACTGTTTTATAAATACTATCCATTGCTATATTTACTTGTATACTCTTCTTAAAAAGACATGAGGTCTCGGCATTGATTGTATTTGTCTTCTGTATATTAATCTGACTGTAGTCTCCAGCTGCACCAACATTTCCTTTCGCTCGTGTGCCTATAGGGGTCACAGAAATATGATGGAGAGACAAAAATATGTGTAATAATGCACATTTTTTTGTTTCATGTCATTGAAACCTTTATTTATATAGTCTCTGAGGCAAAGTGATAAAAAGAATGGGTGTTTTGAAGGAGATGTACTTTGTGTATATTGTATTACGATTGTGTGTATTTGCATGAGAGCTGTAGGAATACCTCTGAAGTGGGTCATCATTAAGCACATTTTGCCAGAACTTAGAAGAAAGAGTTTACAAGACAATGTTCGGAAGTGTCCATCACACATATTAAGTCCATGATTTTGATGTTAACATAGTGTATATTATACCCCAACAAACCGTGATAACTGTTATGCTTCGTTTCTACCTAAAACTGTCCTCCTATGACCTTCATATCTAAAACCTTAAAATGAAAAGACAAACTGTGGAAAGCTGTAATACAGCATCAAGATTGTAAGCTGCTTTGTTACGTCAGTTAATGCAGTAAAGAAATTTGGTTCTTTAAAAAAAAAAAAAGAGGATGTGTTGATTATTACTGCTATTTCCCAGAATTGTGACATTTTTTAACCTTACTAAGACACGAACCCCAGTTCATTGTCCGGGCGCTCAGAATTCACAGTTCTCTGCCTCGTTGGCATTTTCTTTTCCTCTTTTTGTTTTCGAAAGTACATTCTCGTCATCTACTGCTGCTTTTCATCGGCTTCCTTCTCTTTGTGGCTTTTATTTCTTCTCTTGGGCGTCGTCCTCTCCCTGGTCTGCCGCCACCTTCCTCACCACTTTCTCCCGTGCCGCCGCGCAAGCTTCAGCGAGGTCCCTCTCGCTGCTGGACCCCCTTGGCTCCTTTCTGACCATTGTGTACTTTTCTTTCCTCTCACTCTCGTGCCAGCTTTGTGACCTGTGAGACGGCATGTACTTGGTCTCAGCCACGGTCAGATAATCGGTGGTGTCTGAGAGGTTCCTCTTGGCCTTCGTCTTCGCTTGCTCATCCAGCGTCGGTTCTGTTGGTGGAGGAGCTTCCTCTCTCGCTGTTTGAGCGCAGCTGCCCGCAGTCTCGTCTTTTTCTGGTTCAGCAGCCGCAGCGCCGCCTTGAAATTGCTGAGTCAACGCCCTGACTGTCGACACTTTAGGCATGTGACCCAAGGGGCTCGGTTTCACCTGGTACTCCAGGTTTGCGGGCCACTGATTTGGTGTTTTAGCGACCTGCTCCATCACGACCCTGTACTCTTCTGCTAGCAGTGTGTCTTCGCCGACCTGAGTGGGGTTGTAGACGATGCTGCTCATGGCTCTCGGCTTCTTCAGTGGGGACGTCTGCGTTTGACTCTCGTCGGGGAGGTACCTCAGCGATTTTGTCCTTTTTGGTGAAGAGGATGTTTTCATCAACATGTCTTGCGCCACTGTGGGTTCGGCTGCTTCCTCGGGTTCGTCAGGTGGACTGACGATGATGGTGCTCATAGCCCTCCTCTTGGTCAAAGGAGAAGTGTATTGGTCTTCAACCGGATAGCATTTCAAGGATTTAGTCCTTTTCGGAGGGGACGACGGCCGTAGTCTGTTTGTGTCCACGAGCCGATCCAGCAGCATTGAGCTGCCTTTTTTCATGATGGTCTCCTGGCTTGACGCTGCAGATGGCGGCTTTTGCTCACACGGCGATATGAGAATGTCCACGCATGAGCTCGGCCGCGATCTCTCCAAGCCACCAACCTCCAGAGTTTGGGCACCTTCCCTGGCGTTGAGAGCGCAAACACTGGAGGCTTGCCGCAGACTCTTCTCTCTTTCGAGTCCTGCTTTGACCGTCTCGTCTGTGTCTTTCTGCTTCGCTGCGAACTCCTCCATGTCCATGTGGAAGCGGTACAGACTGTAGCCGTCGGCGCTGTTTATGCTACTCTGGCGGAGCAGCGAGGATGGTTCGCACACGGAGGAGTTGCGTGAGTAAGTTCTGGTCAGCTCCAGCTTGTCCACCCCAGCGAGCTTTTCCAGGGCCACAGCCATTCGTCCGTGGATCTCCTCCAGTTGGGCCAGACGGAGGTCCACCGTCTGCAGGGACGCCTTCATGGTGTTCTCCCTCTCATTGACCTCCTCCAGACGCATGAACATATTCTCAACTCTGCCAAGAACACCAGTCAAATAAATGCTTGTTCACGTTAAAGCCCGGGCAGCAGCCCATATACTCTGAAATACCAGTGGTAAGAAGCTTTAAAGATTCACCTTTCTGAGGTAACCTTGATGCGCTCGTCACTGGAGGACTGCTGTTCGTCCTCTTTCTCACGGAAATATTCCTCCACACACTGTTCTTCAAACTCATACAGACTTTTCAGCTCCTCTGGATTCAGCCTGAGCTCTGGAAGAAACAATGGACATGGAATGGCAATTATGAATGATTGTAAATTTATTATGTTGAGGATATAAATTAACCTAGTTCTGACATATACTGATTGGAAGTTATCATAGCTAGAATGCTATTCTGCCAGCTTCCATATGAGTATTATCAACAGAGGCGACTAACTGAGGCCGCGGTCCTTCTCATCCAGCTCTCCTTCTTGACGCTTTGGTGCACACCGTCGGAACAGCCTGTTGCACAGGATGTAGAGGTGGCTGAAGATGATGAGTGGTGGCGGCAGGATGGGCCGGTCATGGAACGTCATGATGAGTTGATACCTCTGGAACTTCCACACCTGGTTGGAGATGGACTTGACTTCAAAGAAAGTGTTGCTGCAGATCAGAGAGCAAAGAGTTGTGAGCATGCGCCGTAATGGTCGACATTCCCTGTAAGATGATAGAGCAACTCCACGTATGCGGCGTTCAAGTGCACTTACTTACTTGAACACTGCAATGAGCAAGTTGACCAGAAGAATGTTTGCAACGAGAAGGTAGCAGGCCATAATGGCAGGTGTTAGCCATGCACCAGGGATGCATGGAGGTAGTTTCTTTCCATCCTCGTCATATAAATGCTCTCCACATGGGGCTGTAAGGAAAAGTAATGAACTAAGATTTATTCGGATGTCTTAAGAATGCTAAATTGTATTGCATTCTCGTCTTGTGGTCTACTCACGGTTGATTTCCATTGCATAGACTTGGAGAGTTCCAAGACAAGTGGATTTTGTTGTGGGACAATAGATAATGCGTTAATGGCAACAATCAAAGGATTTCTTGAAGCATGCTTCTGTCAAGGTCAAGCCAGCAGTCTTTGAGACAATGTGCTGTTGAACTATTTTCTAGTAAAACGTTTTGCCTCAATTTTAAAATAACCACTGCCCTACTTTTTTGTGAACTTCCTTAAAATAATTTTGTCAGTTTCCGTTTGCTCAACATCATGAAGGAACAAGGAACTTGTTCAAGGGAACTAAACATACAATTTTAACACCAGTCTAATATTTAACAAAGAAAAACTCTCCCAGAAAACAGTGACAAATTATGCCTTCACCTTGACAGAAGAAAAACTGACAGGAAAAAAATTAACTTGAAGGCAGATGATCAATACTGAGGATATGAGATACTTATGCTGATTCATCATTCATGGAAGCAAAATGCACCAGCAGAGGGAGACAAAGCTTTTAACTGGTCCCTGTTCATTTACTTTCACAAGTAGCTCTGTTTAGCATCACCCACATGTTTACATCACAGAACTGAACTAACTACTGATCATCTGCCCAGAATCAGGAAACCAAGTCTTACTATGAATTCTAGTCTTACGGTCTATCGAGTCCGCAAAAACCTCCCCATAGATCATCCAGTAGGGCATGTAGAAAATGTTTCTGGCCAGGCGCCATGTTGGCTCTTCGTCAGGGTGAAGGATGGCCTGCCGGGCCACCCCGAAGCTCATGAGCACCACAAGCATGATCACCACAAAGTACATCATGTCTATCATCTGAAACGGACAAGCAGAAACATTTGAACTCCTGTCTATTGATCAAGAGGATGTCACAGTGCAAAAATCACCATGAAGTTATTACCATCTTCCCTATCATCATCACATACGGCCCCAGGTATTTGTTCACTCCGAAAATGTCGAGGACCCGGATATACCAGAATATGATGTCAATGCAGTAGATGACTCGGCCGTAACCCATATACGGCTCATGCTGCAGCCGCAACATAAGTCCAAGAAGGAAGGTGGTAATGGCCACAAGGTCAGTGATGTTCCAGTACTCCTCCAGCCAAACGCTTATCTTCTGTTTTAACTTTCCCGGTTCTGACATCAGGATCTAGACAAGACACACCAAAGGGGTTGTTTTCCCACAGGAAACGTCTTAAATCACACCTATCTGACCGCTTTCAATGACTCATACCTGTCGGACTTTTTCCGTGCCTAATGTAAGGATGTATGCAATGACAGTCCATTCTTGTATCGATGGCCATCGCTCCATTTTCACCAGGATGATATAGTTGTACAGCATCAAATAACCCAAATAGGAAATCTATTAGAAGGCGAAAAAGCCAGCATTAACTCACTGGACACAAGGCAATTATTGAAAAAAATTGTTTGAAAAATCTTTGGAGAGTGGCGACTCACAGTGTTGAACCAAAACTTGGTGAAAGGTGCATCATAGAACTCAAAGAACCTTTTGCCAATTGGGATTTTGCGCACATTAGCAGTCCCCTCCTCTTCATCTCCTTTTCTGGAGGTTCCGTCGGCATTATTGTCCTGAAACAAAGACGTAAACTCTCCATTCCAAATGATGAACTACAGATAGTTTAATGAATGGGGAAAGCAGCCGGCACTGTGAACAAAAGTTAGCGTTAACCTTGCTAGATTTTGTGTCTTCATCCTTGTCTTTTCCCTCCTCTTTTCCTCCAGGTGCGTGATATGTTGCATCATCTCCGAGACGGAAATCCAGTAGGAGAATCAAGGGAGGGAAGATGATTCCCAGAATAACCTAATTGGTGACAAAGCAGGTTTTAGAGAATAATATAACCTATTCATTAATATTACTTATGGGAAACACATTTTAGTTGACCTTAAGACCGGGATTTTTGCCAATCCTCAGGCAGCCCATCCACATGTCAGTGAGCAGCATCTGACTGCAGGTGTGGGCGATGAAGTCACGTTGCTTGGCTGCCACGGCCAGCTTCAGACAGGTGGAGTTACTCCAGTTCACCAGTTCATATGTTAAAAGTTTCATGGCCACCTGTTCATCGTGCTTGTAGGACTGGTCCAGCAACTCGTATGCCAGCTGGCCAAATTCTCTGTGAAGAAAGGTTGGGTGGATAAGACAGAAAATCACAGCAAACTGGCTTGAGATGGATATGGGGTGATGCAACCACACGTCACCCTGTGACACTATAAGTGAAACCTGTGTGAGAGATCTTTAAATTTACTGACTTGGAGTTGTTCTCCAGGTCCTGGGAGATGTCGTCCACCAGCTCACTCTCTGAGCACTCGTGGGCCATCGCTTTGTACAGCTTACAAGCCACCAGCGCCTTTGCCATGGCCTCTTCTCCGCGCTGCCACAGGAACAGCGCCATCTTCTGGCGCTTCATTAGCACAGCCCACAGCATCAGCTCGTGGAAGGGGTACTTGAATCGACAGACCTCAGGATCGTCCACATCGATTTCCACCTCTTCCTCTTTCTTTTTCTTGGGCTTTTTCTTTCCTTTTGCTCGAGGTTCATCGTCCTAACACGAAAACACAGAAAACAAATATGAGATGTTTAAAATGTGCTTTTAATTAATATGTCTTGGAAATACCAATAATACTCCACCTCCATTCCCAGGAGCTTCAAAGCTTTGGGCTGAAAAGAAAAGGAAAAGAGGTTACTGAAAATATAGAATCTTTCTTGAAGTGATAAACAAGCAAATATTTTCCTTCTTGCCATACTTACTCTTTTTAATCCATACAAGTTATTGTAGAGGTTGCGGAAAACCTTCCTGGTGTAATTGCTGCGGTAAGCCCCGCCCATGAAGCACTCCAGAACCAGACCAATGTCTATCAGTGTGATGTTATAATCTGGAGGAAGGTTTCCCTGCAGAGCCACCAGCAAAAAAATATAATATAACCTATATATAATCTGGAATAAACTGTTGAGCACTACAAAGGAAAACCAAAACAACATATGTACCTTTTTGACATCTCGGACCACTGCATTTAGTGTGTTGGGAGGGCCAAGTTTCTAAGAGAAGAGTAGCACAAGTGGGGAGCAACACTGAATGCCTCAGTATGTATATTGCCGATTTACGAATTGTTCCCATTTTCATTTGTTTAAGTTCTTCAGTAATACCGTGTTGTACAGCTCCTCCAGTCTGGGAATAGTGAGGAAGTGATGAATATTGACACCATTCTCAAGGAGCAGCTTTACAAAGTCCACCCTGTCCAGCACCAGAGCGTCCATCATGGCCTGCTCCAGTGAGTTCACCTGAGAAAGAGAGCATGTGAAGCTGGTAAGACTCGGAAATCATCAGTCGGCCCCTCGAATTATATTTCAGCCTCTGCGTTGAATTCCACTCACCCAGCGAATCAGCTCCAATTTCCTTGGGTCTGTTTCCTCTGGAACTTCAGGCTTGGTCTTGCCTTTCCCCTTCCCCTTCTTCCCCCGGGCTTTGCTGCGAGGAGCGGTGGCAGGACTCTTTTGCCTCTCCTGGGTCGTAGCCGCCGTGGCAGTAGTGTTGGCGATGGCACCGGCAGGCTTATCAAGCAGGAAAATTACAAATGCTAATGTAAAGGATTCTCTGATCTGCTTGGTAGTATCAACATCTATTAGGATTCTTCCTTATTTCTTTGTTTGGAATAAAGAAAAACACAATGGTTTAATATTCCGCCTGGACTGTATCCCTCTGCTTGTGAAATAATGCTTTTGCTTATGTTTAACTCACACAAGTTGATTCACTCACACCGATTCCAAGCACTACCCCAGATTTTCACTATCACTCACTGGCAAATTGTGTCCGTAGACGAAGATGTGATTGCGAGCAATATCCACTCTGTTCCAGGCCAGGGCCAAACTCAGCTGGTCGGACGCTGAAGCGTTGGTTCCTGACGGAGGATGGATGGGTGGAATGTATCATATTGCAGAAGAAGCAGCGCCCTCATGTGATAGCAATCGGACTGTTAAAACACTACCTTTCAACAAGGCGGTAAGAATGGCCATTTCAATATCCTGTTGACCCTCAGAGCCCATTCGAAAAACTGTGATCTGCGTGAAAACACAAAAAAAAAAATCAAGGGCAAGAAATAGAAGAGAAAATACTTTATATATTAGACTGAAATGGTTAAACCACTTGAATGCAACTTCTCTGAATTTATTATGGGCATTAGATGAGTGAATGTGAGTTGTTAATGTATTCCCATCTCCTGCTGCCTTTGCTGTCTCCATCCTCCGGTGGTGAATTTTTCAGGCAGGATTTGTCCTGTGACTCACGCTGAGGCTGACCCTCTGGGCACAACATTCTAATTCAGTCACCAGACAGTCTGATAGAGGCCTCCTTGTTGCAGACCCAACTATACCAAATGAAATTAAGCTGACGCCTCCGTCACATGCTGCATCCGTGATAAACAGGATTAGTTTGGGCACAAATATGCGGCATGGAGCTCGATGAGAAGCCGACCGAATTGGCGTGAGGGCTGAAAAATGTTTTGCCTTTTCTTCGGTACGTTTCCTATAGAAGGGCCTTATCTGAGCCTTCTATTTAGAACCACGACGGGCTGCAGAAAATTCCTGTGTCTGTATCAGTGTTTTTATTCGACAAACACTGCACTCAGCCTTAACCTAACTTACTCTGGGGCGAGATGGCCGGTTCACCTGTAGGTTAGCCATGACACTTCAAATCAAGAGCAGACAACGGCGTGACCCTCTTAACCACAGTGTTAGGATGTAGCATGTGGTGGATGTGGTATCAGTGAAAAGTACATGGTATGCTAAAAAAGGCCCAAAGCTGCATGATCTTTGAAAAAAAAATTGCAATTTAAGTTGCTGATCCGAGTGTGTCGGAGCATTAGGCGGTCTAATACATCTGGGATAGTGGACACAGAGTCTCTAGTGAAATGATAGCACTTTGCGGTTAGGAAGGGATGGAGTGGTGAGTTATGCAGTGGACAGAACCAGAGATAGAGACTTGGTTGAGGATTAGGGAGATGGATCCTCTGCTCCATCTGTGAGCTGCATGCTTGCTATGAATGGATATTCAAAGGGTCTGTGATGAGCAGGTGGTGCGCTGTGTTGCTGATCTTTCCCACCCAAATGTATGCATGCAGTCTGGAGATTATATGCGCTGGCTTTTACAAACTACTAATCACATCACTTACGGCTACGGAAATCTCGCAGAGATGCACAAATGCTACTGCCATTTGTGGGCCAAGGTCCCAGGGCACAACACTTTGGATTAATGGGCTATCTACGAGTGTGAAGACTCGGAAACAGGGTGTTTGCTTTAAAGTATATACCGAGCTGAGTTATTCACATCTAAGTAAACTGTCTTAATGCCACAGAAACCCCCGGTGCCGTCACTTTACGCGGGAGGATTGATAGGTGACCCAGAGCGGAGTGGAAAATGCCCCAGATTACATGACATGCCACACATGACCATGACCAAGAAGGGGAAATGACAAGCACGTTGTTGGGATTATGTTTATTCAATATGTTAATGGAAACAGACAGATGAGTGGTGGTGGATGAACTACGATGGAGACCAGATGTTTCACAGCTCAGGTTTTTTTTATTGATTGATGCAGATACTTTACACAGAGGATGAAATGTGTCATTTTTGCACTATCTCCGCTACTCACCAGCTCCCTTTTCTTCATGCACTCCATAACCATGAGCAAGATCTGCTGAGACTGGCTCTTGCTATAGTTGAAGGTCTTCTGAATGGTGACCAAAAGTTGCTCTCTGACGTCGTCATTCACCAGGCTGGAAGAGGACAATCACCAGAAAATATCTCAGATTACCAAGTTCGAGCAAAGACGCCAAGAGAATATTGGTGTCCATTAAACTGCAAACCAAATCTCACCCTCCGTCCTCCGAGAACTTGTGCGCAAAAGAAATGATGTCGGATGCGCGGCCGCTCCCGTCGCACACCACCACTGGGATCGGAGGTTCGTCTCTCAGACTCTCCAGTGCGATGGAGATCACATTGGGGCCGCCTTCCACTATCAGACACACGAGTGGAACACCCTGACCCAAACCTGGAACAGACCAAAAACAAGTCAGCCATCAGGTTCCCCAGTTTCACTTTTTTCACAATAATCTTTGAAAGAACCGATGACTGAGAATGAAATGTCACAGCAAGGCACGTTGTTGATGACTGAAGATCTGAGAACCGGACAAACCGGAAGGAGGGAGGAGGTGAAGTCAGTGGTGACGGCTGAGCATCCCTTTGCTGTCCCTGCCTTAACCGAGCTCCAGGCATAGGATGACAAAGGGAAGCCCACAGGTCACAGAGGAGCTCTCGTTTTCCACATGTCCAACAAAGACTCTGGCTCACAACTCGCACCCCAATGAAGGATGGAAAGTGTCTAATGCTTGTCGGAGCTGCCTGTGTGTTTGACGTACGGGTGTTGATCTTCTGCAGGGAGATGTGCTTCTCCAGCAGCCGGCGGAATTTGACCTCGGAGCCGTACTTCCCGCAGGTGCCATTGTCGGTCAGGATGAAGTGGGAGTGGCTGCTGTTGAGCACGGCTAGCTTGCTTAGTGGGTTTGCCATTGTCTGGTAGGGTCGGGTTACCTGGAAGGGGAAAGGGGGAGAGCCATTTGAGATAACCCGAGAGGAAAAGGGAAGACACGTGGATGTTTATTCTGGAGAGGAAACTCAGCCGTCCTTACATCTTTTCCGAGAAGGTCCTCTTTGTTTTCCAAGATCCCCCAGGGAGCAATTCCTATCGCACACACCTTTCCTCGTGACTTGGAGGAATGGTCCTTCAAGGCATCTCCCACATGACGGATCACCCCTGAGGGAGAGAAAAAAACAAAATAGCAGCAACAGCAGTGAGAAAAAGGGCTCCCTGGCAGGTGGTGTGCATCACAGGACACACTGTGGCTCCTGCACACAAAATCCACACACTTGAATTTTTCCACAAAAGCTTTAATTACTGGGCCTTGTGCATCCCGGTCAAATCTCCCCCCTGGAATGGCTATTACGTAATGACAATTTAGGCCCCCATAAAAACTAATCTCTTAATGCCACACACCGCTATTTGTTAAGTGAACGTTAAAAGCATTATCCCGAGCTGCCGTCGACAGCCTCACCTGTGTTGACTCCGCCCGTGAAGATCCATGCCCCGGTGGTGACAGCAGCCTTGATAAGGCCTTTGCCAAACACTTGCTTGAGTTTGGGCTGCAGGTCAAAGTTCTGCAGGCCTCCGTGCACGGAGATGAGCAGTGTGGGCAGCTCCAGCTGCCAGTCCTTCACCATCAGGTGCAGCAGGTTGTCGGCCTTGGTGTCGTAGCTGACGCGTATGTACTGCGAGAGGAGGAAAACAAACGTGTGTCAAAGCCACATTCCCTCACCGCCGGTGAGCCTCTTTGCTCTGAACTTTGCGCAAAAACAGGTCTCACCATGGCCTTGTTGACGAACCCTCCACCTTGGAACTCGATAACGCCAAAAGCGTCTGTCGGGTAGGTCCTGGTGTGCTTGATCACGCTCCATTTGTCCCTCTGCGTGTCAATCTGCACCAGGTGGTGGGTTTCCTCGACGGAGTTGGCACCGGGAGGGATGGCCGCGTGCTGTGTCGTCAGCTGACCACAGGCGCATCTGGTTGGATGGCAAGAAAGTCATCGCACAAGGGCCACACGTCACCGTGAGACGGTGCAGGGGTTGCACAGGGCCGCAGACAGAGTGGAGGTGAATGAAAGTGCTAATGAGAGGCCGTTGTTTAGTCTGCCCATGAGGGCTGCATTTTTTTTCTCTCTTTTCCTCGAAACACACACTCACACGCACACACACACACGCTGCATGGTCTCTTTGATGGCCGTGCCCATTTCTGGGAAATGCACGGCTCAATGAGCAAAGGGATGTGCTGCCTGGCTGCCCTCAGCCTGCTCTGAGCGCCCAGGATAGTAACTGTGTCCTGCAATGCTCTCTCAGAAACCCGTTTTAATCCAAAAAAGATGACCAAAGGGTCTCCATCCGAGAGTGTCGCACTTCGAAAAAAAAAAAAAAAACGTATTGCACTACACTGAGAGATTTTCTCTTTCATGGGCTAAATGTGGAAATAGACACAAGTGACACATTTTAATTTTCAGAGGTCAAATGTTTCAGAGGAGGGCGTCAGTACCTGGTTGGGTCCTTGGTGGGAAATATGTGGATGCATTCTCTCTTCAAGAAGTTCCTCTCGATCCATGCTTTTTGTGCCTGCAAGTTCCAGAGAGGAAATAAAATGTCACGCCACAGTCACATGGAGGTCATCTGTGCTGGCTTCTTCAAATTCCCCCAAGTCGTAGTAAGACAAAGGCTATATGCAACTTGTAAGCTGTGCTTTGTTTGTCTTAGTGGAGCACAACTCATGGTGAAAGACAACTCTGTGGCGTGATACACTATTTATGTCCTGTTTAGGAGATAATAACAATGACTGGACAAAAGTATTATGGCCCCCTTGAAAAAAGAATCTGGTACTAATTGCTTTCTGTCGTCCGGCCCAGCAAAAAATGACCTTAAGGTCAAAGCAAAATTTGTTTAAGCTCATTGTTGAAGCCCAATTAAAACTGGACAGGACTCAAGTCCTCTCAAGAGAAATAAATAAATAAAATTGCATTCAAATAAATAAACTGAAAAGAATATATAGATATATGATTAATATTTTTAAACACAAACTGTTAAGAGTATTAACTAAAGATGAACACAGGTCACACAAGAGAGATTTTCTCTTTATATCTTCACAAATGTCCTGGTTTAACAAAACTGTTAACTTAAGCTGAGACAACGGACCCTGATTAATGAGTGTCCTTTGTTTCATGTTGAGATCCTAAAGCTGTAATTAGGTATGAAATTAGAGATCTGTTGGAACTAACAACAGTTTTAAAAACAAAGCATGTCTAGAAATGATGCATTTTGTATATTTTGCATTTAATTTATCAGCTCCCCTCACTTCTCTTCTTTTCTTCCTTTCAGATATAACTGCTGCTTTCTCTCTCGCCACAGCTATAATCTTCACTGTGCCTTCATGCCACAACACTAATTAGTTGCAAGTATCCACTCATTTGGTTCCCTAAACATTCATCCACATTGACTGAGTAGATAAAAAATCACTCTGATGTTTCGCCAAATGAGCAGATGTAACAGATTTGGGGAAAAAAAAAAAACAGCCACTCCAATTGTTCCACATTTTTTCCATTCTCCTTTCTCACCTGTTAGATTAATTATTTGTGTGAATGCAGCGTGCCTATAAATAGAATAAATGGCGGTGGAGGTTCCTTTTTTTGCTGAAATATCATCAACTTGTTGCATTACCGAAGCATCCACGCTATGCCTCAGCTCAGCAGTTTTCCGTCGGCGTTATCATGCATCATTAAGCACCCAGAACTCAAACAAAGCGTTGCCTGCTAACATTCACCACATCCAAACTCGCTTCTTATCTGTGCACAGCTGTAGCAATTTGCGAGAAGAGCGTAAAAAAAAGAGAGAAAGTACACTTCTAAAATAAATAGCAAAATCTGGTTGAACTTACTCAAAATGCTTGCGTCGGAGCCGCTGCGATATCTGTGGATCTGCCCGGATACTAAAGCCTAGAGGAGCCGAGGGGAGGTCTACCGCCTGCCGCTCCACCAGAGCCTTCTCCTGCTGGAGCTGCTCTCCCACTCGAGCGCTCTCATTGAATCCCACAGGACATGAAACTTCTTCACTTTATGAGGGCTGGTTAATATGATGAGCATGTGAGCAGGGTCTTTGTTCGACCAAGTCTCATGACTCCAGTTCAAGGTAATCCTTTTGGGAGTCCCATGACCCCTTCTCCATGCCCACAGGGTATTTTCATCCTTGGCTTGAACAAGGCACAATAAATCTACTTTGATAACTGGCCCCTAATCTCCCAATTTGTTGAAAACTCCTTTCTTTGTGCTCACTTCACAGTGTGGAGGATCTTGCACTTTTGCGCGAGGAGTGGACGGGAGGGAAAGCCGCAAAACGGCGAGCGTCCACCGGGGTCTCCCCAAGTTTTCATTAGAGATTTTTCCACCGCTGCCCCTCGCCCCCCACCAACCACTTTGATTTCAACCCAATTTGCATAATTGAGAGAATTGGACGCGGGCATTCTTTTGGAAGGTGCCTTGTCAAGACACCACTGCTCTCCAGTTGGGGGCGGGGGGGCGCAGGTCAGTCAATGCTAATTGCCGTTAATCTCTATTTCCAGCCACTGTGCTTTCATGGATGAAAAGAAAACTCGGCACACCAGCTATTCAATATTAAACATCCAGTTATAAGTTGATAAAGAACTGTGGCAAGAGAAAAACTGGTGTGGATGTGTTTTTATGAGGCAGGACACCAAACTGTTCAAAACTGCAAATTAGAACGGATCTTGTCAACAGGCCTCTGTTCTGGGTGGGAATGGCCAAATCTGACCTATTTGGACACATTTTAAAATAAATCCTGTTTGGTGTACGCGCTGAGCTTTAATGTAATTAACAGCCTGCAGGTGCAATGTCCCCAGAAGTTGGCATTATGGCGAGCTGGGGTACTGAGATGGGGCTCACAAGCAAAAGTCACACACAACGGCGTCCATTGAAACCCTTCCTCTGGCGAAATGGTGTGATAAGCGCTCCTTTTATGGTCGAAGTGAGCAGTTTGAGCAACTGGACAGAGACAGACAAGGCAGGCTGAGGTGGGGGTTGATGGCTCAGAAGCACACAGAGAGAAAAGAGAAAAGTCAGCTGTTGCCCCCTTTATTCACTCCTGCTTTGGTTAAAGGGTAAAGAAAAAAAGCATGCACGCACGTGGGCCACTGTTAATCGTGGCCGAGGAACACAAAGTGCATTTCCAGAGGGGTTTGGTCGGGTATGACGCAGTTACTTCAGCGTACTTAAACTCATTAACAGGAGCAATTAAAAACCCAAATCCAGCTTGGGCTGAGAGAGTCGCCCCTCCAGCGGCCAACAAGGAAAACCGTACAGGATTTAGACGCTGTGGGATTAGATTGTGTCACACAAAGCAAATTAGTCAGACTTAAGACAAGCCCACCCCCGACAATGAGCAACATTCATTTTCAGCTGGCAGCGTTTTTCCACCTTAAAAAAATCCCTCTATTAAAAACAAAAGACAATTGTACGGGGTGAAAATGGTAAATGGCGGTGACGAGGTGCGGCGGAACTTAGTGGTTTCACCTCGGCTCTGTCCACGCGGCCTTCGCATTCTCTTTCCGTCTATCGCAGCACAAGGCACAAACTGTGCGCTATACATTCAGCTGCTATTTTTCCCCCTGCCGTCACATGGCGCGGGTCTCCTGACCCACAGCTCGCCGAGGAGCTGGATCACAACAAATTTGTTTCAGTGCAGCTACAATTACACGCAACGTTCAGCTGCAGCAGTCATGAGGAAAAGGTGACGGCTGTTTTTTTTCTTTTTGTCTGTTTGCAGACATCTGACTGTGAATTCCAAGGCATTTTTTTTGTGTTTTTTTTAATCATGTTAGGGTTTAAAGGTGGATTGTTAAAGTTAGCCTTATTTATCTCTTGACTTAAACGGTACTCTGTACTGTGTGCAGAATGATGTATGGATTAGAGAGCAAATTTTGTCCTATGCGCTTGATAAAACACCCCTGACACTCAGAGGAACTTACGGTCTCATCCACTGCATTTCTTTGCATTACTTTGAAGTGATAATACAATGATTCCAACTGGACTTTTTTTTTAATTGGAATTAAATGTCATGGTGCCAAGCGTTTTCTATCAATTTCCTCCGGACAGATAATATAGTGGCTCACAAGCGCAAGGTGATAATTCCAGCTTTGAATATTGCGGTAACGACGGGCTTCATGCAACAAAAGCCTCATCAGCACAAATGAAATGGATCAGAGAGGATTTGGGGGTCCTAATGGAATGCGATGGAATGTGATGTCACCAGGGTTGAAGATAAAAGCCACTAATTGCTCGGCTTTGCTATTGAATGGTGATGGCGGTCGGAGCCTGATACAGTTTGACAGCAAGGAAGCCCATGCAGACTCCTTTTGCCGTGTGAGAGGGTGGTGGGGGGTATGAAAAAAAAAGTATGGCAAACTCATGGTCATGCCCACGTGAAGCGAATGAAAAGCTGCCTTTAACACATTTCCACTCTGAGGGGGGAAAAACATTTGGACAAAGACCCCTGGAAAGGCGAGTTTGCATTAACTGTGAAGCGCGCTGCTTTCCCCCCTCAGCCCTGTTTGTAAATGCGCTCATTGTCCCTCCTGGGTTTGAAAATCCACTTAGCCATCACATGAGTCCAACATGTCGCTGATTATCCCCAAGAGTGGAGGGGAGTCATAAGACATGTTTTAAAGCACTTTTGTTTTTTTTAGTTCTTCCCTGACAGAGAAAAAAAAAATCAGGAGGAGATTGGGCTTGAGATATATTAGCGAAAACTAAGCATAAGAAGTATAAAGTCTGACGTTTCTTATTGATTTATAGGGTTTAGATCTGCTGTGTTACCTCCAAATATTGTCCTGATGTATCATCTTCCCACTTTAGATGGGATTTTGTGTGTGTTTGAGGAGTTACGCAATTTTATAAATGCTAATGTCTTTAATACACCTCCAACACAACATCCACTTGGCCTGGTTTAGAAAAGGCAAACTTACAAGAGCCAGCATTTATTCTTTTATGAAGGAAATCATCAGGTTTTCTTTCCCTTTTCTGCAGTCTGGAGACATTTTCTGCTCAATCCTGACCTGACACTTAAATCTTTCTGAGAATTTTAGACCCTCACCTGACCTGAAGCCTGAAGCCTACCTCACGTAGTCATATGATTCTGCAGGATTTGAAAATGAAGTTGGATGCCCTGCCTTCCCTCCTTTTTTCAGTGTGAACTGGTTGACTTTGCTGTTATCGAGCACACAAGAGCTCATCAAGCTTCAGGTTCTCTCAAGACATAGCAGTAGAGTTGAATTTTATTCAACTCCCATGTTAATTTATGGCAACATGATGATATCATGTGGACCTTTTCAAACTCTCCTTTCTCTTTTATATCTGATTGTAGTTCCAGTCTATGTCCGGTTGTTAATATGAATACCCATTTGTGATTTAAATAAGTGAGTAAAAACCTCATCTTAACACCACAACACACACCATTATCACTCTGAATTGGGCTATTTTAAGAAACATACAATCCCACATCTGTGCTATTTCTGATTGCTCTAATGTTTAAAACCTCATATAAACAGGGTCTATGGATTATATAAAGAATATTAATCTCGCCAAACAATGCCTACTCCAATTTATAGAAACCCATCAGACTGAACTCTATTCATGACGTCTAATAGCTGTTGGAATCTACATCAAAAGCCGCTCTGGTTGAGCCAGATGATGATGAATGGTGTTACGGATGCAGTCCAACGGAGATGTTGATGTTAATTATGGGTCAAGACTAAATTCCATACCATGTCCCACAATTCAGCAGAGCTGCCTTGCATGAATAACTCTTCAAAAATCTCTATAGGTCTCCAGGACAACACAAGCTCTGTTTACTACCTCATTATACGAGGTATTATATGAGGTAGTAAACCATTCAGTTTTAGCTTTCTGCTAAAATCGATACTTTGTTTGAAGAAGGCTAAAATAGTGCGGTTTTTGGGCTTGGTGGTGGTGGTAGGGGGTCCAGTGCCCCTGTTAAAAATATCAATGTAAAAATAACTAAAAATCACTCATTTTCAGAGCTGAATTTTACAGTGGAGCAAGCAAAACAACAAACAAACAAACAAACAAAAAAAAGTAATGGACTTGAATGGACTTTTCTCATTTATTGGGAGTTTAGGCCTTGTGCCTGCTGCAAAGGCATTTTCATTTCAAAGTCCACTTGTGGGGATTCAGCACACACAAATCAAAAACCAATTTACTTAGCACATGACATGGCAACAAACTAGTTTTAGCACCACAACACGAAGCACTGTGAAGGAGCACATTTAATTGTTGGAGTGGATTTTGTATAATCTGGAACCTTTGAGGAGGAAAGAAAATCACCAAGTTGTTTGTCTGCCAGTACAGTCTTCTGTGAGAGTAAATGAATTCTGAGCAGACAACTCACCTTTTTGTCCAGGAAAACATTAAAATACTCTGCATTGTTGTTATTGCCCTCCACATAATGCCACTATTATTTACTTGCATGGACAAATAATTATCTCAGCTGCCTCTTTAGATCAGGAGTAGGCTCTTACTCGATGCCACATATTTGGGGGGGAAAAAAGTCACATATTTCTTGCTTTCAAGGACATGTTTAACAGGAGTGTGGTAATCACATAAATACAGACTGCAGGAAGATATAAAAGTCCTTAATCTGCAGTGGTTTGCCCATAGTGGGCCATTACGAAGGATTAAACTGCAGTACGCCAGCGAGTGGCTGTTGAAGCCCGCTGAGCTTCAAACACCACTTAGCAGTAAGTTTGTGGGGCTTGAAGCACTGAAACCCTACCTAACCGGACTTCACTTAACCAAACCTAACCTGACTTCACCAGTCTTCAGAGAATGGTGACAGCTCAGTGCTCTGCAGCGACATCAGCATCAGAAGAGGACGGAAACCTCAGGTGCCAAGTGGTGGAAGCAGCCAAAGCATGGCACAAACCTGCCGTATGAAGTCCCGACGATGAAAGTCTCACATCATTAAAGGTTTCAGGGCTTGGCTCTCCGCTGTGCGGCTTACGCCCGACTGACAAGACAGAGATCCCTACCAGGGATATAAATCACTCAATGACACACTTGACACATAGACCCCTTTCCTCTGCCGAGCATCCCATAATCAGGCTTAATGCAGCCGGCTCTTATGAAGCCTCACTGTCTAATGGATAGAGATTTAATAAATGGTTATTGACGGTAAATCTACTCTGGCACACCACAACCCCAAAAAAGGCTTAGAGCGGCTGAGCAAGCTGTGATGCTAAAGTTAGCCGGCAGAGAGCCAAAGGTTGCCGCAGCACCAAGTCAGGATCAGCGAGTCTGACGGGGTAGACAGGTGGATCACACACAGGAAGCACATGCACAGAGTAATACAGAGGCAAACTGCACTTTCTGCCCACCATGTCATTAAACTCATGCAGAATAAACCCTCATTATGAGCAGAAAATGCCCCCATTGTCCTCTGCCATTTAAAACTTTTTAACCAGTAAAGAAACTACAATGCCGCAACACCTTTAAAAATCTGCAGGACCAGCCTAGTCTGACGAGGCAACACACAGGAAGCACATGCACAGAGTAATAAAACACAGAGTTGTGTAATGTCATTATGGTTGCCCTATATGTAGGCAGCTGAGTCATGCAATGAACGCTAAACAATGTTATGATGCTTATATGAACATGCCCCCA
This sequence comes from Thamnaconus septentrionalis, assembly GCA_009823395.1. Classification (NCBI taxonomy): domain Eukaryota; kingdom Metazoa; phylum Chordata; class Actinopteri; order Tetraodontiformes; family Monacanthidae; genus Thamnaconus; species Thamnaconus septentrionalis. Next base: position 11,684,691 of record CM020513.1, read on the forward strand.
TTTAATTTGCCATGAAACACAGAAAGCTTTCTAAAATGACAGTAAAGTGAACGACAAACTACAATAACATAAAGTTTAATTGACACTAAAGAGAGTTTGGCTATTGAGTGAAAACACTCACAGATCTTGTTGCACAAATTTGCTATTTCATACGGCATGTTAGTTTTATTCCACTTTGGAACAGAAAACTCCTCCCGTCTGTTACAAAATATTGAGAAAAGAGCGTCCAGTTAAAAGCCCGACCTGTGTAATAAAAACACAAAAACAAACAAAAAACACCTCCTCCAAAGAAAAATGTAATAATAATAATAATAATAATAATAATAATAATAATAATAAATTGAACTAAACGTGTATTATATGCTGAGTACAAGCAAAAAAAAAAAAAATCATAATCATAATGCATAATGGCTGAGTCCAGTCTTTTGGGTTAAGCAGACCCAGCGTGTGAACTAAACTTCAAATTCTTGGAAAAACAATATGGCACTCTCGTCAACCATGGTGGGAACATGAAAAGCATCCTGAGTCGCAATAAAACAACATGTCATATTTTGTTCACTTCCAAACAATTGAACAAACGTGGTTTTGATGTCCAGCAACATAATCATAATCCTCTGCTGGACAGAATGTAAAACTGTTACATTGGAAAACATTGAGAGTGGCAGAGTCAACCTGGAACATCATGTAAAAAGCATCTTTGGGTTTGTTGTCCAGAAATATTTTGCTCACTGTTTACAGGAAATGACACGTGATTTGAACTCCAACAACTGCTTTCTGCTCAAAACCTAAAACAAAAAACCTTTTTAACAAATATTGAGAAAATCCTCCAAACCTGGTTCACATGTGGGAGAAACTGACCTGAGTTCTCACTAAAAAACAAAAAAACAAAACAAAACACCTTTAACCTCCTCCACCTTTCACATCTTAGTGACAGTTACTTGGAATAATAATAATAATAATAATAATAATAATAATAATAATAATAATAATAATAATAATAATAATAATATTATTATTATAACGACATTGACTTGTTATATGTCCATTTTAAACTATGGTACAAAGCCAAAGCATAACAAACTATAAACTATATCTATAAAACACAATAAGTGATGTGGATGTTGTCAAATGTTGGCTGAGTCAGTCTTTGAGGTTTGTAGGCAGTCCAAGACTTCATGGTGTGAACTAAGACAGGATGTTGCAGTCGAACCATGGTTATAGTTAATAGTATACCCAATGATTCTTCCTACAGACAAATCAGGTTGAATGACTGTATAAACAGCTGCATGGCTGTTGTTTTTGGTGAGAGGAGGTGGTCCCCAAAGAGGCAACAAAACTCTACCGGAGTAGTGAGCAGGCAAACATCTTTATAATCTGGCAGCCAGATTGCACAACAAGAGGACAAGAGCCAGACACACCATGTTTGCATTTCTGAATTGTCAGTTAATTCCTGGAAACTCATGTGAGCTTTAGTTGTTCTAATGAATGAATGAATGATTATATTCAAAATAATACTCACTGGATGAAATGATAATTTAGTAAACTTGTCCATAAAGTAATCTTACACAGCAGGACAAACGCTGATATTATCTGTGGGTGGCTTCTGCATGTGAGCACAGGAGGAGCAACCGGCAATCTAATCAGGCACCGAATTATAGGACAGGACAAACAAACAAACAAGATTTGACCAGGAAGTATGAAGCAACATAAGCGAGATTTCCTTAATTATTCAGAGGGTTTAGTTAATAGTGGATACATTAAAACATGTGTAAAGTGTTCTTTCTTCCAGAAACCTGCAACATTGAACTCTAAACAGCTGCTTTCAATCATCAAAATGTGTTTAGCAGTGTCATCGGAGACACATTGTTCTGTTTTTGAGCTATAACTAGTCAGGTTGGAGTTTTTCTTCATTTCTAAAGAAAACACCTGTAGAACAATTTTGGTGGTGATCCTAATGCAAATATGGAACAATGAAGCGGTCTTAAGCCTTGTCTGCTTAGCGGAAACAGCAGGAGTGTGCTTTGTGTATCACCTCGCGTGAATGAATCAAAATTGCGTTTCCTCATTCATTCATTTCATTGAATGAATGAATGATTGAATTTGCAAGATCTTGTAGCAGGACACTGCTCCTAGAATAGCAGGTGTTTTGCAACCCGACGGCTCCATCTCTGACCATCAATCAATGTCATGTGGTTTGAGTCACTATTCCCAAATGGTGCAACCAGTGCAGCCCAAATCAAGCAGATTCATCACATCTTGTTTCTTGAATCATCTTCACCATACACTGCACTAACATCAGTGACCTTTGCTTTCTTAATAATTGCTCAACACCGTGTGTGTGACAGTGTCATCAAGGAGTCAACCTTTGGAGCATATTAAGCGGCGAATGTTCCATGGAAGGGACAAATGGTGCATGCACCATGCAACTTCTCTCGCTTACCTTGAGAAACAGTGAGAGTTGCTTGCTAAGAGCTGGGCCCACCACACCTCACCTGAGACCCAGGCGCGTGAGCTCGGTCCCTCAGTGCTGAGGGAGGGCGTGGTTGTTTTTATCACAGTGGGACACTTTCCCTGGGGCGGATGAAGTGCACACGCTGACATTTTCATCTTTTTTATTTTTTTTCCCCCACAGGCCAGACTAAACGCGGAGGAGCTGGAAGGAGGGAGATGTGTTCTGAGTGGTTCATGTTGGGACATGTCCCTTCTGCATTTCCGTGGAACAGCTCCCCACATAATAAGTATCCTCATCCTGTGGTACCGCAGAGAAGAATAACAAATTGCACGTGATAAATCCAAAGCAACAAGAAAAATCAATTTTTGCATTAATCGATCCATCTGAAACTTTAAGAACACCTTCATCTTAGCCAAGGCTTTGAGGCACAATGAAAGTGGTCAACGCTTGTCTTAGTCATAGTCCTGCACAGACGTATATTTTTATATAACTTGCTCAAATTTTAAATTAAATTTTCTATCTGCGGTTAATTGTGCACAGTTCATGTATGTGACCACAGTGTGCAAAAGGTGGAGTTCTAGTTGTTCTGTCTTTCTAGAGCAGAGGAAATATTTAATTTCTACTTGCATCTGTTCAACAGGTTTTTGTCATGCACTCCATGTGTTTCCATAATTTGCTTACCCCATAGCTCATTCGATTGCTTCATTTCTATGGTTTGTCAAATCTGTCTGAATGACCTTCCTTTGATTGTGTCAACACAGTAGCTGTGACAAGTTCCAAAGTCCAGTTGTGGAGCATGTTAGTCGAGATGCAGGGAGGCTTGAAGGGGACAAGACGGCAGTCATTCTGGTGGCTCAGGGCCATGCAGCTTCTCTGCGTCCAGCAGAGAAAGTTAAACAGAGTTCGAGGTCTTCATTGTTGTTTTACCAAGTCTAGTCTGCCCACACCCACCCTCACCTGACCCGGGGCAAATGTTCTGGGTCCTCAATTGCTGAAGGGAATGCATTGAATCAAATGTGCACACAGTGGGACTGAGCGGTTAATTTTGCAGACCCAAGAGGGCCGGATGAAGTGCACACTACTGCATTTTCATCTTTTTTTTTTTTGTTCCCCCACAGAGCCAGAGCGATTTGCTGGAAGAGTGGAGGGTTGGAGTGGTTACACCTTGGGAAGTAGTAGCATATTGCACGTTGGCAACTCCGACGGCTCTCATCTCTGTTCATTGGGGCGGGGCCGACCTAACACCATCCCGTACCTGCGCATGTGGTCACAGGAAGGAAAAATCAACATCCACGGAGTCACTGAATGAGCGATCAGCGCATTGAGACCAAGGGTTGTCACTGAGGTTAATGTCTGTGTGGTCAAGGCGCTTTCTGAGTCCCAGCAACCAGAAAAAGCCTAGAAATCAATCAGACAAGCTCAATGAATTAACTTTTCTTTACTGTGTGTTGGGTGCGGGGCCAAGCGCCGAAACAGATTAACTTCATCTCAATGGGACAGGAAAAAAAACAAGCAAAACAAAACACATCGGGTAGTATTTGTATCACCTTCCTTGTTTTGCTTAATTAAATTGAGACAACACCGACATCACTTGTCTAGGAGTCCAACCTGGGAATAGGCCATTTTCTCAAATTCATTTTGATGTTACATCTGTTTTTTGATCTATTAATCATTTTCAACGTTTTGCTGTTGAACTTTGCTTCAAATAACTTTCTGAATCAAAATAAAAATGCTGCTTTATTAAGCTTCTCATGTACACCGCTGCGTGTCAAACAAGAAACAGTCAATAACAGAGGCAATGTTTGAGTCTCACCGCTCTTTTACGTTATGAAATGGGCCCAGTGACCGACAAGACCCTCTCCTGAGACCTTTAAAAGTGAGTGGCCAAGCTGACATGCAGCTCTCTCGTCCTCAGTACCATTGAGGGAAAGGGCCAAAGCTGGGGTGAGCGCTGAGACCCGAGCGCCCAGTGAGAGACACGTCACAGTGAAACGCGTCCTCATGCAAATTACAAGATGCAGAGGCGAGGATTGTTGTCTTCAAGTGTAGAGATGAAGTGCTAAATCTGCTGGACGGTAAGGCAAACGGATCTTTTTAGACTTTTTTTCCTCCAAGGCCAGACTAAACTGCTGAGGACTTTTGGAAGGAGGGAGATGTGTTCTGAGTGGTTCATGTTGGGACATGGCCTTTAGGAAAGATTTTAAGGAACAGGGTGGGAAGGCCACATAAGCTCGGTATCCTAATCCTTGTGGTATCCGCTCCCAGGCGTGGCTTGAAAACGAATAACAATAAAGTTCAATCCTCAGCCTGACACAAATCAAACAACAGCGTCCCAAAATCCAAACATCGTCCACAATCTCTATTAAAGGTGTGTTTCATCCTAACACCTTCACAGAGATCACTGGAGTGCACAGAAAAGGCTACGGTACAGGCTGGTCAAACGCTTGAGGTCTTAGCCAACAACTCCTGCACAGACCATACGGCATTTTTATACATATGCCATAAACTTGACTCAAATTTAGGCGGGGAACTTAAGCACAAATTTTCCAATTTAGTCCTCCAGTGAAATAGGAAGAACGTCCATGACCGCAGAGGCGAAGGGTGTTGATGGGTGAAATGTTGTCGTTGGGCGCCGTTGGACTTAACGTCCTCCTAAAGTTCACGCTGATTTTTCTTTTTTTTTTGTTGTTGTTGTTGTCTTCAAGTGGTAGTGTTCACCTCTGCTCTCTGCTGTCAGCGCAAAATGGATTTTCAGGAAGTGGATGGTCGGAAGGCGTGGCAGACTAACTGCTCTGCCCGAGGCTAACGACTTCATTGTCGAACACCAGGCCAGCGTTGTGTACACCCAGACGTCTGCTCCTCCTCGGCGCGCCGACCCATCGCACTCCACTAGAGCAAAACGCTTCCTGGAAGCCCGCCCTTTACTCTCTCCTCCCCTCCCCAGGGACAAACGCTTTCCACGAATATCCTGCACCGCGTGGCTAAATGGTTAACCGTCCACATATCTCTATTCTGTGTGTTGGGTGCGGGGCCGACCTGGGGCCCCGCACAGAGGTTAACGGGTATTGCACACGCTGCAGTGGGAGCGTGAGGAAAGGGAAAAAAACAACAGAAAAAAACAGCTGTCTTGACTTTGACCAGACGGCATTTCACATCGTGCCATAGCGAACTGGACTGGTGGTAGTGTTGTAGTCAAGGCCGCACCATCTGAGACCGAGACGTTATCAAGACTAGAGAGTATCGAGATCGAGACAAGACCAAGACATTTGGAGTTTGAACCCAAGACAAGACCAAGACTTTATATATCAAAGAAAAATAACAGCAAAACCAAAACAATACCAGTATCTTCATCAAATTCAAGTTTGCTTCTAAATTGAACAGCAACATCACTTTTTAGCAAGGTATCTTTTAATCATTTTCTTTAACATTTTGCTTTGCCAACTATTTTGAACCATTTTCAAAAGAACAACTTTGCTTAATAAAACTAAAAAATAAATTACTTTATTATTCCTAGGAATAAGGGGTGGTCACTCTGGGTGTCACAAACAGAGCGTAAAACAGCAGCAGCTGGATTCTTTTCTGTTATTATCTCATTGCAGTGTTGGCTGAGTCTTGACCGGTCTTGATCAAAATTCCTGAGTCGGCCCAGTCCCAGACCGAGACAAGACCGAGTAAAAATGCCTCAGAGTCCGAGACGAGACAAGACCTTTAAAAAGTGGTCTCAAGGCCAAGACCAATCTGGAGTACTGGCATAAGCCTTTCCCAGGAGCTGAGCCAGGAGCGATCTCAGCTGAGGTGTGTGGTGGTCACAGGCCTCAGCTGCACAAATCAGCAACCAAGGCCCAAAATCCAAATACGTGGGAGCATGAAGTTCTGCGAGAGCCCGAAAGCAGAATGTGAATTTTTTGAGAAAATAGTGGCAATCTGAGCTGCCCTCCGGTAACACTCGGCTAGTGTGAGGCAAGAGCAGACTGCTAGACAGACAGAAAAAGAAAAGACATAACAAAACAAAACCAAACACCAACACAGAACTGCTGACCATTGCTTTAGCGCCGGGGAACTTGGAGCCGCATGACGCACTTGTCTGCATGTCAGTGGCAGTTTAATACATGTAAATGAATGTCAGATTTGGTGGCTGCAACTAGCGAGTCTGCCCACCTATTTGATTCCAGGCCTCGGATCAGGTGCCAAAAACTCAATATTGTTCAGATAGTGGGAGCAGGCCGACCGAGAGACGTCATTACTAGGCTGGCTGTCGGGTAAAACCATAAGGGTAGGAAAAACATTTAATTGTTTCAAGAATACCGCTTTAAAGGGCCAGTGATCCATACCCATTATATGCTAAATCAGGTTGACGATCCAATCAGAGACGAGTGCTCTACAGGCAGCTTGAAAAACACTAAGCAAACTCCAATATCCAAGATGGCTGGGATTAGGCTTTAGTCTCAACTTCAACTTCATGTCCCAAGCCGATCTGCATCAAGGCCCTCCGCCTCCTGATGGTTGCATTGCAGAGATGAATTTCTGAGAGAAAAAGAAAAAGGTAAATCTGAGCGTTGCCCTGTGCAGCTCGACTGCCACAGACAGAAAAGAGAAGACTAACAAAACAAGGTAAACCCCAATAACACCTGACCATTGCTTTAGCGCAGGGAACTTGGATGCATGGACGCAATCCATGTCAGTGAAACATAGCAAATGGTTTGGGTGTCGCCAAGGAACCAATAGAAGCCTGTTTGAAACTCCCGCCCTCGGAGCAGCCGCCGCACCAAGCACTGCAGGGGGCCAAAAAAACAGTCAATATTGTTTATACTGAAATAAAAGGCACAAAGCTCCCCCTAATCCGAGCCTATGATTACATAAACATATAGCATTAGGTGGGATGAAAAAGCCAGAGCTCGGACTGTTTTAACGCGTCAACCACAACTGAGGCTTCAGGATCAGCAAGCTTTATATGCTTACAGCACAAAGGACGGGCCAACACTGCGCAAAGCCGGCTGCAAAAGGAGCGCTAATATTATTAATCGTCATTTCAAGAATACCATTGAAACCCATTTACAAATCAAGATTGAGATCTTGAAAAAAACAGTTCTCAACAACCCCTCACAAGCACTCAGGAAAACACTGGAATTCTTGTCCTAACTGTTGTGTCTGTGTTGTGTGTTCTTGTGCTTTTTCAAAAAACCTGGAACTGGAGTTCACTGTCAGCCAAAAACAAGAGCGCTGGGCAGTTATCCTCAGAGTCACGGACAGAACGCCCACCCTTCTGACCTGTCAACATCCTTGTCCATCCTGTGAACTGACTAGCTGGACCTGCTGGCTTTTGGTCACAGATGGTGTTGATTCAGTCTCGGCGGTCAAAACAAAGGGACGATTGTTGGGCAGGCAAACACTTCAAAAGCAAAGAGAAGAAGCAAAAGAAGCAAAATATGCAGTTCATTGTCTATTAGAAACACAAAGGCCTTGAAAGGGCTCAGCATTTCCATGAGTGTTGGCAACAACAAACTTATACTTGAGCCTCAACCAACAACCAACCCCTCCTTGAATTTTCATTGTTCTGTGTGTTACGCAACCATATCGCCCTGCCTTAAGCAGAGCAATCAAGAATGTGTCTGACAAGATTATCCAGGGTGTGTTTGTCACATCAGACTGCGAATGGCAACAGCATGGCAAGCGCTGACGCTGTCCAACATGCACATGCGCCACGAACTAAGTCTGAAACTCCACTGACAAACACCACTGTCTGTGGATGTTTTAAGCAGCTCCTCCAGCCTTCACCCGATGATGCTTCAAACACAGATGGTGGTGGCGGGAGTCTCCCAGATCCACTCCGCCAAAGTCCAAACTAAGTCTGGCGCATACTCCACAAATGCTGACGGCAAAATCTTTAAAGGCTGAAACTGTGTGGACTCAGGTGTAAACACCAGTTGTTTTGTTGATTGTCAGGCTTTTTCCTGAACCAACCAACAACAACAACAACACTAATTGTTTTAATGCAGCTCCTCCACTCGAGAGAGGCTCTGTTGGGGGAACCTCTTCACCTGCCGTTATGCATTTATCCATGTGAGAATGCGGTCTGATGGACCCGGAATGAAATCCAAGGACGAGAGAAACGCAACTTAATAAAATATCCAAATCCACCGCATTCTCATGAAGCCTTTGCAACGATACTATATAGTTCGAAAAACATAAAGCCCAGCCTTTGTCCTTCTGTTTGGGAACGCTCAAGCGCACGTCAATAGCAGCTCAGTGGTTCAAAACTTGCTCCAGTTCGTAGATGCTTGAAGGTGGCAAAATTGTTCTCCAGCAACGCTTTGCAGCTATTGACAACAGAGAACTGCAATGAAGCTCTGTGTCTGTCATGTGTGTGTTGTTTCTTCAGAAACAATAACAGTAAAACTCAAAAACTGTCGTGGGCAAGGTTGCTGGTGAGCAGTTCCCTAAAAGGCAAGCAGTTTGCAGTCTCACATGAACCGAAGGACAAAGCTGACCATGTCATCAGCTCCTTTTTTCCTTCAGCTGCAACTGCTGAATCCTCCAGAGTAGCAAAACAAACTTTTTCCTCTGTCTGGGAACCAGCAACTCAAAGCCTCTGATATTACTTTGAAAGCAACCCATAATAAACTCTTTGCACAAGGGGGGATTTCAAAAGAGGATTCAGGATTTTTTTTTTTCAGGCTTCTCGAGGAGGGTGAGCCACCGCCTGTGTTGTTGCTGTGAACCTATACAACGCTGCCATGTCAGCTCCTCAAACTCAGCTATGCCCATAGATCCTCCAGAGTGCACACTAACAACTCTCACTCCCTTCTCCCTCAGCCATCAGGCCAGGCTCCAGCAGGCAGCTCCAGCAGCCTCGCATGGGGAAGGACTGTACAACAACTTTGTGCAAACTCTTTGAAGCGCATTCAACCCTGGCAACTCCTCCACGTTGGATTGTGAGATTTCTGCAGCAGCAATTTGCGTTGGAGCCCGACAGACAGTCGGTTTCGTGCGTAAACACAGATCGATCACACGCCCTTCAGTTTGACACACTCGCACAAAAAAACAAACCTCCCATGTACAACCTCACATAGACTGCGGAACGTTTCACATGCGTAAACACTGATCGTCAGCCTTACAGTTGACACTCTAGGTTTTTAAAAAGCAATAACAGCGGAACTTTTTTTTCCCTGTCGTCAGCCTCCAAGAAGCTCTGGTGGATCTTGATAACACTGTGAAAGCAAGCCGAGCGGTAATAAAGGCTTTGCAAGGGCCTTTTCTGCTGCCTGCCGCCGCTGCTGCTGCAATGATGTGTTTTGAAACCGAACCCCGTTATTTCCACCCTCCACCCTTCAACCGCGGCGGCCAGGAAGTTGAAGCGGCCAGGAGTAGAAGAAGCAACAGGCAAGTCTGGGAGATCAGGAACAACAACACGAGTAGCTTTTATTTATGAAGCACCTTTCCAAAGAAGTTTGCAACAACAACGCAAAGTGTTTCCCAATGAAAAGCACTGACACATGAAAACACCTAGGATACGCTGTTGCTCAGCAAAGGCGCAGTAGCCGCTAGTAGTAGCAGCTACTAGCCGCTAGGCAGTAGCCGTTAGCTTGGTGGACCTATTTCAAGGCCGCTGTGGAGGAGCTCAGAGCCACAGTCAAGCTCAGAAGTATCCATTACTAATGTAAACAAAAAAAAAAAAAAAAATCTGAGGATGTGGCTCTGATCTATGGCAGTCCCAGTTGATTTAACCTTAACTGAACCATAATGTTCAATGGTGTTCATTATGTGTTCAGTTTTAGATATGCAAAACTTATGTCTGAAACCAAGAAAAAAGGAAAATATATCTATAAACCATAATGTTATTATATTTTCAAAGAAGCAGCATAGGATAAAAGTCCGAGTCATAATTATTAGATAAAAAGTGAAAAGGCAGCAAATGTGCCGAAGCTTCAGTGTTTTGAATGCCCGACCTGCTTGTGCACAGATAAGTTAAGAATTACTGAAAGTTCCTAATTATTACTGGTGCTAAAACTTAAAAACGTCACTCAATGTAGCAGCCCTACATATGATTTCTGTTTGGTCCACTGAGGACCACTTTAAATCAGCCTTTACAAGAGAGGAAATGTGTCAGTCTTTCTGCTGATTCACACAAATTGTGCTGAGGGAGCACCGCGCTGAAGGGATTTTATGGTGGAAACACCAGAAGGTGATAAAGTCGCTGCTGTTGGTTTTTCTTATTTAACACACAGTTACACTTCACATCGTCAAGTGTTGCATCGTCACAATGCTTCCATAGCTGTGCACTGGGCCTTTCCGATGTGGCACACGCACATTTACTACATCACAATTGCAACTTTTTCGCTCACTATTTAGACTTTTTTTTTTAATCTCTGAATTTCAACTTATTGGAAAACAAAAACAATCTGGCACAAAAACAAAACTCCAAGGTTTTATTTTATTCCTATTTCCCTCCCAAAGGTTACAAATCAAACTTTAACAGTAGGTGTAATAAAAAAAATGATAATTGTAATTGAAAGATCAGCTTTCTTTTTGACTTCACTTCTCCATAGACAGTGATAGATAATTTAGCTACAATAGGTTTTATAGAGAATAACAATTCATTTATGAGCTCCATCCAGCTACACCTGTTCAACTGATGTGAGTCATTTATTAACCATGCTAAGAAGTAAAACGCTCAGTTTCCAGCTACCCCTAAAAAAAATTGCAGTTACTAAGTAACTTCACTGTTTGGTGCCATTGCATGAGCAATGCCCAATATCTTCTAATTTTGAAGAATTGATGACAAAACATTGAGCAAAGAGATCAATAGATTTGGCCCAATAAATGTGACACTTTTATTTCTCTGTCCAGAGGTATATCAGCTGCCCCTTTAACAGCGAAGACGTAGCGTTGTTAATTGTTTTTTTGTCGCAGGGTTATTCCATAGAATTGGTTGTGACGCAGGTTGATTCATCATGTGTGACCTGCCGTGTAAGTGCATATGTTGAATGGCCTCACTAAAAGAGACCCTCTGTCGCCCCTTCAGCCTCGACACAGAGCGCTAATGCAACCCCTGCAGACTTTATCAGCGAGCTGAATGCTGTGTTCCGTCAGCGGCTGCCTTCGCCGGTGCCTGCGAGGCACATCCCTCGCAGATCAATGCGTTCTGAATGGGGCCACTACTGACCAGCGAATGGGTGCGAAAAACAAAACTGCGTCCGCTTCACTTTGCTCTTTTCGAGCGGCATTGTTTGGCGCGGACAAAGCCGCCACGCTGCTTCGCATCAGCCCCGGGGTCAAGTGAGTGACGTCGGTCTGGCCTGCCATCACGAACTGGACGGTGCCACCGCATGGTATTTGTCGCTATCACGTCATGAGATACAGTGGCCGTCTTGAAGGGGGGCTTTTTCCAATTATGCAACAGGCTACAGGCCGACCAGTGAGCGTTGCGACCGCTGTGCTTGCAGGATTTGCATACTGGTGAAAAAAGGCTGCCTCTGTTGTGGCCAGCCTGGAGGCACAGGCAGCAGGAAGAATGGCCTCCGAGCTGAATTACATTTTAAACACCTCCCACCCGTCTCCAGACCGTCATGGTGACCCCCCTTCCCTCCCCCCGCCCCTTTTCTCCAACCTCGACCTCCTTCCTTTAAAGTTGCCCCACAGAACAGTTCAAGGCTAATTTCCATGTTATCTCAACTGTGACTCACTTGTACAAGGTCACCGCTGCTTTTTACATATGTGATTGGATCCTACCGGTGTGAAGACCGAGGAAGGAGAAAACTTTTGTAGAACATACTGTACATATGTACTGTTGAAGGAATGTTTTCGATAAGGATGTTCCTGAGGAATAGCCTTGCAGCTTTGTCAACAGGTTGTTGAACATCAAGCGCTATCAAACTGGGTGAAATAACATCACAAATACCTGCTACGTATGCCTAGCAGTCGTTGTTACAGGACCAAACACAAAGTTTGAAACTGAAATTGTGAATAGAAAATATCCTTCTACAACATATAAAAAAATCTGTTCATCCATTCTTTTTAATACTCACATGAGGTACTACTGCAAACATAGTTTGAAAAGAAATGCAGTGAAAACACTTTTTGAACAAGTCCAACAAGTCCAACGGTAGAATGTAGCAGTTTAGCAAGTGGTCCTGTTGGATATTTGCAGAGGGCTGGGTCACTGAGAAAGTTTGGGATCTACAGTTCTTCTGTCAAATTGCAATCAAGTAGAACCAAATAACAGTGATAACGGAAAGGCCTTCTGACTTTTTGCAACTTGACTCTGGCATGTGCCAGTGGAAGACACGCGGGATCTGGTCTGAGCCGTGTTGTCGCTTTGTCCCATCTCATGCCTGCAGCGCGTCTTCCTGGAATGTTATGACAGTTAAAGGTCTCGGCGATAAGTCCAGTAACGCTCAAATTAGCACATCCTGCTAAACGGCTGCCAGGTCAATGTGACATGCCGTTTGGACTTGTTTTGTTGTGCCGGTTACACCTGAGTGACTCATTTGACTTCACGTGAGCGCTGCGCTCACGCCTGCTGTGCCTGTCGGACTTTCCACGCTTCGGAGGGGTGGGACACAGGAGCAATATTTAACCTGTTGCCTAGTGAAAAGCTGGCACGTTTGTTGCAGAGAGAGGCTTTGCTATGTGGGTGTTGACCTGACTTACAAGAAAGTGTTTGCTCTTTAATAGACACACACTGTCTCCGCTCTGACTAATCCTCTGCTCTTCAATACAAGTGAAATCGTAACCTGTTTTTCGTCATTAGTCAAGGGGCCCACCTGAATGAGTAAGCACCGCAGAATAACGACAAAGACAAACAGGGTCGGTAACCAAGCCAGAGCTGTGCTCCCCATCTGTCCCTGACACTAATATAGGTTGAGCATATCGACATCTGTCAACAAGGTCGGTGAAACTGAAAGGTGAGGTTGTTTTTCTCAGATTTAATAACAGGCAGCACCACAACGAGTTTTTGGGCGCGGAAGCACCCTTCAGCGCTTTACTCCTTCTGCTGATAAGGTTCTTTTTCAAGTCACACCTGCTTAACCGTGTTAATGGAACCCGAGAGCAAAGATCTGCAATAAATTCTATGGGTTTTGCAGTGAGCTCGGAGTAAGAAACGGCTGGCAGCGCTGTTTGATTTTTTTTTACCTACAGCTGATGTTCGGTCAAAATGTCTTTGATTTCATGCCTAAAATTACGGCGAGATTCAAAAGTGTTGGTGCTCTTTGGACTTTGTCTCCAATAGAAATATGCAAACATAACCACCCCGCCACACGAAATGATAAAGGGGACCACCGTAAATAGTGTGGCTGTCAAACACCAGGGTGCTGTTGGTCTTCTGGCTAATGGTTGTACAGTGTTTAGCTCAGAGTGAGCTGGGAGTTGGTATAAGGGTGGCTCCGTTTTCTGGACAGCCGAGGGGTCTTTTACCAGTCAGTCAGTTGCTGTTGCACTTTAGTAGAAAACATAAAACTTGATGAGAAGTCAGTGGGTTTTTTTTTCATATTTTTTATTTTAGCTTTACTCATCTGAAAGAATTTAATTAGCCTTATAAATAACCAAACCAAAAAGTAAAAAATACATAATAAAATCAGCATTTAGTGTGCTAGCATTAGTACTTTTAGCGCTTTTACTAGCACTTGTTTGGTTTACTATGATGACACCGGTTAACCTTGGCATGCTGAACTGAACTTAGCTGAACTAAACTAGCTGCACACTTACGACAAGAGGGTAATCCAAGTTGCCAAAAGTTAACGAGCCAGCTTGTCGTCTGGCTCAGTGTGTAGCAGAGCCGGGCTAACAATCAGGTCACAACACTGAGGTCAGTGCTCTCAGCTACTAACAGCGTTACCTGCTACAGTTGGCGAAAACAACTTTGTGATTCCACAGATAGTGTTTCATTTGTTTTATAGATCTCTCTCCCTCGCTCCCCCCCTCTGTACCACGAGGTGCCCTGTCCCCGCACAGACAGTGCAGTCTGGCTGTTACATTGGTCAGGCTGTCCTGCGCTGAAAGAGGATCTCTCGCATTACAAACAGAAGTGAAGAGGCCAATCAAAATGCTGCTCCTGCCTGAGAACTCGCTGTCAGTGCCAGACAGCGTGCTGTTTGGACACCCAGCACCGGGGGATGGTGGAAATGTACCAAAAGGCTCTCTTGTATTGTCACATTGCGACTGAAAGACATTTCACCATCTCCCTCCGCGTGAGATTGTGTTTTACAAATGATCACTTTTTTTCTCCCGGCCGCTTGTTACACTTGAAGTGGCGAGGCTGTAAAAAAAAAAAAAACAAAGAAAAAAACTAGCCTGTCGCTTATTTCCTCACAGCGTCTTTCTTCTTTTTCTCAAGCTTGACACCCAGCGGGAGTTGATAAACACTTGCAGTTTGAGGGGAAATAACCCCCTGAAAGAGGAAGCAAGCCCTACCGACGCGCTGCCATCAGAGCACGTCTCCGGAGCGCCGAGCGGCGCGAGAGAGAAGAACACCGTGTTTTTGTGGCGAAAGAATATGTAAAATAATACAGCCAGATGGCCTCATGAATGCCACATTGCCTTGTTCACAGCGAACACTGGGAACTCTCTAGTGCGCCGGCCTTTTGTGTGCGCTGCTGAAAAGTGTGCATTCACTCTCGCAGGAGAGCCGCTGGAGAGCCGCTGGAGAGCCGGTCTGATTCTTTAGACAGAGCAAGCAGTTTTTAACATTTCCTCCCCTGTAATCCCAACAACCACAGTTAGCAGCAGTTGCGTTCATAACCCTGTATGAGAAATTCACTTTGAAGGTGTGCCTCCAGCACGAGCAGCATGGAAATAAGAAATAAAATCAATCGCCATCTGCCTTTTGTCAGTGTGACAACAGGATATAACCGTGGGTGTATTATCAGAACGGGACTCGTATTATGGCGAGGCGGCAATTTCTTTTCCAGTGGCCACTCGAGGTACTGTAGCCAAAAATGCCATGCAACCCAAAATAAAATAGCTGACAGGACACCTGTGACTTGAAATGCGGTTCATAATAAATCTTTCTATTGTAGATTTTGAAATCATGGACTTTTAATCTTTCTAATAAGAAAAAATATAAAGGCATTTAAATTATAAAGGTTGCAAATGAGCTAAGGAGGGACCAAAATGTGACCTCAACACAGATCAGGGCACTGATTGGATAAGAGTTTTGACAAAAGATGAGCGTGACTTCTCAACGAAATACCAAAATCACCATTTTTAAATGGCCTGCTTGTAGAATTTTACATTTTGGCACCGGTGGAATTAAGCGGTTGCTGTTTCCAGCGTTGTGTTGACTTAAGTTGTGTGTTAAACAAACAAAAGCGAACGTAATTCTCGTAAAATATTGCGCTTCAGACCATTCAATGGAAACACCTGCAAATCGCAATTGTATTTTGTCGGAATATTAGAAATATAACTTTTATTTTGCGAAAAACTGTAATGGAAAAACAGATGGAGATGTTCTAGGCGTAAAATGCACGGCCCACCACTGGTCAAATCAGGCAGCTGAACCCGGTGGGCTAACAGAGACGCTGAAACGGCCATAGAATATTGGACAACAATATTGAAACAACGGGGGACCTTTAAATAGAGAGCACATGGATCTCCGTGCACGTGGAGGCAGGACTGGGTGTGTGGGGGTGGTGCAGAACGATCCACCTGCAGCAACAACAACCACCACCTCCACCTCCACCTCAACACCTACATCTGCCGCGTCCCGCGCGCGCGTGCGTGTGGAGGGCTTGAAACTTCACGAGCGGAGTCCAACTCGTGCACGCTGCGGTGCATTCGGGGACACGCGGCGGCCAATGGCCGGGCAG
This sequence comes from Thamnaconus septentrionalis, assembly GCA_009823395.1. NCBI lineage: Eukaryota > Metazoa > Chordata > Actinopteri > Tetraodontiformes > Monacanthidae > Thamnaconus > Thamnaconus septentrionalis. Next base: position 11,700,948 of record CM020513.1, read on the forward strand.
CTGTGACGCGCACGGCTCGCCGAGTTGCTGCCGCCGCTGCTGCTGCTCGACACGCCCCCAGCATGGATACAAGCGGCGGGGGGACGGGCCGCGGCGCGCACAAGAAGACGCGCTCACTATGCCGGAGAGGGTTTGCAGCCGCGATGGGAGTTAACGCACGCAAGTTCTGTGGAGGTCCCGCTTCCTGCGTCGCTGCAATCAACTGAGACTTTCCCCCTTTTGTTTGTTTGAAGGCGTGCGTTTCTGTGGTGGGGGGGCTCGTCTAGCTGCGTCTTTTATTTTCATTTTATTTTTATTTCTTTCCCCCCCTTTTTTTTTTTTTTTATGTCTCTCTCTCTCTCTGTGTCCGAGGCGTTTCTCCCACAGGATGTTGATGATACTGGATTGCCGGGGTAAAATCATAAAGTCGCTTCTCTGATGAGAACGACCTCCTCCTCCGTCTCCTCCTCACCACCAGCAGCAGCACCACCACCTCCACACAAAGGGAACCACGGAACTAGTGCTACTTTTCACCCCTGCAGCCGCCGTCATTTTTCTTTCTCGTTATTTTTTATTTTTTTTTTATATTTTTTTTTTTTTTTTTCATTTTTGTTCAATTGAATAGCGCCGAGAAGCAGACGGGGCTGCTTCCGAGAGAGAATGGATCACTTTGCAGCAGAGTGCCTTGTTTCAATGTCCAGCCGTGCGATCGTCCACGCACCTAAAGGGAACCGGGAGATGAAGCCGGAGAACCCGTCTTCCGCCCGGAGCGCGGAGGAGATCAGAGAGCCGCTGGTCAAAGACAACTCGTCTCTCTTCGTGGTGGCTCGGATCCTGGCGGATTTTAACCAGCAGAGCCCCGACGACGTCGCCGAGCAGGCGAGAATGAGGGATGGGTGCGCGCCGCCGGAGCTCGGAGGTGATGGGAACTCCGCCACACCTACCGCCGATGTCTCCGACCCCGCGCTCAGACAAAGAGGCAAGAGGCAGCGGGCTCGGACTGAGCAGGAGTCGCCCCAGAAAAAGCACAAATGCAACTACCCGGGTTGCGACAAAGTTTATGGCAAATCATCCCACCTCAAAGCCCACCTAAGGACACACACAGGTCAGTCCCGCCGGGGTGCCAATGTCTCTCTCTGCCCCCCCCGTTTTTTTTGTTTTGTTTGACTCACTGGGTGTAGGCGATTAAAACCAGTCAGTAGTGATGAGGCGTGTGCATGTGTATGTGCATGCATTTAAAAAATAAATCAACCTCCACTTTGCACAAAGGGAGGCGCTGCCTTGTAGCGTTCACTGATCCGCCCAAAGCAGGAAATAATCAGCAACACGCGGCGCAACAAAAGCAGCACTTGGTGCTTGTGTTTTTTTTTCTTCCATTTTTATTTCGGTCTTTGAAAGTTGTTTGAACTTAAATGTTCTTTTTGGGGTGGAGGGAGGAGGGAGGGGGTCGAAAACAGTGCCACTCCCACTCAAGTCACCGAAGCTTTGTCGCTGCTGCTGCCTTTTCCTCTCGCGACCCCTCCCGCGTACACACACACACACACACACACACACACACACACACACACACACACACACACACACACACACGCACGCACAAACGGGAGCTGCGGCGCGAACGCGCAAATCAGACGAGCTTTTATGCTTCCCCCTCCGACCAAAGTCAGCTTTAACGTGCACGCCTACGAGTTCCTCGTGCATCCCCTCCAAGACGCGTGTCGCTTAAAGGCTTTGTGCGCAAACTTTTTTTTTTTTTGTGGTCGCGACACGAGCCCACGCTGCGCGCCCGTCATTCGCACCTCCTCCGTGAGACGATTTTCTAAAAGGTCGGTTCGGTCGTGTGTGTATGTGTATGTGTGTGTGTGTGTGTGTGTGCGCGCAGTCGCCTTCCTGCCCACAAGCCCCTTTGTTGTGATGTGCCACACCCCCCCGCCAGACAGTGCGCACGCCAGCTGATCTGGCCAGCAACAGACTCAGCTAGCTGAGCCTCGACCGAGCAGCCCGTCCTCGCGCCTCCCTCCTTCCCTCCCTCCCACTGCTCTGCGCTCCTGCGCCCACCAACAGCCCAACCCTGCCTGTGACGCGCCATCCTGACAGCTCAGAAACAAAAACACAACACACTAATTCCTTTTTTCTCAGATAAAATGGAAAAACAAGGACATTTTTATTTAGAAAATACCCTGCATGTGCGTGACCTATATACAAGCCACAGAAATGTGCCACTGCAGTATGCCTGAGTCATCAGCGTTTTAGTCAACCAGTGCCACCACCGCCAAAAACAGAACAAAAACCCAGCCCTGATCTGTGTGATGTGCATCTGTATTGCAGCCACTGTCCAGCAGCAGTAGAGGGCTGAATTCTTCTCCAGGTTCCCACCTCCTCTTTAACGACCTCTGTGAGAGGATACATCTCCTCCAAGGCTTTGTGTCTCCTAGTCAGCAGATTTACTGTTGTCATGTCTCGTCTGCGTCTGTCCATCTGTGATCATCATGGCAGTTCGAGATGATCAACACAGTGTGGACTCAGTGAAGCTTTGGTATCTCGGTATTTGGTAAAACCCGTCAGATTCCACAACAGCTCCCATACTAGCCAAGTAGTTTTACATCCACCAGCCCTTCCCTCCCTCTCTCTCTCTCTCTCTCTCTCTCTTTCTCTCTCTCTCTCCCTCTGTCTGTCTGTCCGTCTGCAGCCATCTTTTTTGGACTAGGCCGATTGGACCGTGTCCTATAATTTCTGATAACGAGCGCCACTTCTGTGAAATGCGATTGGCCAATGGCAGGATGTAGCTCGCGCCAGCTCGGCTGCAGCCAAACTCGCGGCAGTGCCGAGCCAGGCTCCGTCCCCTGCGCGTGCCTTTATCCCGCCCAGACCATGTGTTTCCAGTGCAGTTTATTGCTCTGTATTTGCCCTGCCCTTGTTTTTTATGCCCATTAAGAGTTTCCTTTTCGCCCGGCCTTTTCTGTTGCCATTTGCTCCTGCATCTGGCTTCACAATCGCTCTGCGTCCCATAAATTCGTATAATAATGACTCGCCCCTGCCCGTCTTTGATTGGATAGTCCCAGAATGTGGGTCATCTGAGTTCACGCAGGCTGCCTCAGCCATCCTCCTCGCAGTGCTTTTCAGAGCCAGGTTCCGGCTGTGTGTGCGTTTCCCCTCAGCCCATACTAGCAGAGCCAGGAGAGAATGGATGCCGGCTCAGTCATTTTGGGACAAATGCCGCTACCTAAATGAGGGGGGAAGAAGTTGTTATTGACACTCGACAAAGAGCCAGCGACCAGACATCCTCACTTGACTTTTGCTACGCCCCAAACCTCATCCTCCCCCGTTTTTTCAGTCCTTCTTTGTCTGCCTTTTTTTTTTTTTTCAAAGGGGATCTGAAACCACAGCCACATTGTGTTGAGTACACGATGTCTTCAAGCTCATGAAATTTATCAAGCCTGACATTTACTCGGAATGATCTTCAGACGTTTTCTTTTCAGTGCTGAAGTCTGAATAATGTTGATAGATGATTGGGATATCTTCCAGTATAACCAACTCAACATGAGCTGAACTGCCTGCAACCCGAGAATATTGCATTTTGGCGAATGCAAACAACATAATCCTCGCTAATATTTCCCGAGGGATGAAGTTGGCCACGGCTTTGTTTGCCTGCGCTGCTCCTCTGATGAGACCTTTCTGACACCTTTCTGCTCAAGCAAAGGCAAATAACAGTCGGCTGTCTGTGCCAAGTACTTTGTAATATGCATGAACAAACTTTAACGGTTGCCTTTTGTCATGCAACATTTTGTGCATGAGGCCTCACAGACATTGACTGCGGTAGTTTTTTTTTTTTTGTGAAGATTATTTCCGGTAACTTCACACATTTTTCTCTTGCCTCGATTTCTTGTGTAAGACAAACGGCGGGAAGCAGCAGACATGAGAGTGTACGCTGAATTTAAATAGCTCATTACACAGCACAGAGTTGGATGGTGAAGAACACAGCGCAGTTTAGGGGGTCTAAGGTTACCAGACGGCTTTTGTCTGATCTCCTGATGCGGGAGGTGGGGCTTCTCTTCCGCACATATGCTTCTGTGGCAAAATTGAAAACTGCACTTGTCTGAGGTCCTCGCAGTGAAGCCGTTTGAGATACTTTCAAAGCGCTTATTTTGGCAGCACTCTGATTCTTTCATCCATAGGGTGTTGATTACCTGTTACAAAGACTCACGGACAATTTTGGCGAATAAGACCTGTGGGTGCCGTGGTCAAAGAGTACATAGTGTTCTCACTGAAGCCTCATTACTTTGCTCCGGTCATGTCGTGCATATACTGCCAGCTCCAGAGGAAAGATGTCCCCCCTTGACAAGCTCATTACAGGTCATGTCTCCTTCAGAAAGAAGGGCCTGGGCCTCTTGTGCCCCCTACAGCTGGCCTTCACAAAAGGCCATCTTGTCAGTGTCCAAGTCCTATTGGAAAACTATTCAAATGACCGTGATGAACAGGGTCAATGTTTCCTCAGACAAAGAGCCTAATGACATATTTTCCAGTTGGTTTGGCATTTTGTCTCGCTCCTTTTGTCTTCTGCTGGGGGTACTTCCAAAATTGTGAGATGACCGTCGGTCGCTGCCCTAAAAAAAGAAGTGGCACCACCTGGCAGCGCAGCCCCACTGCCACATAGACCCACTTATTCATGTACGCCTTCTATTTTTGCCCCAAATAACTGCGGTTAATGGCACTGTTTGAAATGTGAAATTACCGCAAATTCCACGCGGAAAAAAAAATCTTCCTGATTATATACACCTCATCCCTGCCTGTGGTTATATATTTGGTTACGCTGCCACACAGAGTACACAGTGTTCCAGTGTGGCTGGTGGCAGTGATGAGGTAGCAGGGTGGAGATGGGGGTTTCCTGCCCTCGCCTCAGCCCGACCGTGGCACTGCACCGGGAAAAAAAAGAAAGAAAAAAAAAACCTGAGCGAGGCACAAGAGGTCAGTCTGTCTACCTGCTGCACGGCAGGATTTCCAGCGCAGCGTCCAGATGAGCCACGTTCCTCCCGACGCCAAACAAAGTAATGAGTCATCATTCCGAGAGACGCCGAGCTGTCCCCACACGCCCTTGTTCTGCTCATTTTAAACGCTGCGCTCCATTTGATGCGTCTGCCAGTCGACAGTTGGCCAACACCGATGTGGGCGCGCATCTGGGTTTCAGGTTATTGTGGTTTTTCCTCCGGATGAAGCCCTGTTAGATATGTGGATTTCCTGATCTATCACACCAGCAGAGATATAAGCAAAAATGTACTGCTGGGTCACTCAGATGTATTGAATGTGTTAGTATCCCAGAGGTCCTCATTGTTCAAAATGTATATTTTGATTTGTCTGAGATTTTTTTTCTCCTCGCAACCAAAAGCGGGCAAAACGAATGGCTGTGCAGTTGGGTCTAATTTTCATAATGAAAATATCTAACACGCCAACGTCAAGATTCGTATCACGATCACTATGACTGTTAGCATGTTATCTGTTCATGATTGCGTGGCAATATCAGTTTTGTTAAGCGAGCCTGAGCAGACAACTTTTAATTGCTTCCACCGACTCTTGATGCTTGTTGCATCTATTTCAGCCTTTGGTTAACGCTGTCAGATGAATCAGATCGCATCTGGCCGTCCCGTCAAAGGGGAGTTTGTCGTGTTACGCTGTGAGTGTCAAGCGGAGACAAAGAATTGCTTAAATCCAGTTGATCCCCGGGATGTAAATAAAACCATGGCAAAGCCACCATCTTCCCTCCTCTAATCCTCGGGTGCAGCGTTGCCTCCAACATGAAAGAAGACGTCACCGAGGCGTGCGCCACCACCCGTACTGTCCATATGTCCTTCCTGTGTGCGCTCATGTGACGCCAGCGGCGGGATGTATCGGCCCGGTGGAGTATAGCGCTGATTCAACTGTGATTAAGCAGCCATGCATGCACTGCGGACACTGAAAGGCCCCAGTTAGGCAGCATAGCAGCGGTGCTTCTCAGTGGCCCACGGGGCTCATGTATTCTTCACTTACCTCAGGAGTAGGCCAATGAAAGCAGCTCTGTCTTTTACCCCAGTGACCCCCCTACCCCCATTCCTTCCCAACTTGCAAAGGCTTATTTTATTTTATTTGCATAGCACATTTCATGTACAGGACAATTCAAAGTGCTTCAACATTAAAAGTGTTACAGAAATCGTACAAGTACAATAAAAAAAAATTAAAAATTAAAAATAAGAATATAAAGAAACAAAACAATTAAACAATTAAACGTAAACATTAGTCTAGATAAGATAAGATACGAAAGGGAGTGTTTTTAACCTGAGGTGCTGCAGTGTGTAGTTGTGAAGAGCCGAGAGGCGGCCCGTAGTTTGTGGTGTCGGTGTCGGTTGCCAAGCAGGAAGGCAGGAAGAGAGGGAGATACAGACCAGGGGAAGACTGACAGGCCGCCGGCCACATCTCATGCATGCAAAGGTAGCGCCAAGGCTGCATGCGTTTGCGGCAGTGTGGGGGGGCGGGGAATGGACGCCAGGATATGCACTGTCAATGCCCTCCATTGATGTAGGTCATTTATTCAGCTGCATCTGCAGCTAATCTGATTAGCGTTAGAAGGGCTGTGACCTCTGCAGGAGCGAACTACTCCCGCCCTCCCAACCCCCCCACTACGGTCCAGCCACTCACAGCGTTCCGCTGCGACCGTGCTCATGCTGGGATGTTTGCTGTTCAGCTTGAGCGAGGGAAAGGAGACGCCACCCCAGGAATGGAGCGCGGAGCTAATGTCAGAGCCGGGTGTTGTGTCTGCTGCCGGCCTTGTTTTTGTTCCCGCTGGTATGTGAGGTGTGACCCCCCCCCCCCCCACCTGCCCCCCGTTCTCCTCGTGATAAATCAGTCCGTGCTAGCCCGTGACACGCAGGGGGTGCACGTCCGCCCCCTCTGCACAAGATGAGGAGTCTTTTAGAGGAAGGAGGGTGTGATTATTTTCCATGAGACGTGGAAATATTTCTCTGTCCAACGGTCACTTCCCGCATGGCGGGTACACGCAGGGCAGCCGGCGCTATCTCCGCTCATATCGGCTCTCAGGCTTTTTAGTAGGGCTGCAAGTAATCATCATTTTTGTTGTCGACTAATCTATCTATTATTTTTTCGATGAGTTGATTAGTCACGATTAACTAAGCTAAGCTAGCCTGTTCCATGATTTTCCGACGTGCGAAAAAACGTTGTATGTACTTGCATCATAGGCTGATGATTATTTATCAAATAAACATGTCATTTAAAAAAAATGTACGAAATATGTATCTTTGGAGTTATTTGTGAACTTCTCTCTGCGGTACGTAATGATACAGCGACTCTGGGGTGTCGCCGTTTAAGGTTTTCACATATTGCCGTAGTGCTACCATGAAATGCTTGGTGAGCTTCACAGAGTTTACAACTCAACTGTGAAATATTCCTAAACTTCAGAAACTTTGGGTCAGGGTTTCCGAGCCTTTTCAGAGAAGAAGTCGTTATTCTTTGCTGTTTTTTGCAGGACAAACAACGAGTGACACTGCCACCCTCAGTACTGCACTGCAGGTACACATGAGCATGTAGTGGCCGGAGTGTGATTTTATCGTTCAGCAATTTACAATAACAATAACACGACACATCGACGCTTAAATTTTCACTTCAATGAAAAATTGATCTTCATCTAATCGTTGCAGCCCCAATTTTTAGTGGATCCGTGACTCGTTGTTCTGCACTGTGAGGACGAGAGAGACCTTCGAGTCAGAGCCCACCGCTCCTGAACACTCCTGCAAACTGCCGCTGCGGCCGCTCAGTTAACCAGGTTTTCAGGGAAGGGCTCGCCGTCTGCGACGCATCAAGGCTGCAGGTCGCTCCAGCATTAGCACTCAAGGCTGAAGGAGAGTGCCCCCCACTCAGACTAATTGAAGCAAATGTGATGAGGTGGTCATCCCTCTCTGTCTTTACCCTAAAGAGTTAAGGGGATGAAGTAATGCGCAGCTAAGTATGTGATGGAATCAGATGGCCACACTCGATCCTCTGGCTGCATGTCTCTGGGTGGAGGAGGGGATGGGGGTGGGGGGTGAGTTACGGTTAGTACGCGCAGCCCTGTCTGATTGAAATGCATTACAGGAGTGCCTCTCCTGCTGGGAGCGAGGCTGTCGCTATTGTTCACGGCCCGACAGCTATAGGGCCACGCGGGGGGCGAGGAGGGGTTGTCGCATTCAACGGCGAGCGAGGTCCCTCTCTGTAAAGACAAAAGACGATAACGGATCGAAACGTTTCCTCACACGGCCGCCTGGTGACCCACCCAGGGGTCCGTCGGAGACTGAAGCTCCAGTTTGTTTTTCGACCAGCTCGCGGCGACGGGGACTCAGAGGAAAAATGTGGTTCGGCTGAGCTGCGAGCTGCTCGGAAATCCCATTCCTCCGGGGCTGAGTGTCTCGCGGACGACGAGCCACACAAACAGTGGATCGGCTCTCAGATGGTTCAAATCAGGCATTGCCTTTTTTTTCCCCCCGCCCCCAAATCCTCCTGCAGCCCTCACAAGTCTTATTTTTGTCCCACTAAAATCTTTACACTCTGCTGTGCAGGACATCTAAAGGCAAGGTGCTTCTTCTTCTTTTTCTTCTTCTACTTTTTCTTCAACTAACTCAAACACTTACTTTCCTAAACGTGCAATAAAACAATTATTCATCTGTCAATATTATATACAAAACTTAAATAAAAAATAACCCGACTGCCAGATGATGTAAAATTCTTGTTTTTTCCTAACATAATTTCCCTTCTTGGCACTGTTTTGTTGCTATAATTATATAATCATATAAAATATAATACAAATTTCCCCAATGTGGGATGAATAAAGGCTTCTTCTTCTTCTTCTTTCTTCTTCTTCTTCTTCTTCTTCTTCTTCTTCTTCTAACGCATGTGACCGGTGATGCATGCACAGGGTTAACGTCCTTCTCTGGTGGCTCATGCTAAGGAGGGCCACAGCAGTCATTTTGGTATTACCCAGAATCCCATGAATGGATGTCTGCTGGCACCACGCGCCGCGACGCGGCTCCTGTTCTGGACGCTGGTGATGTAAACACGCAGCCAAATTACAGGGCAGCGCCAGGCCCCCGCAACTGGCGTTAGCGGTGCCCCTCTCATTTCTTGCTGCCAAGCAGACTGCGGCGCTAAGCTGGGGTGAGCGAGCCCCGGCCGCGAGGAGCTGTGATCTGCAGTCACTCTCCGGCTCTGCTCTCTGTCAAGGTTAAGGGCGCACCTTGTTTTTGTTCTGAGCTTCTGTTAAAGATATTTCCTGTTGTGGTTCTTCACCGTGCAGAGCAGAGTCGACTTCAAGGTGACGTTTCTGCATGAACTTTACGTTCCCCCCCTTCCGCCCCCACCTCTGCCTCCTACAGTTTGTTTTTTAAACTTACCCAATTCCTCTCTGAAGGCGTTCTCATAGTAGAGTGTTCTTACACAGTAGAGTGTGCCTCGTGTGTGCGTGTGAAGTTGTCCCATGCCTGAGAACCAAGCAGGAATGTTATCTACCCTGGTTTGAAAGTCGCTGGAGCAGGTGACTGCCTCGGGTTTCCCTGTGCCGACGGTCACGTCGGCAAGAGAGATTTGATCTGGCCCCAGAATCCACAGAATCCGTTGCAGCGAGGAGAGGATGGGAAGGTTTTATTCAGTGGGTAAAGCACTCGAGTTGTCACAACCCGTATTCCAGGGTGTCCCACACACATCACTTTCGGAACAAACAAACACAAAAATGACAAACGCAATAAGGCAGAATACATAAAATAAGAAACAATACAATACAGACAATGAAATGGAAAAAAAAAACAAGACAGGACAAACAAACAAACGATCATTTAAATAAGTTTCAAACTCAGTTTGGACAAAATGTCAATAACAGTTGTTGACAGATTGAGCGAAAGCACAAACAAGTTGTTTCCAACTTGTTTGTTTAAAGCAGCTTCAGGTTGGAGACGATCAGACACCCACAGGAAGGTGATTTCAATGCTCTTCTACCAAATTGATTACTTGTACTTGGGACGGAAAAAATAAAGTTGAGTGCAGTGTCTGATTTGTTAGTTAGAGGTCAGTTGGACAATATTTTGTGCAACTAACCTCTGAGGGGGGTCGTTAAAGTAAACACGTTGAATTATAAAATCAGCCAATGGAAGGAAGCGGGCTTCCAATCCCCCTGAGCCCTTTCTGCAGAAACCTAGAAGTGGGAACTTCTCGGATGTGAATGGGATCAGGGTGGAGGGAGAAGAGTCGGGATGAGCTGTTTATTTACTGACCCAGTGGCCTGAGAGAGAACAGTTATATAACAATAGCACCTGTGACATAATCACATCTCCTTGGAGGAGGAGGGACACTGGCGCTTAGCGGAGGTACAGTTTGTGTGCATGATGTAAGTCACTTAACGGGTAACTGGGTCACTGTGTTCGTTGGGGGTGGGGTGGAGTTAAAAAAAAAAAAAAAATCCTCCCTCATTAATCAGCGCTCCCCAACTCCCCCATTTGCTCTCCCGCGACTGACACATTCTGAGAAAGATGAGGCCACTCCCTGGACGTGGAGTCTGCCAGAGACGGGAGAGCCAATGGGCGAGGCCCGGCGTCACGACGGTCCCGGAGCCCTGCTGGCAGCCACTGCAGTGCAACTGAGAGACCAGCAGCGCCGGAGGAGACCGGCAGTGCACAGCATTCCTCTTTGAACAGCGGCGCTGCTGCTGAGTAATAGCCGCAGTCCGCTGGAACATATTGGAGAGTCGGCGTTCCTCCGCCGGGGTCACAGCCCACACATCATCGTTTCCACCGCCAGCATCAAAGGGTTCCTTCCTTCCTTCCCCAAAAAAAGAAAAAAGAAAAAGCTCCGTTACCAGAAACTGCGGGCGCTGCCCTCATGGAAATCCCAATCCCACCCGTTATGAAACTGGCACAACAATTAATTGGGGCATTGCGTGTGTTTTCTTTATGTAAGTGAATCTTTCAAGGCTGTCATTAAAAGCTGCAGGCTTTTTTAAATCCATTTCCATATCGGTGACCTAAATGCCAAAAGCAGTTTAGCTGTGGGGGGGTTGAGAGGATGGAGTGGTGGGTGGGGGGGGGGTTGAAAAACCGGCCAGTGCGTCTGTTTACTGGCCATCTCGCTGTGGAGAAGCTGAGCGGAGCTCTAAATAATTTGAGGCGTCTCGGGGAGTTGCTGTGGGACACCTGACGCTCTGGCTGTGGATACCTCGGCCGCAGCTCTCTGGTGTCTGCTGAAATATTAATGTCGTTGGATCCGTTACGCTGGTTATTGAGCCTTAAGCAGCCCGCCGAGCTTAGCCGGACTCTCTTTCTTTTCTTTTTTTATTTAGCCGATAACCAGGTTTTTGCAGTGCCAGGTGGCAGCACAAGCTGCTCTCTCTCTCTCTGTTTCTCGCTGTCTCTCTCTCTCGCTCACTAATAAGGTATGAAATCAGACTATCATGGGTCTCCTCGGTGAGATTAGTGCCTCAAAAGTTGAACTGCATCCCTTTTTTTTCTCCGGGTGCAATGCAGAATGTGTAACGAGGTCGAGCAACCACAGCCTTCTTTTAGAACGCTTGACTTTGTGTCGAGAAGATGCTTTGTTTCTTTGTGTGTTAATGTCGATCTGCGGTGTGAGAACAGCCTGGACATTTTGGCAGAGGTTGGAAATCCTCTTAAGTGCCAATACACTGTTACTGTACTTGGTGGATATTCCAGGGATCTGTACTGTACCTGAGTATTTATCATTCTGACGATTCTTTACTTTTACTACCTACATTTGGACACAAACATCTGTACTTTCTACTTCTTACATTGAAAAAACGTGCTGCTTACCTTTGTGTTTAAAAGTTGCAAATTCTTTTGAAAGTCATTCACTTCTTGTGTATTATTCTTGTTGTTGTTGGTTGAAGTGAAGCTATTTGGACCACGCTGTTGTGTAGCTAAACATGAAACTGGATCATATTTTAAAGAGAGATTATTTTAGTACCTCGGCTTTGAGGTCACTGTTCAGTATATTTTCAGTACAGAGAAAAATAAACATGTAGAAAATAACATTGGTTATTGTTATTAAAAGTGCAAACATTCAATAATGGACATAACTATTACTGGTTACAGTTTGGTCGTGCTGCAGTTGAAAAAGAAAAAAAAACCTATAGTATTGAAAGTAAAAACTTTTTGCAAAATTATCAACAAAAGTATTGTTTTATTAGTGGCAAAGAAGTAATAATTTTTACTTTTTACTTAAGTACATTTCAGAACCTGTACTTTCTTACTTTTACACTTTTGCCACCTCTGCGTTTTGGTGCGTAAGCCAATGCACATACCTCTGCGTCAGTCACGGGGTTCACGCACACACACACACACACACACACACGCACTCTGAGCTATGCGTGAGGCCCGCAGGAAGAGTTGTGGGCAGGGCAGACGGAGTTTGTCTGGGGCTGAGGTAAGGCGTCAGGGGCAGGAACACAGAACGGGTTGTCTAGACTTGCTCCGTCTGTCTCCGGGTTTTGTAACTATGCGGGATAAGCAGGAGGGAGGGACCCAGACGAGGACAGCGCCAAACCTCTGCTTGTGTGTAGACTCGGTGGCAGCGTCAGGTAGCGCAGGAGTGGCTTCATGCTAAATAGCACCGTTTGCACGGCGGCCTTGAGGGAAAAGTGCAGAACAAAGGAGTCGCGGTGGGCAGGCCCTGCTCTCACGTGCTTATTAGTCATGCCACCAATAAACATTCATCCGTCTCCCGTTCCCTTTTCATGCCTCCGACCCCCCCCCCCCCACAAAGGCTCGCCGCACAATAAATGATCATTCTCGGAAGATGACGAAGAAGGAGGAGAAGAAGCACAAAATGAGAGGAGTGTGTGCCCTGCCCTTCGCTATAGCGCTGCAATGTCACGCTGGTAAAATTAGAAGCTAGATGTAGCTATTGTCAGGCAGAAAGTCGCTGAAATGGAACTAAATGGGATACAGTATCAGCGGAGGAGGGAGAACGCAGCGTTTTTCAGTTCCACGCCCTGCTTCTTTTTCTTCTTTTTTTGCATGAGAATGAATGGAACCCGCGAGATGTATAGGGCCATCTGGCTTTGAGTAGATCTGTGTCAAAGCCCACTTTTATTGCCCGGCGGAGGGGGAGGAAGGGTGTCATTTCCCATGTGCCGAATCACTGATGGTTGCATGTTGGGAAACGGGCTGGATTAACCACCGTAATTGTGATTAGCATCCGGAGCTTAAATAATTAAACAGCTCCTGTTATATGAGCACGCCACCAATTTTTTTTGGCAATTTAAATTTTTTATTTATTTATTTATTTTGCCTGCACCGTTTAAAGACTCGGTGTGTAAATTTCAGTGGCACCGTACAAGAAGCACACAGTTCATCCCCCTTTCCTGATGTCCTGTTCAATCTTTCTCTTATCTCTCTTGTACAAGCCGTGATGTCACGGTCAGATCATGAAGCCTTAAGGTAGATTTCACACTTTGTGCTACTTGCAGGAGATACATGTGGCCACAATCTGGCTGCCACCTCTTTACAGGGAGGAAAGCTCTTGATGTAAAGGTGAAAGAAACAATCATTAGCAAATGAAAATACAACAGTTCTGTTCTTTCTAGTGACTTTGTCTAACTGAAAACATATATAGATGGATTCCTCTGGGAAGTTACACACTGGGCCTTTAAATCAGGCCGTACGTGCTATTTTCATCTCCTCCCCTTCTCCTGCCATATCCCAGCTATCGATAACCCTGCAGTGATTAATCCTGGCTGACTCATGGTCTAATATCAGTCTTGTTCGACGGGGCCTGCGCTTTGCGCTCGTGACAAGTGTCTGTCAGCTCTCTGCAACTTTTCGCACCCGTAAAAACACGGTATGAGTCACAACCCTCTCGCTGCATGAGCGCCTCTGTGGTTACCAGATCACCTCCAGATCAGCGCCAAACAAGTCATCAGCCAGTTTCACCTGTCACGCAAACCAAGAGGCTTTCTTGAGGGGCACGGAAGGACTCTACTATGACACCAGGATCCAAAGATAGAATAATGATGGACATGTGTTCAATAAGATGCTGCTTTGGTTATCCCATCCAAAAAAAGAAGAAGCAACTTTCGATTGAGCAGATGTTGCATATGTGAATTACATGTGAGAAAATGCCGCTTCAGTTGTGCAGTCATAGTGAAACGAGCTGCGGTTTAGAGCGTAGGTGATTTGAAACCTCTATCCATTGTCTAATTTATAGGAAGATGCCAAGGTCTGGGTGTTTCGAAAAGGTTTCTCTAGCGTCCCACTCTTAGTCTGCCAAAACAAAACAAAAACCAACAGAAGAGAGCTTGAGAGGCTTTTGTTCCGCTGGAGTATCCAGTCTATGTTCACAATTATCATCTGCTCTCCCGAAAAAAATCAAAGGGACCAACGTCGCCTTTGTTTGCATTACAGTAAACTATCGTGTGTAATCTGTTTTTGTTGTGGCTGGCTTCTTTTTTTTTAGCTTGAAAGCAACTGGAGTAGGCGTTCTCTTGGTGTGGTCCGGCAGACATTTGCATTGACTCTGCTGGTAAAAACAAAAATGCACGATCACGGTCATTGCTGTTAAGAAATTCTACTGAACCAGGCGGCTCTCTGGTGTGTGTTCGCACCTGAGGGGCAGCCCGCTGGTTCTATAAAGATGGGGTTCCATTCAAGCAACCATTATCGGGTTCCATTATCATGTGCCATTTCATTTACTATCATTTCAGGCCCACACGGAGACCAAACTCCAAAAGCTTTCCAAATAACGCCTGTTGTGTTTGGATGAAACCACACCACAGGTTAACTGCACCCCTACTGATGAATTTGTCCGAGCGTTTGGACGGCCTCTTAATTCTGTTTCCAGGTGTTTTTTTTCAGTTGATATATTTTACGTGAGAGCCAGTGGCAGGGTTGGTGGTGAGTTGTAATAAGTAGGTACCTGAAATAATAATAATTTTTACCTTTACCTTACCTCTTCACCCCTGAAAAACTAACAAAAAAACAAAAAAACAAACAAAAAACAAATAGAATAGTATGTTGATTTTTTAATTTTGGTATTTTGCATTCTACCTTTCAGTCTCATTCTAAACTATCATCGGATGGTCATTTCAGTGAGTTTCAGCTGTTAAAAATATCCTGCTTTGGTGTCGCTGGGGAATTGAACCAACAGCCTTGTGAACCAGAGTCCGGCTTCTTCCAGCCTGAGCTATCTGTCCTGATGTGCTTAGGGTTTATTTTGTTGTGTTACTCTCTCACTTTGACTTTTAAAGATGGATAAATGTCTAAAGGTGGAGACCAGGATTCGAACCCTGGTCTCCCACACCAGAGTCAGCAGTCTATCCCACTGAACTAACCTGCTGACCTGCTGACTAGGCTCCTGACGACTGTGGATGATGTCATGATTTGACATTGGTACGTTTCAACACTGGACTCTTGAATCAACTGCAACTGCAGGAGAAATAAACAGTTGGTCACTTTGTACAAGTGGAACATAACAAGTGGAGCTGAATGTTCAATTTTGACAAAAAAAACCTCCCTACTCTTTTAAAATTGAATTTAAATAGAGTTTGAAAAGAAGGAAGGAGGAGCTACCGAAGTAGCTCCACTTACCTGTTTGCTGCGTCCTGTTGATCTCAGTTGAAGGAAATTCCAAATGCTCGGAAGATTGAAATGCGCGGAAATTCGACGAACGCAACGCAACGCAACGCAAGTTTTGGGTTTTTGGTTTGTTGGTTTGTTGGTTTTAGGTTTGGTTTTGTTTGTTGTTTTGGTTTAGACACACACACACACACCCAAGTGTTGTACCTCTGGTCCACGCTGGGTTTCGATCCTGTGACCTCGGCGTTGGGAGTCATCGTTGCTCCCCACAAGACCATCTTCAGCGCTGACAAGCAAAGAACTAGAAAGGCCTCAGTGCTTCACCTGACACTGACAAACATCGAGTCGCTACTCAGACACACAACTAAGGACAATAAATAACAAAACAAAAGATGTTTAAACTTATTTCCTCAGAAGTTATGAATAACAGAACATCATATCACCGTCAAATCAGGAAGATGAAATTATACAGTCAATATAACATAAAGGTCACTGTGTCATACAATGATACAGTTTATAGTCATATGTTTATCAGAAGCAGAGAGCTGACATTAAGGCTGGCTGTGTTAATAGGGTGACTTCATGACCACCATAGTCTCCAGGCTAACAAGGTGGTTAGCTCAGTGGGTTAAACCTCTGACTGTGGTGTAGGAGATGTTGGTTCAAATCTCACTTAGAACTGTTTTGTTTTTGTTTTTTTATATATAGATAGTCAGGATTGGAGTTGGGGTTTTGCTTTTCCTTGAGCTGTATGAGAACTGTGAAAAGACGGTTGTGAAAAAAAACATTGCCTAGTATGTACATTTTTCTGATTTTCGAACATGTTGAGATTTTGCTTGGAATAGGTTGGTCTGGTGCTAAGCTACGATTGGAGTGTGTGGTCTTGGGCGGATGAAAATATTTTTCATGATTTTTTTAATTGGAACAATCTACTTATGTTGTTTTTTTTCCCATTTTCGGACATGTTGATAAATGAGGTGGAAGCTATCAGAGAACAGATGAATATAATGGCCAGAAGCTTCTTCAGTCTACAGATAGCTCAGTTGCTAACACAACTGACTTTGAAGCACAAGGTTGCTGGATCAAGTCTCACCATGGCCAGAGATTCATTTTGAAGTTCAATGGCCCAAAAAACAAAGGATAAATGTGCCAGTGGTTGTGCTTCAAGAGTCAGCTCATAGCTCCAGGTGGAAGAATGCTGACTTATAGTTGCTGTTGTTGGAGGTTCGAGTCCAGCAGCTGCTAGAGATCCATTTTGAAGTCCAATGGCCCCCAAAAGCTCAATTTTCCAGTCACAGTGACCCAACAGTTTTCACGTAGCTCGGCATGAAAAAAACAATGTCTCTGCAGAGGATGGTGCAATTCAAACAAACAGATTTGCACCTCTTTAAGTCAAAACACTGGTGTGCCTGTTTTGGGTCTTGAACCACCAACCTTGACATTCAAAGGTCTTTCTCTTATGCCATGAGCTATTTGGCCACTCTGAAATGATCCTTAGAGTTTGCATTCTGTCACTCTGTCTCATGTTAACCGATGCCAGGACTGTCATTGTGCTGAGTTTGGGGCTAATTGGCCACCACTGGCCACCACGTGGCTCCGCTGCCACTGCTGTTGTTCCTGCTTGAACACCCGGCAGTGGCCTGTGGGCTTTATTGAAATGACTCTTAAAGCTTTATTGAAATGACTCTTAAAGCTTTATTGAAATGACTCAAAGCTTTATTGAAATGACTCTTAAAGCTTTATTGAAATGACTCTTAAAACATTATAAAAATGGATGAAATACTGATGTTTTGTGACTTACTTACTATTAATATCATTTCTTCAAGTTCAGGAGGCCAGATTCAAACAGCCTAACGGGCCGCATATGGCCCGTGCCGTAGTTTGCCCATGCCTGCTTCACGCTGACTCCTCTCCCTCCCTGTGTCTTGCAGGAGAACGGCCCTTCCCCTGCACCTGGCCCGACTGCAGTAAGAAGTTTGCCCGCTCGGACGAGCTGGCCCGCCACTACCGCACCCACACGGGCGAGAAGAAGTTCGGCTGCCCGCTGTGCGACAAGCGCTTCATGCGCAGCGACCACCTGATGAAGCACGCCCGCCGCCACTCGGATTTCCAGCCCGGCATGCTGAAGAGGCCCGGCGTGGGCGTGGGCGTGGGCGCCGCTCGTCCGGGCTCCCTCAGCGACTACAGCCGCTCGGACGCCTCCAGCCCCACCCTCAGCCCCGCCCTCAGCCCAGCCAACTCGCCTTAAAGCCCCCAAGAGAGAAAACCCCGACCTCCCCGCCGCACTTTTCTGCCTCTGACCTGGGAGGCCACGTGTTCTTTCCGTCATGATACACTCGTGTTGCACAGTCGTCGGCGCCCCTCCCCCCACCCAGCCCTCTCCAGCAGCCCTCCCCCACCCCACCCCTCCGCTACTCCTGCGCTTGCTGTGGTGTACCATACTGTACATACTGCTTAATCTAGTGCAATTACTTGTGTGATCCCTTAAAAAGAAGGTAATGCCTTTTCCAGATGGCAATATTCACATTATGTACCATGTGTCTGTATTTTTTTTTCTTTTTTTTTTTAGCTTCTGATCATGGCTAGATGTCTGATGTACGTTTGTAGTCAGCTGAACAACGTGTTGTAGAAGAAGAAGAAGAAGAAAAAACAGACGCCCTGACAAGTCTTATCAAAGTGGTTCTTTTTTTATTTTGTTTCTTTTTCTTTGTTTCTTTTTTGATTTTTTGATTTTTTGATTTTAATAAGTGAGGAGGAGGGGGTACACACAAACACACACACACACACACACACACACACACACACACACACACACACACACACACACACCTCAGGATTGAAGACAGTTGCTATTTCTGTAATACCACAGTACGTTACCAGTACTCTCATTTTTACTGCACAATATACTCATCACTTTACTCTGAAGTTCAACGGGAGTTGAATTTTGCAGCCCTGCTCAGGGATGGCCTTGTTAGCTTGAAAGAATGAACGGAGATGGAGAGAAGCATCCAGTACATTTATATTGCAGCCTTACACTCCACACAATTTGCACTCTTTTGTGTTTTTCGCTGGTGTTCACTTTTCGAGGAAACTACAATCACGCAGTCGCTCGGTCGGTCGCTCCCAGAAGTCGTCTCCCGCAGCTTCGCGGCCATTCGTTGATGATGTAAATGCAATGTTAGAAAAAAGAAATCCCACCTCAGGCATTGCAAAAACACACCTGCTCCTCCGCCGCCACCGTAATCACCATTATGGTAAAATATGTGTTTAGCTGAAGCGCAGGATGCAGTACAGAGGCTGTGTGAATTTGCTCTGTGGGAGGACCAGCCGGAGTTGGATTGGCAGTTTTCAGAAATATAGCGGAGACCCTTTAAAACCGAGGCGGTTAAGTTTCAAAGTTAAGTTTCAAAGCAGCTCTTCGTGCTTTTGTTTTCTGAAATAAAGCAAGAAAGACAGGAAGCGCCGCATCATCAGCCGCTGCCTAACGCCGGACGGACGCAAAAAGGGACTTTTATCCGAAAACAATGTTCATCCCGCAGTCAAGCACATAAGGGGGAAAAAAAGCACCAAAGACAAGAGTGAATGAAAGCTTTCTATTCAGTCTTGTTAGCCGCCCTTCGCCGAGGCCCCCGGGGGCGGGGAGGGTGGCTGGTGGTGGCGGTGGTGCAGTTTGGGAGTAGCACAGGTAGAGCCAGACAGCCTGCTCCCCTCACACCCTGGAGGAAACAGCTGCATCCCCACAACAAGCTATTCACAGAGCGCTAGCACGCCCATGGATGGGCTACAAGAACTGGATACCGGCCTGGCAATATGCCAATTTCTCCCAGTGGCCACACGAGGTACTGCAGCACTTCAGTTCTGGTCTTTCAGTTGTTTAAAAAAAAAACGATTAAGGCCAGAAAATCACCAGAAAATAGTTTATGCTCAGCGTGACGTCACAACGTTGTGTGTGCTGTATCTCAGCCCATTCTGACATGTCTGGAGGATCGTTCTGATTGGCCAAATACATCATGTGAGTTACAGAGGCATGATGGGAAGTGACGCGACTGCGCAGGCTCTATGGGCCCATTGATGTCAAAAACTTTTTCGGAAATGAGCTGGTTGAGCAACTTCATTGAAATGAGTGGGCCGCCATCTTGGAGTCTGGGGGTGTGAGCTCGCCGCTGCCATCTGGCTCTACCTGAGAGAAAACACAAGAACAGAACAGAACAGAAAAAAAAGAACAGAAAAGAAAAGAAAAAAAGGCTTTGAAGCTTCCGAGTGTTTCCCAAACTGCACGAGCGCGGCTTCACTCTCGGGTTTAAATGTCGGCCGCGGGATCTCAGTTGTGGGGGGAGGGGCGGCATGGCTGTCACGTTGTTAGCGGGGAGCTAATCTGCAGGCCACAGCGCAGAGAGGGCAGGTGGTGATAAAAAAGAAGAGAAGTTTTATCAGGAGGAGGAGGAGGAGGAGACGCACCCTCTTGTTCCCCACCCGCCTCCCACCAACTGTAGAAACTGTGAGTCAGTGAGAAAAAACCCCGGCAATTAGCGCTACAGCAACAAGCGCTAACCAGTCGGCGCTCGCAGTGTGGGAACATGTCCGCCTACCATCCTAAAGCACAGGGGCAAAAAAAAATTCCCCAGCACTCAAACAGCCACTTTCAAAACCCACCCAACCCCGACCCCTCCCCCACCGCCCTGCGAACGATAGTGTGGGGGAGGGGCGGGGTGGCTTTGTGAGCCCTTTTAAACCGTTGTCAAAACACGCGAGCCCGAAAAAACGAACATATCAGCGCGGAGCAGCTCTCACCCGCCTCGCCGTCGTCCCGTGAGAAAAGCCCCCCGTGTGTTTCTAGACAGACACGCCTCGATAAGTCGGGCCAAAAGGCCGCGGCCAAACCTTCCCCGGCAACAGGCACCGCTATCCAAACCGCCGCAGCTCGGCCCAGTCTGTGTTATGCCTGCAATTTTTTATTTTTTTTGTCAAATGCATCGGCGGCCCGGATATGCCCCCCCCCACACCCCAGTCGGCCGCCGCCACGCCGTACGCATGTTAACAACTCAGCTTTCTTTTTCTCTTTCTTTTTTCTTTTTTTTCTGTGGTGGTGCGGCAGGTGTAAGTTCATCAATGGCCGGCCTTGTCTGGCCATCTCTCTCTCTCTCTCTCTCTCTCTCTCTCTCTCTCTCTCTCTCTCTCTCTCTCTCTCTGAAGAATCAGCTCTGTCACATCCTCCAGAGAGAGAGAGAGAGAGAAAAACATTCATTATTTAGATCAAATGCAGTCGTTTCCTCAATGTGCCACACTTGAAATGAAACAGCCCCTCTCTCTGTGTGTCGGCGTGAATGCCACCAGTTAACGGCTCCTTCGTGCCAGAGGCGGCGCCACATCATTTCACATTTGCCATCCACTGAAAGGAGACACACACGCTCCACCAAACGATTCCACAAATTCTTACCGCCGAGCAGCTCTTTTACGCTTTTCCATCACTTTTTCTCTCTCTTGGTTCCACTCAGTCTTTTTATTTGTGATTTCTTTTTTTTGCATTGTAATATTTCTCTCTTGACAGAAACAAACCGGGTAGCTCACCCTCAAGCACGTTTTAACGAATCACTTTTAATCCACGATCTGCACATTTACCTCAGGGTTTAACATCCGCAGAGCAGATATGGGACAGTTTGTGCGTTTTCTTTTATTGTGTTGACGTTGGTCGCTGCCTGAACACCCCTCGCCCCACCCCGCCAACCCCTCCACGTCGTTCCCGAGTGGTGAATGCTCACTGCTGGTCAGTGTGTCCGGCCGCGCTGGAAACAGAGCGGCGCTCTCACAAGTGGGCCAAGCTCCTGCCTTTAATCACGTCCTATGGCCCTGCTTCCCCTAGGCCTTAGCGAGGACGTCGGAGCTGGCTTTTTTTTCTTTTTAAATAGCGACAACCCTCCCCCCACTTCAACCCTTTGACCCCTCACTGGAATTACAGTAGGGGACAGGAAGCACCTACCATCGGAAAATAAATCAGCTGTGGCAGCGTTGAGAGCCTCAGTGTGTCCGTCAATCCATCCAGACTGCTTAGGCCTCGGCAGGCAGGCTGTCTTGCAACTTTTATTCTCACTGTACCACATCTACTTGAATACTTCTGACATAAAAGGCCATTGAACACGCCTCTGTACATGTACTTTTTCTTTTTTCCCCCCTGTTTTTTTTTTTTTTTTTAACTGTACCTGCTATTGTTGTCAAATAATTCTGAACCTCTCTTGAGGCAGGTGTACAGCACGGTAGATTGATTATTCTTTTGTTTCCAATATTTTTCCTTGAGGTCACCTCAGCGATTTCCAATTCAAATTCATCATGAAATCAAGGTGTGATTTTCACTTACTTAAACAGAACATAGTTTCCACCCCTATGAGGGCGTCGACTCAGAAGCAGTTCAAACTCTGTTGATGTCAGGGTAGCGGCTATTTCCAGTTGGCCTGTTATCCAGAAAAGTTCCTCAGTCAGAGGCTGACAGGATTGTTTGGGGTGATGAATCTTTCTGACCCCTTAAGTGCAAGAATTTAGGACTGTGTGTTTAATTTTACTTAATTATTATAACTTAGATTTTTTTCTTATTTGTTCCATCAGAATAGAGACCACATCATTGTGAGTTAGCAATGTAGTCATATTGTGTTCTATTAATATTGTTTGTTTTTTTTTGTTTCATGAAATATCTCAGCATATTTGTTTTCAAAATCCATACCTCTTAAAGATGCAGTTTGTAAAATATGGCCACAACAGTATTTTACACCTAACAAAGACTTCTCATAGCAAAGATAATGAGAAATGCTAACAGGCTAACGCGCTAAGCATTTAGTTTGGCCAGTCCTCGGCCAGTCTTTGCACCGGCCTGAAATCATCAATCACCTCATCGGAACTCATAAGTTAGGACAACAGTTGGAATAATTTTTCTGACTGACAAACAAAAGGCAGGTCTCATCAGGAAGCAGGAAATGCTACGATGCTAGCCAAGCAGCGCTACTGCTCATGTTTTATCTCTGGTGACGCTGTGCTCTGGATTATTGGAGATACCTTCAAATTCTGGCTGTATTTTACAAGTTGCATCTTTTCCTGTACCTTCTTTCATCTTTTTCCAAACATCCATTATGTAGCTTGCATTTTACTTGATTAGTAGCACAAAATAATTGATGGTTACTATTTGTCTCTACTTGAATCAAGAAAGGAAAAAAAAGGAAGGAAGGAAGAATGAAAAAAAACAAAACACTGGGCTACATTTTATTTAACCATGCCAGGGTCCTGCACATCCTTTAAAAATCCAAAAAGAACTTACCAGGTAAAAATAAAACCTTATTTTTGTTATTTTATTTAAGGTATTCTTGAAGCACCCCTTCCTTACTGAGTCCAGCCTGTTTGTCTTTGTTTAAACCTTTTCTATGTGGATGATGTCAGCTGTATATTACTATAAAACCTAGTGTCAGCATTTTAAAAAAAGAAAAAAAAATCCTATTTATAATTGTAATCCCAGTAAGATTACAGACTTTAAGCGTGTGTTAGAGAGAGAAGCTTTAAACAATGACGTAATGGAAATGCTAACAGTATACCACTTTCTTTGTTTTCCTGCCTATAGTAGCCTAAAATACGTTATTAGGGTGACGAGTGTGTAAGAATAAACTAACAATCTTATTTTAAAAAGCTATATAAATTACAAGAATATATCGCTGATCAGACCGTCTCAACGGAAATCGTCACAATCGATTTCAACATACAAGCAAAGCATGGTCAAAACAACTGTGTGCCAAAACTATAATTGTAACTTTATAAAGATGATACAAATATTGTGGGCAAAGAAAAGCTACTATCAGACATTTAACAGACTTGTACAGTTTTATAAGGTGTGACATGTTTTTTTAATGTAATGTACAGTAATAATTCTTTTTCTGCTTTATGTAAACGTTTTTAATTGCATAGCTGTTTTCATTTGGATCTTATTATTTAATTTTTTTCCTCCGTTTTTGCTGTACAATAATGCTGTGTATAATGGCATATTACAGGTATTTTTTTCTTTTTTGGACATAAACAATCCTAATGATAATGAAAAGCCCGACCATTCCAAAGGACTTATAATTGCATTTGCTATAAATGCGCTGCTTACATCTAGCCAACATGTTTTTTGTAGTATCTGATTCTAGCTCTGTCAAGACTGTGAGGTTTGTACACGTCGTGAGTTGTGCACAAGGTACGTTTCTCATCATTGACCCCCCCTCTACCCCCCCCAGAATGAATCTGTCCTTTTCTCCATTCTGGCTCCCTGTGTAAGCTAGGTCAATTAACAGCAAAAGCAGCGTTGACGCAAGCACGGAGAGCTTTGCTTCAATCGTGAGAGGGACAAAAGGCTTTTTTTCCTCCTTTCTTTTCTTTGCTTCAAAAGTAGGGATGATGACTGAAGACGCAGCCATGACGGAAAAAGAGAAGGGACCTTGAGTGGTGAGAAGGAGCTTTTGAGTTCTCGTAGCTCGTGGGTAGCTCCTCACCGACAAATTGTTACCAAAGGCTTTGACGGGAAAAGGTGATGAATGTTGCATTGATTTTGAACGCCTCCAAGTTTTGGACAGTTCAAATTTTAGATGCTGTAAGTGTTGATCGGTGGATGTTGTGCTTAATATGGACCTTTTTGTACACCTCAAACTCAACCTTTTGTTTTCTATATATATAGATATATTTTTTTTTTCTTTTTCAATCACTTGAATGAACAGAACCCTTGTAATCAATCTTGTAGGGAGCATGTTCTGAATGAGTGGTAAAGACGAGACTGAGAGAGTCGGGTCAGGTGGCGCAGCGTTGTGTATCCGCCGTCGCCCTCCGCTGACCGTGAGGTCTCGCTCCACTGCCTGAACTGACATTGTGGGCTCTGTTGCTGTAGAAAAGGCACACCTGCGGAAAGTGGTCCTGTTTTTGTTTTTTTCATTTTGTTTTTTGCTTTTCTTCCTAAAAGATGTGGATATTTTTGGCCCTATACATGTTTCAGGTGGCCCAGTGCTGCGTAGGGCAGGAAGAGCCTGCTGAGGACTGTCTCTGGTTCTGTTTCCTGTTTGTCCTCGATGTACCTCCTCAGTGTGACGTCGCTCTCTTGATACCTCTGTGCGTTTTCTCCTCTGCCCATCACCATCAGTTGCCTGTTGTAGTGACTCCATGGTGCTGTCTCCCCTCTCAGCGCCGATATAATCTACTCTGTAAATAACTCTTGACTCAGCTATGGCCAGTACATTCTCCTGTGACCTCACTCTAACTTTCAGGTGTCCTTTTGTTCATTTCTCTCTCTCTCAGCAAACCAAAATCACTACATCCAAGTATTACAGTTGTACAGTTCCTCGGGTTCTACACACACACACACATTTGATGTGCTGGTCTTAGCTGCTCTGCTGTACCTTTTTATGGCATTATTTTTTACATGTTAGACAATATATTGTGACCATGTCCTATGCAAATATGAAAAATAACAGATTGTCGAATAATGTATGTTGTCATAACTCGTATGCATGGAATAGTGAAGTTTACATTTGGAAATAAATTCATAAAATAAGCAGGCTCCACTTGTCTTGAGTTGCTTTCTTCTTCTTCTTCTTCTTCTTCTTCTTCTTCTTCTTCTTCTTCTTCTTCTTCTTCTTCTTCTTTTCATTTTTGTTTTTTGTTTACGTGCAGTACCAGAGGCTGAAAAACAAGAGAGATATGCAGGAAGTGGAGAGTCATTCAAGGGTTTTGAACGATGCCGAGCTGGAAAAGACTGTTTATTTACTTGCCGAGCTGAAGATGTTCTGCCTCCCAGAAACTGTTCCCCAGGGGCAGAATAAATCATGACTGTTTGGAACCTTTATCCATACTTCTTTAGTCAGTATCTTAAAGCGACCGTAATATACCCATCTCAGATTTCTCTTTTAATCCTCGAGGCCGGTGAGGCAACCTTGTGGGAATAATTGCTCCCAAAATTCTCTCCAGAAAACAGAATATTCGCCACTCTAATCACAGCCTCGTGCACAAAAAGCAAAAGAACGATCACTTCCAGCTAAAACTGATTCTTGTTGCACCTTCCACTCGTTTGGAAGTGGCCAGACAGAAAGCCGCTTTAATGCAGCCTCACAGGTCAGAATAGACGCTTGGCAGTGGGTGCTGCCACTTAACTCAGGAGAGATGCCGATGATGCTCTCCTGTCCTTTTTAGACACAGAGGGAAGCTGCTTTTCTAAAACATTTTCTTAACAGCTGGCAAGACAAAAGGAGGAACTTTTCTCATTTCTCAATTGCTCAGTCACAGGCAAGAAGCACATTTAAAAAAAAAAAGAACACCCTGGTAAAGGGAGGAAAGGGCAGCTGGGGGAAGTGTCAGTGAAATTACAGCACATTATAAAGATTCACAAAGACTTCAGCGAGGAGGCTTCCATAGTAGGAAATTACTGGTGGGCCACAGTTTGACGGTTGAGGAGTTTATATCAACCAAGTGATGTGTTTGATTGTTATGACTTTGAATCACAAAAGAAGCAGAACTTTTTGTTTCCTTCCCTCAACGCCACTCGTTTCCATCTTCTATAAAAGAAGTTCCTCACAGTGAAACCAACCATTTTCCTTTCTAAAAGCCGACTGACCGCAGGCAGCTGTGTGAGCTCGGAACTGCTGCCGGTGTCCCGGCAACAAGCAACAGAAATCACACCTCCCTGCCCTCGCTGCCACCATGCAAACGTTTCCAGTAAGAGCCTCTACAGTGCAGAAACGGGTGGGGCGCCAAACGTCGGGGACTCCTTCCTTCCTTCCTCATTGTGCTTCGTGCCAGTTAGACTGATAAACACTGTCAAGTTTCCTGTACACAGAGGCGCCGCACTTGCTGCTGCAGCAGCTGCAGCTTCCCCGTCCCTCGCTCGCCCCCGTGTGAAGTGCACACTTTGAAGCCCTTGTGACACACCAAAAAAAAAAGCAGGTGTTTCTCATTCCTGCTGCACTTTGGGAGGGAGAGAGAGAGAGAAAAAAATCCTCCCCTGCCAACGTGCTTTTATTCCCACTCCTCCTCCTGGGCCGAGTGCAGCCCACCAGCACCAGCGGAGATCACAGGCGTGGCCTATCGCTGAATCACGACGAGCGAGAGGGTGGCAGAGGGAGAGCCGGAGGTTGAAGAGGGCGTTCAAATTCTTGACGAGGAGCCTGGTGGTTTTCTCCCCACTCAATCTGCACACCTCCTGTCTCTGGGCAGGTTGGAGCGAGCGGCAACGCTGACAAGCTGCCGGCCCCTGGCACCGCAACGCCACTCGGTGTGCCATCGCAGCCGGGCTGTTCCTGGAGAGCTCGTGTGTGTGTGTGTGTGTGTGTGTGTGTGTGTGTGTGTGTGTGTGCGCGCGCTTGTATGTGTGTGTTTTCCATGTTTGTCCGCAGCATCATCAGGGACTTTCTCAGCAATCGTCTGAAGTTGTGCGATTGTGTTTGAATGTGGGCAGGGAGCTGTTGTCAGGGAAAACTGAGCTACTAAGATTTAAAAAAAAAAAAAAGAAAAACTGGATCTTTCCTCCCCCACGTGACGCAGGAGCCGCGCTAGAGTCCCTCTCTGCAGACCGCAGACTGAGCCAGTTCACACTTATCTCTCTCCATTACTACAGGAAGGCGCTCGGTTTCTGCGCGACGTGCGCGCCTCTCGGTCACGTGTTTTACTCTCAAAATGACAGAATTTCCCTCCCTGAAGAGTTTAATCGACGCAGATGTGGGCCGAGGTACAGGCAGCCCAGTCACGCGAGAGAGAGCTCGTCTTTTTCCACGCTACGACAGGATGCGGAGGTGGAGGAGGAGGTTTCGCTCTGACTGATTTATCTCCTCTGTCACACCTCGTCTCTGGATTAGCAGCCTCTCAGTCCTCCCTCAGCTGAAGTTGAAGTTCTGTGCGCAGAATAATTTCTACTTCTTCTTCTTTTTTTGAAATGCATTATTTGAGGACAGCAGCGGAGCTACGTGGTGGCCATCCCATAATAATATGGGGATAATTTGACAAAAGGCCTTACACTTCCACACTACAGCATCTCTAGTCATATATTAGTTGACTGACGTACTGTATCTTTTCAATGTGTTTATATCATTCGTGTGTATAATGTAATTCTAGCTTGATAATTGGCCTTGATTGTGTTCTTGTTGGAAACAAGACACTAAACCTGACCCTAGGACAGTGGGAACAAGCTGACACGGGTTTATCAACATTGGTGCAGATTTGCTCTCCTCTATTTCATCGGAATTTTGACAGGCCGACTGTTTCAAGGTCACACTGAAAAAAATCCACAAAATGCACACAACTACAGTCGTGTGGACATTTGAGGTACTGCCACCCCATGTGAGTCATGATTTCACCCTGTGGCCCCCCCAAAGAAACATTTCTGGCTCCACCACTGCTTTAGCATACATGTGGCACTCTGTGTGTGTGAGAGAGAGAGACAGAGAGAGACAGAGAGAGAGAGAGAGAGAGAGAGAGAGAGAGAGAGTAGAGGGAGGGATGGGATCATGAGGATGAGGAGGTGGTGGGCGGGCGGGTAGGTGGCGTTACCGCAGCCGCTCATTGGTGCACCCAACCTGGACTCGCTGGAAGAGTCTGCAGCGTGGGAGTCTTTGCAGGCTGGAAGAGGGTCTCCTGCACCGCCGAGGTGTGAGCCGACTTTGAGGCTCGCTGGGAGTGTTGTGCAGCGAAAAAGAGGGAGAGATCCTAAATGGAGTGGCCCTAAATCTGTCAGACCTGCATGTGTGTGTGTGTGTGTGTGTGTGTGTGTGTGCATTGGTGTGTGTGTGCCATGTCCCTCTCCATCCATGCCAAGCCCCAGAAGGCAGGCTTTCGAAAGGTCCATGTGATGCCACCCACTCTGGAGTGCAGCGCAGCGCTCGGCAGGGCCGGCGCTCCATCCTGCAGAGAGGGTGGGATGATGCTGGAGGCTGGCGAAGGCTGAGAACAAGGCTTAGCCGGCGGGGGGGGCGGTGGGGAGGGGGGAGTTGGGGCGGGGAGCGCTCGCACGCTGCAGAGGCATCAAAGCCGGCGAACCCTCTTGAAAAACCCTGCACACACAGCGGCGCGGTGAAACACTGCCAGGTGAAGGAGTTGTGTGGAAAAACAAGCAGCCACGACGGAGCCGCAGTGGATCTGAATATTCAATTTCGGTCCTCGTGGATTCGTGTGATCGTCCCACGGTTTTAGTTTTACCGTCTTTATGGGACAACTGCTTCCCATGAAAAAAAAAATCAATATTTATGAACTATTGTGTTTTTTTAAAGGCCCCTAATGGGTTGTAATTATGTGAGGGAAGGGCACGGGGGCGAAACAAAAGGCGTGCGTGTGTTCAAGTCTTGGTTTGATGTGAGAGCAGTGAATCTGACACGAGGCCGCGCTGCTCAAATGAACGGCCTGATCCGGCTCTACACTGCTCTCTGAAAGCAGGGGGACGTCCCTCACGCACACTCAAAGAAATTCAGAGCGAAAGAGGGAACCGAGAAACCCGTGTGAGAACAGAGAAGAGGGTGCGACTCACTATGTTCAGTCAAGAGACTTGGAATTCTTCATGTATTTAGGGCACAATGTCTGCAATGGGTAGAGCCCTTCAGAGATCACATGGAGGTTGACTGAGCCGACCGTCGGTCTCATTCAATGCAGGCCGATCCATTCCCTGTCCCACCAGTGGAGCTGGCTGGTGGCAGCTTTGATAAGTGCCGCCGGTAATTTATTCATTCATTTTAAACAGCTCGGTTACACAGCTTTCTTTTCAAAGGACAGCTACTGGCTGGTTTTCATGTTGTGACGGACTGCATGAGAAGGAATCAGATCAGACGCTTGCTCTTGAATTTGCCTTCAAATTTTTGTGCAGAATGTGAGAAAATCTTTTACACTTATAAACCTGGACTTCAAAAACATCAGTAACATCCGCTTTGGAAGATAAGGCCTGGATTTTTACTGTGTTCAGCTCATGACACCTAAAGACTTTCAGCACTAACTACAGCATCAACTACCCCACCAACGATGACACAAACTACCGCGCTACTTTTTCTTTCGGGAATTTATCACAAAATTTAGTGACTAACCTTTTGATCCAACACGTGTTCAACAGTGTGAATGTTCTAACGATCTATGAAAATTATGGGATGTAGTCTAGTCTAGTAGGTGTAGTCCGGTCCAGTATGCCCTCCTTCATGACCCCAGCAGCCATGAAGTGAACTTGATTTGAAGGTGGTGACTTCATTCAGCGGCCGACCTGAAGCCCAGTTTGACTGAGCTCCAGGCATCGATCCTCCTGCCAGTGTAGGAGTGTCTTTGCTGGAAAGAGACGGGGTTGATGCACTCAGTCTGGAATCCTGTCCTACTTGGCAGTTCACAAAGAACCTCAGTTCTGTAACCTCAGAAATTGTTTTGGTGAAAACTTTCCTCTCATGCTGTCTTGTTTAACTTATTTAAAAAGATGCCGACTCAAGAAGAAACAAGTTTTTGTTTCGTGACGAGCCTAAAAATAATAATCAAATGCGCACTGTGTTTACGAGGGTTACCACAATCGTTTCAAGTCAAAACATAAGGCCACTTGTCTTCAGGGTTCGGCAATAATACTGATGTCATCAACTTTAACTGTGGCTTTACATTTTTTTTAATTTTGTTTTGTTTCAAAAAAAAACCTTTAATTCAAATCATGGGGCATGAGAAGCAATTAGCATTGCAATAAAAGGAATAGCTAAAGCTAAGTGGGTCAAATATGATGTTGCACACATGCACAGTGCACTAATCTTGACACAAGTACCGTTATTTTTCTGCTTCCTGTTGACGTTACCTACAACCTGTTCTTCTTGTTATCATCGCACACTGACAGTAAAGGGGACATTTTTACACACTCAAAACAAACACACCACAACCCTCAGTGCAAAGCCTATTAGCTCGGGTCGATGTATTAGCCAGCACACTAATGCACATACTGTATGGATGTCAATATTGTGTACATAACTTGTAAAAAAAAAATCCAGCTGTCAATGTAATGTTCATATCTTGTTTGTTCTTTCTTAGTCTATAAATATTTTATTTCTTTATTTCATTTTATTTATTTCAGATGATATTTCTTATCAATCTAATCTCATTTTCTCTACTGTATTGTTGCTGTAATTATGGAAATTTCCCCAATGTCTAAAAGCCTTATTTTTCTTCTTCTTAGTCTTCTTTCTAAAGGCTTCTATTATTTTAGTGCAGACACATGCTAATTGGAACACAATGATGGTGGTGGAAACTTTGTACTGTGTAGTTAAAAGGGAATCCTTTACACACTGTACCACTGTATGAAGGCTTAGGATTGCTCTGGTATAATTTTTATATGTACTATATAAAACCTTTAATCACTGGATGTCATTGTTGTGCCCAACAACTTTGTCCAAACACGTCCTCAGTGGCCTTCAGTGTGGCGAAGTACCGACAGTGAAAAGGTTTGTGAGAAAATGTCACAAAGTAATTACACAGGATGCTTCTTTTCTGTGTTGTTTTTTTTTTCCCCTCCCTGTAAATTACAATTTAGGCCACGGCTGCAGCAGGCGGCGTTTGCCCGTTCGCCGCAGTTTCACAAACTGACCCAGGTCAGGTGACCAGGGAGAAAGAGAACAGAGGAGAAACAGGACCAGGACCGTGTGCGACGCCACGTTTTACACTTGATTTCATGACTTTGTGAAAGCAAATCAAAGCCGAGCGGCTCCCACACTTTAGTAGAACCCCCCCCCCCAAGAAGAACCACACAGACACACAATGTTTGTAACAATAAACTATTTTTCTTTTCTCTCTCTCTCCATATTTACATCTGTACCTAATGTGCAAATCAATAATTTAAAGTAGTGTAAAACTCTGAAAGGAATACAAAATCATATCTTACACTCCTACACATGGTGAGAGTCCATGAACTGGTCACATAGAAACAAGGACGGGGGAGGTGGGACACTGCAGTGTGCACAGGAAGGGGAGACAGAAGCGAACCCGAGGAGCAGTGGACATCCTTGGCCAGGACACACTTAGTTCAAGACAGCATGGTACATTATCCAAGCATCACAAAACACAAACACTGCGTCGTTTACAGTAGTCATGTCGGACAGGGCAGAAAGCACTTGGAGGCCTGTGTGTTTTTTTATTAATATTATTATCATTGTTATTCTCTTTTCGTACAAAACCCTCTGATTGGTTTAAAGCACTGATGATCACAAAGGCTTGAGGTGCTCGTAGTAGCAGCGGCAGGTGCTTCTTTTTGACGGCCCCGTGTTATGGAGGAAGAACGGACAATCTGACACTGGACCGGTGACACGTCTACACTGCAGGGTCACCACATAGTGCTAACAGCATGACTGCATATCGTGGGGTTTTTTGTGTGTGTGCACGAGGTTGGGGGGAGGAGGGAGGAGGCAGGGTGGGGGGGCGGACGGACATGAAATCAACACCTTGGACAAATAGGCGTCGGCCTGCTCTCGCTACCCACAATCCTCGTCTACAGCATGCCGGCCGAATAGCGTTAAGAGGCGACTCGGAGAAACACACCGAAACACACTGCATATTGGTGAAGCAAATGATCTTATTGTTTGCCCCCGGAAGCCAGTTTGGAGGTGTGTGCGTGTGTGTGTGTGTTTGTGCGTGTGTGTGTGTGTGTGTGTGGTCAATAGGAGGGCAAAAGAGCTCCTCACGTGATCTCGGGTCGAGTCCAATTTTGACACAGCAAACCCTTTGAGCGCCATGGCAAGAACAAAAAGTACACTTGACAGAAATGAGATCAGTTTTACATTTCAACCTAATCAACATTACAATCTAGTAATGGTTACACATTTTATTTTCCTGTAGTTCAAATTGGTTTTACAAAAAGAAAAAAGAAAAGCACACTCTTGACAATCCTTTTACAAATTACGAGACACAGTTAACCTACAGTAGCGATATTATTGGTGCATAGACAAAACTGGGAGAGGGTGTAGCGATAGTCACCAATTTATTGCTTTGAAGTCTAATATTGATCTCCCGATAAATTTCTTTCGATTGCAAAATCAATTGAACTTTTACACGTGTATTTTTAAAGAAACGATTTTAAAAAAAACAAGCAGAGGTATTGCATTCAAACTGATTAGAAGAGCTCAAAATAATCCTAATGGTAAAAACAATGTTCCCTTCTGATGAGACGCGAGTCCTTTGGACTTCGGTGCAAAATGAAGACCCCCTTCCTTCACGTCGGAGAAGTTACATCGCGGCGAGACGACTTTTACTCTAAAACAAGTAAAAGACTAATCTTCTTTTAATGAGACGGAAGAAACCAGTGGTCGGAAATCAATCAATCCAACAAACAAACAAACAAAAGAAAAGAGCACAGATTCTGGCCAAAGCTGCTCACTGTTTCAAGTTCCGCTTCCCCCCTCGCTAAAGTAAAAACCTGGAGCTGACAGAGGAGGAAAAAGGGGGCGACGAGGGAAAATAAGAAAACTTTTTCTCTTTTTGTGGACGTCAGTGGCGCCGCCCTGCTGGCCGCCCCCAACTACCCCTCGACCCCCCTGGGGCTTGCGATGGCTACGCGGGCCTCTGCGCTCTGCCCTCCCTCTCCCTGCGTCTCAGCTCCTCGCGGTAGCAGTAGGAGCACAAGTTGTCCGTCTCGGGCCGGCCGTAGAAGGAGCAGTTCTCCCGCTTGCAGCGCCGCTGCTGCTGCTGCTGCAGCTGCTGCTGCTGCAGCTGGAAGCGGGGGTAGAGGGGGCTTCCGGAGCTCCGCCCCGCCCGGCGCGCCTGGCGGGCTGCCGCGGCGGCGGCGAGGAGACGTCCTCGTCGGCGAACTCCAGGCGATCGCGGATGTCGGCGGCGTCGAAGCCGTTGGTGTAGGTGTGCGACTTGTGCTCGCCGGCCAGGCCGAGGGAGAGCAGCCGGGCCGGGCTGTAGCTGTGGGACGACAGCGTGCGGTTCTGCTGCGGGTAGGTGGCGCACGTCTTCAGGGTGCCCACCACTGTAGCTGGAGCCGGAGCGGCCGCAGCCGTGGGCCTGTAGGGCTCGTCGGCCCGGACGTCCTGCAGGTGGATGACGCTGTGTCTCTGGATGGGCGGCGTATGGCTGTAGTGGGCCGAGACGGGGACGGGGCCCCTCTTAGCACCGGTGCTGGGGGAGGAGTAAGGCGCGGGGGTGGGTGGGGGAGCTGGTGGGGGGGTGAGGGAGGTGCGGCGGCGGCGGGA
Organism: Thamnaconus septentrionalis; assembly: GCA_009823395.1. Classification (NCBI taxonomy): domain Eukaryota; kingdom Metazoa; phylum Chordata; class Actinopteri; order Tetraodontiformes; family Monacanthidae; genus Thamnaconus; species Thamnaconus septentrionalis. Next base: position 11,734,687 of record CM020513.1, read on the forward strand.
GGGAGGGGGCCAGGGGGGTGGGGCTGCTCCTGCCCTGCGCCGCCGCCACCACCGCCGCCGCCGTCAACTTGAGCGCCGGCTGCTGGCTGTGGCTGTTTGAGTGGCTGTGGCTGTTAGAGTGGGCGTGGCCATTAGGCGGGGAGGAGGAGGAGCCGTCCCCACCCTGCTGCGGTGGCGAGCCGTCCAGCGCTCCCGGTGGCGGAGGGTTGCGACGGCGGCGGCAGCGGGGCCCGGCGGCAGCCTCGGTGTCGGCGGCGGGAGGCCTCCGCCGCCGGCCTCCCGCCGCCGCCGCTGCTCCTCCTGCTCCTGGCTGAAGCGCTCCTGGGCGCTGCTCAGGTAGTAGCTGATCATCTCCTCGTGGAACTGGTGCCGGTGGCTGGTGAGCAGCAGGCCGGCGAAGATGAACTTGCGCTCGCCCTGCATGGCGGCGCGCAGGATGTTGAGGCTGAGCTTGACGTCGGTGCTGTAGCGCCAGCTCTCCAGCGTCTTGCCGTCCAGCTGCTGCTGCTGCTGCCTCTCGGCCGGCGAGGAGCTGGGCGGCCGCTCCCGGTCTGTAGGGGAGGGGCTGATGGCCTTTTCTGAGGAGGTGGAGCTGGCCGACTGGCCCGACTGGCCCGACTCCTCCTTGGTCCCCTTGTTGGCTTTGGACTCCTTCTTCTTGGCCTTGTCGCCTGCGTTTTCCCCCCCGCGAGCCGAGCCCGAGTTGGACTTGTTGATCTTGCCGTGCACCAGACCGCCCAGGCCGCCCATGTTCTTCTTCAACTTGATGCCCAGGGTTTTGCTGAAGCTGCCCAGTTTGTTGGCCACCGAGTCGGCCCGGCTCTTGTCTTTGTCCTTGCGCTGCTTGTCCTTGTCCTTCTCCTTGCCCGGCTTGCCGCTGTTGACGTTGGAGTTGCTGCCGACGGACTCGCGGTCCGAGTCCATGGACTCGGCCAGAGACTGGACGTCCTCGCCTGCCGAGGCTGTCGGGGACTCTGGCTGAGCCAGGGGAGCCTGCGCAGAGACACACAGACATCACACGGGGCAGCAGAGGTGATAAAAGTGTTCACATTCTGTACGTGAGTAAAAGTACAGATTCTTGTGTACAAAGAAAAATACACTGGTACAGTACAGAGAGAGTAAAAGTACATATTAAACTTCTTTACTGGTGCAAAAGTATGAAAATACAGGTTCTGAAATGGACTAAAGTAAAAAGTGCCATGAATGAAACAATATCTTAGTTGTTGATTGTGCAAAATGAGGTTGTGACAGAATAATCTGAACTGACCAGAGTTCTTACATGAGCATCTGGATCATTTGTAACAGCTCCAAAAGTATGGAGTAAAAGTAAAGAGTTCAGGTCAGAAAAAAAAATTACTCAAGTACAGATACCTGAAAAATCTACTTGGTATTTTCACATTCTTGCCTCCCACCTCTGCGGGGCAGTGACGGGAGAACAGAAAACCCTGAGCCCTGATACCTCAAAGCATCTGCAGATGTGGAAAACTAGGAATCCAACTCCAGCTTTAGGAGGGATTCGCCTTGTTTTTTTTTTTGTTTTTTTTTTTACAAAGAAATCGCTTGAGAAATCATCATCACGTCCACGTCAATGCTGGAGCTCATATTGCCTGCTCACAGTTAATAAAACTGATTGATTGCACGTCTGCTTGTGATAACATCTGGCCCGGCGGGGTACAAATCATACATGACAAGCGAGACGTGTGTGTGTGTGTGTGTGTGTGTGGTGGTTGTGCGTGATGAAATTTTACCCTTGTTTCAGATGGAATTCGTATCCACGTTACATTCATGTAGTTGTGCAGCAGGTTGAGTTTGGCCTCCAGAGACAAGATGAGGCTGCAGGAGGACACAAAGGGAGATCAGGAAGAAGCAGCGCTCGCAAACAGTCGACACGTGACCGGATCGTCATGGTGTGTCACACACAGTTTGTGGTACTGGCCTTTTTCAGACCTTATTGACTTCTTTGAAAAAAAAAAAAATACAGCCTGAAATCTATTAGGAATAGCTTGAAAAAGAGTTATTCCTGAATGTTGGGAGCATCTTCACCCTGCATTGACTGCACTGTTCATACTGCAGCAGCAGCAGCAGCAGAATGAAGCATCTGAGCTGCAGGAATGTGAAACAGAGACCCTGGCATAAACCCCAGGAGGGGCGTGGCTGCTCCAGCCAGGCCGCTCCTGGGAAACCCTGTGGGTGACTGACGTGACTCGCAATTTGTTCCCTGTGTGTTCCCCCTTTGAAGTCACCTGAGTCTGCAGTCCATAATCAGATTTAAACCCCCCGACCGCCCCTCCCCTTGCACAGTGCTGTGTACTCTAACGATAAGCATCAACCCTCTGGCCTATGGCGCACGGGACTTACTTGGCGAGCTTGGTGTTATCGTTGTCGTCCCTCCCCCACTCCCAGTCCCGGCCGGGGTCCACGGCGAAATGGAGGGCCAGCAGCTTGTGCTCCGAGTCGGTCAGAGGGATAACAGCTGGACGGGGGGGGGGGAGAACGAGATTATCGGGAGGTTAGCCTGGTGGTAGCAGCGCAGCGCACCACGTCGCACGCCATCCCCACCCCCTCGTTCCCCCTTCTCTCCCACCACCGGCAGCGGAAGAGCTTAGGCGACGCCATAATGACACACCAGAATAATGCCAAGTTAATTATCCCGCGTGCGTGTCAGCGCGGGGGTGCGGGATAAACGTGGGCTCGTGCGATTTGGCCGTCCGTTCTTCAGGCAGACGGACGAGCGTGTCGACGTGACAGAGCGGTGCCTGGGTTGAAAGCTTTGAGGTAATTGCTTCTCTCAGAGCCGAGCTTCTCTGCTACAGCGTCTTGTCGAGTGGATCCAAATAAGCCCACAAAGCATGGGTTTTAGCAGAAAGCTAAAACCCATGCTTTGTTCTGTTTCTTTTTTTCTGGATGCTGCAAACAGAGGGCTAAAAATGCTGTTTTGCTGTTATGTTGGATATCTACACTACCAGTCAAAAGTTTGGACACACCTGCTTCTTCTTCATCTTTACTACTGTCTACACTGTAGATACATACTGAAGACATCAAATATATGACCAAGATATGTGGATTAATGTGGCAAAAGAAAAACAAGTTAAATACCTAAATGTGTTATGTTATATATTTTTTTTTATGAGAGGTGGTTTTTCTAGATCATCTAAAATATAAAATTTGTTTGAGTTATTTTACACTTTTTTGTTACATACATATTCCACATGTGTTCAATCACAGTTTTGATGCCTTGAGTGACAATCTACAATGTAAATAGTCATGAAAATGTAAAAATATAGAATTTAAGTAAAAGCCCAAACAGCTTTTTTCTGGCTGAGAACAGAAGAAGAAGAAGTTCTACTTGACAGATTGTGTTTAGGGTTCCTCTTTGGTTCTCTTAACAGGTCTATATTTTTCCCAGCAGTATTAACAACACACAGAAGATATCCCTTTGGTCTGGGGGAAAGTCGTCAAGCCTGTAGCCTAACTATATAAATAACCGTGTTCAGAGTGACTTGTCTTTGCTCCACGGCCATAAAAACAACACGTACAAGCAAACTGTACAGGCTCAACAACGCCGAGTTTATGGGGTCAAAGTGAAACCAAAGTACTTGTTTACCTTTTGACAGCCAGGGTCATAAATTTTTACTGCATGTCCTTATTTTCTCTTCTGAGTTCGATTAGCCAACCTTGGGCACGTGCTCAGAGAAAATCACTTGCCTGTGTTTCATTAACCAGCTGGAATTTATGGCACAAGTCTCCAGTGACCCAGGGAGGGAAGGAGCTAAAAGGTCGCATTAAAAGCGATGCGTTTCACTTGAAAAACTCGTAGGGCCTTGTAGGCGTCACTGCCGTAAAAAAAAAATGTAAAAAATAAAAAGTCAACCTGGCTTGCTGAGATTTAACTTGGAGCCAATGAGGCTGTGCAGCACATGATGATTTGGTTTAATGCCGCGGCGCAATTAGACACTGTGGAGCAGCAGAAGAAGTGGCTTCATTCATACGCCGCTGATTTGATCAAGCACTCGCGAGCGCGATAAGGTTTCCCACATTAATCACTGGACGCCGAGCGAGGCGCGGACACCGACTCGGGCTTCCTCTCGCGGGAGAGAGAGGGTGGGGGTGCGAGCGTGTCGGTACCAGTGAGTGCATGACTGCCTATCAAAACAAGGGCTGGAGGAGGAGTGGTTGGACTAGGCCGGCCCGCGTGACAGCAGGAAGGGGCGGGCACTTCAGGGGGCTACAGATACTCCAGCCGTCAGCGTCAGATGGAGGACGCAAGTCGCATCTACAAGCACAAAATCCAGGCTGATTAAAAATCATTTGTTGGATTTCTCCATCTCCCTTTTTTTTTGGTTTCAGACATCTTTATTTCTCCCAAAAGGCAGTTTAGTTTCACAGCTAATCGATAGCTCAGCAACAAAATATCTGGGACTAATACCCTGGTTATAAAATGCTGCGCAGGAAACGAGGAATGCAGAATATCCGTGACACATCAGTGTTCCATGGGTTTCCAGACACACAGGCACACTGGTCACTTTAGTCCAGGGGTGGGCAAACCTTTTGACTAGTGGGCCACAATGGGTCCTACAATTTGACAAAATTTAACATTTGTACAAAATATCATGTCTTTGAAGCCACACAATATTTAGCTCTTTATTCAAATGACTCTTAAAACACTGAAAAAAAAAACCTAATGAAATCCAGCTATTTTATTACTTACTATTTCTTCCATTTCGGCAGGCCAGATTAAAAATCTTAACGGGCTGCATATGGCCCCCGGGCCTTAGTTTGTCCATGCCTGCTTTAGTCAGCTGAACATTAACCAAAACGCCTAACAGGCCAATCACACGGCGGTCGCCGTGAAGCCAACAGCAGACGTTTGGCAGCCAAGTGAGAAAGAAAGTGAGGCCACAGTTCCTTTGAGTAGTTCCTTAAGCAGAACAGCGAGTTCACTGAACTCAAATGACCCCCACAGTCCACCATCTTAAGGAGCATTTTGGGAGGACACATGCAACCGAGGAAATATTCCCAATGACGTCATGTCGACGTTGAAAAGAAGTCTGTGCGTATAACGTTGACCTCACTGAATCCACATTGTTCCCACAAGAATGGAGGCAGTTCTGAAGGCAACAAGGACCCCAGGCCGCTCCCAGTGAAGTGTTCCTAGTAATGTGGCTAATGAGTGTATATTCATCACTTACTGGCATCAGCAGCATTTAAAGCTCTGATCACAAGGGCGATAAAAATAATCGTAAAAAAGAAAATCTGTGTTTCAGGTTGGAGCTGATGCTGCTGTTCCAACAGCACGAGGAAAAGAGCTGAAGATGGGCGTGGCCACGGCGGCCTGCTCGCAGGTTTAGTTCAAACCTCCCGGATCGTTGAACCTTTATTTTACACGCAGGAGATAAACGATAATTGATCTCTGTTTTGAAGTATATGTGAACACGTCGAGCGGTCCATGAGAATGAAAACCACTTTCACGTGCACAGACCTGTGGACACATCAGGGGAAGTAACAGAGAAAGGTTCACACGTTTCCTGTGTCGCAAACAGCCCTTGCGTCCACTTCCACTTCAACAGAGATTTCGTCCTCACTCTCACTTGTTCTGCCGTTTTCATTTCTGTTCAAAAACTCACCTCAAATTTTCACCTTTGTGTTGTTTTTTTTGGCTTTTTGCAGTAGTTCAGGTTATAGACGCAGCGCTAGTGTATCCGCTAAACAATTATCCATCTATCCATCCATCCATCTTCAGTACCCACGTATTCCTGAGCTCAGCAGACACAGTGAGAACATGCAAACTCCACACAGAAAGGTCCCAGGCCTGGAATCGAAGCCACAACTTTCTTGCTGTGAGGCGGCAGCGCTAACCACTGTGCCACCGTGTCGCCCCGCTAAACAATTAGCACAATAAAATGAAGCATAAGCAAAAAGAAATTGTGTCATGCAGTCACACTGTACTGGGGCGCAGGGCTTGAATGACTCCACCCCCACTGGGAAGATGATCAGATCAGAACCAGGGTGCGTGTGGACGTGGGGAAGAGTGACGAGGAGGCTCGTGTCTCGCCGAAGGAGCCACCTGGGAGAGAAGAAGCGTCCCACTGTTGTGTTGTATGGCAGTAAAGCCTGCGGAGACGCAGTCACCAGCAGCAACGGCCCCTCCCCCTCTTGTGTCCCCTGATGGGACTGCAGGTCAAACCCCGCACCACCCTCCACTCCACCCTCCCACATATGACTGCATAGTCCACCAGTGAGCTAAGTGTCAGAACACTGTGAGAGCATTGGGTTTTTTTGTCTTCTCCAGAGTGCCAGACGGCGTTAGCGCGGCCACGCCCACGCTCGGCGCTGACACCGTTTCTCGCAGGAGCAGCGGAATTCAATCAGCGGAGTGGATGGAAGTGCCGCTGCTGACCCACTGAGGCTCCGTCCGGAAACACGCCCGAGGTCACGCACGGACACGCAGCGACGCCTTCTGCACCACCGGCTACCCACAATCGAGAGGCAGCGGAGGAAACTGGGCGGGGAGGTGGGAGGGTGGTGGAGGGGGGGTGCTTACTAGTACCACCGCCCCCAGCACCCCACCCAGGGAGAAGCCATAATCACAAACACTCCGAGGAAGCAAACAGAGGACCAGGAGGTGGCGTCCTAGAGGCCCAATGATGCATTTTTTTTTTTCTTGCCATTACTAAGTTACGCGTGTGTGTGTGTGTGTGAGAGAGAGAGAGACAGACTGTTGTTTCCCACTTGGGCCCGGTCCAGAGTCAGAGTTTCGACGCTGCCAATTGAGCTCTGGGGGACTAAAGTGTGCTGTAATGTATTTACTATCCCTGCTGGCAGCCTTGTTTTGTTGTCCTTGAATGACCGATTCCCACAGCTTGTGCGCCGATGACATCATCGCCCTCCGCGGCACGCGGGAGTTGTGCACTCAGCAACGTGGAAGCCACTTTGCATCTTTGATTCTAAGCGGGAGGGTTGCGGGCTGCAAGGGAGAGTGGGTGGGGGCAGTGGGGGGGGGGTTACGGGCACCCGTAAACCTGCGTGGAAACATAAACGGCCAGAAGTCTTCTAGAGGCCCTCATGTGGTCGCACTTGTTTAGGCTCGTGCTAAATAAACCGGCGCATCGCCCCCTTGTTTGTGTGCCAGAAGAGAAAATGATTCCGATTCTCGCTCCTCGTTTTCCTTCCTGGAAGACAAGGTCGCCCGTCGCCGGCTCTGACTCGCAGCAGCGACACCCAGCCAAAGAGTTTCTTCTGACTTGCGATTTAAGAACTATTTGTACTGTCTGGAAAAGGCACACATTTGAATTCCTGACTTTGGTCACTGCACAGCTGCAGACTTAAAGAGCTCAATTCAGCCGAGTAAACAGCAGTCATGCATATAAATAAGCCCCAGCTTCTTCTTTTTTCTCCCCCCACGGAATTTAATTGGACGGTAATTCCAAGAACATCACATTTAATTCAACAACAACAACAACAACAACAACATCCCCACAACAAATAGAAGTGAAATTCTCGTTGCCACATTGATTTAATTACGCTGACAGCGCGGGGCGTAACCCGCTACGTCTCTCGAACGGATCTGCAGGGCTCGGCTGCTCTCCTTGGTAGGTGGTCTGCGTGTGAAAGGTGTAAAAGCTCTTCATTCAAGATGTACGTCGGGGGGGGTTTCGGACGCGATGCCAAAGAAAACCTGGAAGAGTTTTGGTGCCGCGCACGAGCGCTGGAAATAGCCGCAGAGCAAAGGGCCCCGCGTGGCTCTCGCACGGTCGCTTTACCGCGGGAGCGCAAACACGCTGGTAAAAGTCGAGGCCGGCGGCGGCGGCGAGCCTGTGTTTACTGCACACAGCAGGTGAGCAGCTGATGGAAAACACAGAATAAAATACTAACTTTTACAGGGATGCTTTCAGAAAGAAGGGAGAAAAGCAAAATAACCTCAGTCACCCTTGTTTTTTTTTTACTTTGCACACTCCCCCCAAAACAGACCTCTGCATGTGTGTGTGTGTGAGTTAGAATTAGGTTACTGTATAATCTCCTCCACAAAAAGAGCCACTATTCTAACTGGAAGCACCTGAACACACACCGGGCTGACGGTGCGCTCTTTGCCCCGCCGGGGGAGGGGAGAGAACGAGGGAGGGAGGAGGAAAAAAAAAGAAGGAGAGAAATAAGAAGGCCAAACATTGGTGGGACTGTCAGAAGGGAGGGGCAGCTTGTCAGGGGGCCCAAATACCCGGGACCCTGCCCATATGTGGTGATGTGGTCAGGGGGCTTAGGGGGCCGGCAGGGGCGACACTCATTCCTAATTGGCAGGGGATCATTAGGGAGCGTCTGGCATCTGTTCAAACATTTAGAAATGTTCACAACCACCACCAACCTGTTTCTAAAGGCAGATTGAATACACATCAGGCTCGTGCTAGTAGTGGGAGAAAAAAAAGAAAAATAATAAGCACCACTTCTAAGCTGTGACTGTTAAGATGCAGGAGACCTCAGCCATGGTTGCAAGTTGAGAGGATCGCAGAGAAACGCCCCCCCCCCACCCCTCTTCAAATCTAAGTCCTCATAACATCCTGTGGAGAGACTGCAGACAAAACAGGCTGTGAACCCACCCACAGGACACAGTGTACCAGCAGAACGAAGTGGAGTCATGCAGCAGAGGTCTGCAAGCTCGACGGACAAACGCACCACCTGCTGGACGAAAGGGGGAATTCCATCTACGGCAGAATGATCTATTAAAATAAAGAAAAACATTTCTCTCTCTCTGGTCTGCAAATGAACTCCCGAAAAGTGCGGCATTCTCGGTTTTTTTTGTTTTTTTCAGAAAAGTTGTGCTAAAAAAAGAAGGTTTGGAAAATCAGCCCTTTGTGACATCAGAAAGGGCACCAACCAACTCCACCAGGTTAGTGACAACAGCGCAAGTAGTTGTGAGCCTGCTCCACTGCAGTCTCCATGGAGGAAGAGGAAAAACAGAAGAATAGAAGATGTGAAAATGTCTGCTGCACTGCACTGCACTGCACTGCACTGCACTGAACACAACAGCTACAGTTTAGCTTTACGGGCCTCGGCATAGGAGAAGAGAAGGTGCGAGGAGGGAGAGGAGGAAGAAGACGGAGAGAGGAAGCAGGAAGCGGCACGCTCTGGTGTTATTTTAGAGCGGAAAACAGAGACAAAGTTGGCTCGCTGCCCACGCTGATGACAAGCGAGTTCCGCCCACTGAGTCAGATACGCTGCGACTACTGAGGCCGGTTGTCAAGGAGATCCTCGGCCGTCTGCTAACTGAAGGAAACCCCGTGCGAGGACGGCGCTGCCATTGAGCGACGTGAGCCCGCCGTGGGAAGAACCGGGCATCGCAGAGCGGGCAAGACGAGGGCAGGAAGATAGGAAGGAGAAGGGAGGGGAAAAAAAACAAAACTCTTCAGTGGTCAAAAGTCTCTGGACGCCAGAACAGAAGTGCTTTTCAGAGGGAGCGACACGCAGCAACATATGGAGCTGGGTGTTATTTGGTAAAAGAGATACAATAGAATAGAATAGAGGAAGCAGCCACCCACTGCATGAACTGGTGGTGGGGCAGAGGAAGGACGGGGAGGGGTGAGTGGAGTGATGTCACACATGCATGCACTCTGCACTTCACACCCTGCAAAAGACTGTTAACTTCAATACCACTGGCTATTTGTCACTTTTTTTTTCCATTTTACTATTTATTGCCTCTCATTCTGCATTTCAATTCTTCTCTCACTCTCTAAATCAAATCAGCTCTTTAATCAGTTCAGTTCTTTTATGAACTGATTTGCTGAAAGCACTATCTATCTATGTATGTATGTATCTATCTATCTATCTATCTATCTATCTATCTATATCTATCCATCTATCTATCCATCTATCTAAATGCTGGGTCGAGTCAAAAAGGAAGGCGCCCGCTGTCCACCCTCCGTCTCAAGATGGGCTCCTCCCCCCTGGCTCCCCGCTGCCAAGCGGCCCGCTTTAATAATGGATCACAGGTAATTAGACCGCCGTCTCATACATTATTCACCCCCAAAAGCAGGACAGGCGGACCACTCGCCCTGCACTCTGGCAAACCCGCCCATTCCGACTTAAGAGCAGCGACGACCCGACTTAACTGGTGAAACATTAGAGCAGGTGAAAACCTCCTCGTCATCCTCGTTGCTTTTTTTTCTCCCCTGATTAAACGACAAGAACAGCCCCCCCATCCTTCCACCCACTCCTTACCTTGCTCCCTCTGCTGGTCCCTCTGCTCCATGGACACCAGCGCCGAGAAGTGAGCCTGGTCGTACGCCAGGACCAGCGGCGAGCAGTGGCAGCGGCTCGGCGGCACCTCCAGCGGCAGGTAGAGGCCTCCGAACGGGATGGGAGCGAACGCTGCAATGACAGCGGAGGTTAGCGTGGGGGCGCTTCGTCTGTGAAGGATCTCAGTTGTCCGGGTCATCTATAGGAGGCGGGAAGTTGATTCAAACCGGGCTGGTTTCGCCGAAAGGTCTTCGAGATGTCAAAATAAAAGCAGCCCAGTTTGCCTCAACTTAACACCTTCTACATTAGCCGGTGCTTTGCTTTCAATCAGCACAGAGGACGGAGTTTATGTGGTAGTTTTTTGTATTTAAATTACCCTCTCCTCCTGAGTCTCTGAGCATGGTGTCGGCCACCACCACGATCGGCCTGCGCAACACGTGGGCCAGCACGAACACATGGAACTCCTCCAGGCTCTCGTAGACGGGATCCTCAGAGTTATCCACCCTGGAGGGGACGGAGGGGGCGGGTGGTGAGAAAACATTGTGGGATCATCGGGCAAATTTCCTGAACTGGTGCGCCGGGATGCGAGGAGGAAGCTGAAAAATCCCCACAAAAGCCCCCAAAAAGATGTGATCTCTAGATCTAACGCACCCCTCCTCCCGAGCTCCCACCAGCGGATATCTTCAACAGACAAGAACAAGGTGGCGCCCACAGAACCATCTGCTTGTACTTGTGTTTGGATACCAGAGACGATGCAGCAGAGGCAGATCCCTCAGCCGTGGCGCATCCACCGGAGGGAGGGTGGGTGGTGGTGGTGGGGAAACCCGGAACAATTAAGTTGTCAAACAGCAGCGCTGCCAAATTCACTTCTAATAAAGAGCCTCTTAATATGTGAGGCCCACGCACCCCCGTTCAGGGGGCTTCATCTCACAGTAGGGTCATCAGACATCCCCGACCTGATTACCGCGTTTGTGAGTCTGACTCGACCAGAGGTTAAAACCGCCGGATTAAACGAGCCAATTATGCCCTTTAAAGGGACGCGCGCTGCAGAGGAGGAGCGGACACAAGAGTGAATCCCTGCATCACTGTCAAACACAACACAGCAGCAACAAAGGCAGAGGACGCTCACACTGCAATGCTGTACACACTGGTGGTCACACCTGAATTTAATGTCTTTTCTTTCATTCTCACGACTATTGACATTGCAGTTTCTCACTGAAGACATCAAAACTACGTATGAACGCACATGGAATTATGTAGGAAACAATAAAAGTGGAATGTAACTCCAACACGTTTTATATTTAAATTCTTCAAAGTAGCCACCTTTCATAAAAAGCATATTTAGTTATTGAACATGTTTTTATTTTCTGAATAATTACATATATCTTGCTCATATATTTGATGTCTTCAGTGTCTATCTGCAGTGTAGAAAATGTAAAGATTAAAAAAAAAATTGCATGTCAAACCCAACAGTCTGCAACTCCATATTCATCACTATTTTGTAAAATACAGTATATTTACTTCTGTGCCCAGGGACTACGGGTGGAAACTAGCTGCTTAGCTAAATAACCATCTAGTGCATCTTTCCCTATTTAATATGGTTAGTAAGGTTGATTGTACCTTGTCCCTGTATTTATAAAAATAAAGTCACTCACTCAAAAAATAACAAAAAAGAAAACCCAAAGAAACACGCTCATGCAAATTGGAACCAAAGTCTGTGTAGCGTATTATTACAACAAAGTGAACCTGAGACGAGCTCATTTCTGCAGAAATGCAAACGAGAGTTGGAAAAAATAAAACACCACACACACACGTAGGCACGTGTACGTGCACTGAAAACCAGCTTTCAGTTTACATCAGGAGGAAACCGCAGTGAGTTTCCAACAGGCCTCCTCAACATGCGGTGGGGAACCCACACACTCTGTGTGCAATAGTGGTGGGGGGGTCACGGACTCCATTCATACCAACGGCAGCCAGTAGAGGGCACAGTCTCACCCGCCAACTCAGCAACAACCCTGTTGAAACTGAAAGAAGCTGCTGAGCGGGAATTCTCACCCTGACGCTCTGGTCAAGCCCAAAAAGGCCGTTTTTGTTTTTAAGTGGTGGCGCCCCCTGGAGCATTTCTGGAGGATTGCGATGTGCTGCTGCTGCTGCTGCTGCTGCTGCTGCTGCTGCTGCTGCTGCTGCTGCATTCTCTCTCAGCCTCTCACCGTGACTAAGTCGCCAAAACTCAGAGTTAAAGGAAAACAATATTTGCTGCGTCTGGGGAGTTGAGAGCAAGGAGGCCCACGGGCTCCCTCTTGTTTTTCTTTTTCCTTTCCTTTGGTTGTTTTTTGTTTGTTTTTTTGCGTCGGGATGAACGTTTATCAAACAGCTTACCCTCCGCTGGTGTTGCCGTTTTTGCTGAGGTGAGTGCGAGGCTCGCTGGAGGCTAGCTTCAGCAGCTCGTTCCACTCTTTCTCCCACTCCTCCTCGGTGTACACCAGCCCTGACTGCACAAACACACACACACAGAACATGTAAACGCACAATAGGACATTCAGTGAGGCAGCTGCTGCTCTTTCGCTGCTTTCATCTGCGCCTACAAGGTTCCTGACTCGCCCAACCTGTGGCGGTTCACCGTACGTCTCTGCCGAACGCCGGTTTGATCAAAGATGAGATACACACAAGAAAAAAAGGGGGAATGACGTACGACTAAATACGGACTCTAATTTTGCGCATCTCAGATCGCCGGGGCCGCCGCAGCGCCACGGGCGTTCATTAAAGCGTGAGCATCTGGGCTACTTCTTCGTCTGAGTCATCTTTTGGTGACACCGTTTTACTAATAGATTGGCAAACGCTTTAATCCGCGGGCATCGAGCGAAGGGAAGCGGAAGTGCAGGGGATTTGACAGCGTTAGCGCCATTGCTAATACGACGCTCGGCGGAAAGGAGCGGTTTTCCCTCGCAGCGGAAACCCAAAGGAGCGACTCGGGCTGGAATTTGAAATCAGCACTTTTGTGAGACGTTTGCGCAAAATCTGAGCAGTGTTTTTCAAGCTTCCAAAATATAAGCAGTCAAATGAATGCCAGGTGATGCTATGCATCAAAAGTGTGTTTTCGCAGCTTGCATTAAGTCATTTCAGGTAGCATGGGGGTGGACGTTGCAGTTTCGTTTATATCTGAGAGGGTTTTTTTTTCCATTAGATATCTCTGTGTCGACTTTTCCATTATCTTGAAGCTCCTCCCACTGGCTGTCTGAATTACAGCTGTCATTGCGCTCATCTGCTGAATTTGATTAATGTCAATGTAACTGATTGACTTCCTGGTACACCTCATGCAGCTTTTTTCTGAATTCCCCCCTAAAATACTGCTTTACGCAGGTGTAAAATATGCTTTTGTGATATACGGGCATTTTTTTTTTTTTTTTTAGCCGTGGTTTCTCTTCGCAGTTCCAAGGTTACCGAAAACGCACCGCGTGTCCTTTTTTTCAGGGTGCCATTCGAAAAAAATCGTCCCCCTCACCTCCTTGTTCTGTTGGGTCTGCTGCCACCTCCACCTCCTCTTCAGAGCGTCCCTCTCCGCCCCGCTCTTCATCATGGTGTACAGGGACTTCCTCAGCATCAGGTCTCTGTCGTGGAAGCCCCACATGCCTGCCGAGCCAGAGACACAACAACGCCTTTTATGTGCTGCACAAACAAAAGGTTGAATTTTTGAGAAGCACCTGTAAAACAGAAAAAAAGAAAATCCCCCACCACCCCCAGACGACCTCATGTCTAAATTTTTTATTTATATTGTTTTTGTGGCCCATTGGAAGGCTTCGGTTGTCTAGCTGTCAGGCTGGATTTTTATTACATCTGATGCTTCAAAGTCTTGACAGCTGTGCACACTGGGACCCTGTTCAGGCTGCTATCCTCAACCCTGCAGCTGACGCCGCTTTCCTGCAGTCGGTCAGAAGTCTCCCTCCCTCTCCAGAAAATAGGAAGTGTCCATTCTTGCCACACTTCCTGTTTCCTCCCTCCTCCTCCTCCTCCTCCTCCTCTAAGTTTGTCAGCCTGGACTTACAAACAGCCGTTTCAGGTCAACAGTTCCTCGTCACTGGGCGGATAAATATGTGTATGGATAAATATGGAGCAGCTCACCTAAAGAGGCAGCGTGGAGGAGGCAGTTCCCGTCGCCGGTGGTGGCCAGAGGAAGCAGCTTCTTGCAGCTGGTGCACATGGTGGACCACCAGTTCAGGCGACCTGTAAACACCAGAGGAAGGATATGGTTGCTGTTTACACAGGGAGGTTAACTTCACGTCTGGCCAAAGATCAACACAGACGAAGAAAATTCATCATGGTAAAACAATAGAAGATCCTTTAAAGGCAAAACGGGTAGCAATAATTCCCCCCAGTCAGCAGGTGTCACTCTCACTCTTGCTTCACTGTTTATTGTACTCATTGAGGTGGAATAGCAGTAATAATCCACATAGCTCCTTTTTCTTCTCTTGGCTTGGACCACCACAGAAATGTTTAACCATTGAAAATGATTAACTTACAATACTTGTTACAGCTGAGTGCAATCGCTGTTGGTAATTTTAGTTCCCAAATTGATGGTAGAATCAACTCAATCTATTATTTTTACACTTCTGCACGTCAATGAGACAATGAGAGCTTTCTAAAACTCAAAACAATAATTAGTGAAACTGCTGCATCTGATTGTTTTAATTACGTCTTATTTTCTAGTTACTTCAACTTTCTTTTTTTGAAGTTAAAGTTACTTCCTGACCGCTTTGGTTTCGCTCTATAACCATTCATCAGCCTCAAGTTTTAATTCCGGCCCTACATTCCTGTTTTTTCCCTTCTAACGAAGACAAAATACAGCAATTGGTCGACTGAGACAAACTAGTCAAAAGAAGGACAGAATATCCTGACAGCAGAGAGGTGCAGGCCATGACTAAGATGGCTTAGGTGTGCAGCCGAGACAAAACACCACTGGCCGCCCGTCAGTCTCCAACATGTCTTATTCCGATCTCTCTCGACATGCAAGGTTGCACAGAGGAAGGCTGAGAAGTGTTGTAGAAACCATCCTGCTCGTCCCAACAAGCCCAATCAGCCTTGAAGGCAACAATCAAAATGGAGCACATATACAGTGCGCGCGCGCCTCGGCGGTGTAGCTTCCCTTTCTCTCGGAAACGAGCAGAGGCGGAACATCTCCCGTCACTGCCTCTCTCTCTCTCTCTTTACGGCAGCTCCACTTTCTGCTCCATCACCACCCTGCCTGCCTCCCAGAGGGGCTGCTAACTGCATCGCAGCCGCGGGGCGCGGCGCGGAAGAGTACTGCAGGCAGCCATACTGCTCCGAGACCCGACTGCATCATTTATTTAACAACAGTAAACTCGGCAGCAGCTCAGAATGATTCGCTCCGGCTTAGACGGAGATCAAAACGTGAACAACTTTCTCTCCACGTATTTAATTCCGTTCTAACGAGGACCATCGTGGTGCGATCTCAGTGTTCGGTGTGCGTCTTTGCCATTAAAGCGCAGCGATCCGCACGTCGAGGCCACAGAGACACGTTTGACGCAGCAGCGAGGTGTCGTCGTTTTTTTAAGGAACGCATGCTGTTCACATTCCATACATTTTTGACGGCCATACGTGAGGCAGTTAATGCCAGATTTCACACTTGACATCACACCATGTCATGCGCTCGGTAATGCCGCTAGATTGTAATATCCTTAAGACTTAAGTCACGCGCTTCTTAAATATATGAAGTATCCCAGTGTTCATTCTGAGTCAGGTGAAGGGTGGGGGAGGCAGTGTGTGTGTGTGTGTGTGTGTGTGTGTGTGTGTGTGTGTGTGTAGCAGAAGCAGCAACCGGCTGCTAGAATCTGAAAGCGTGCTAACAAGCTTCTCTCAATATTTGGATCAAAGCAGAAGTGGGGGGGCGATGAATCTTAAGGGATCCAGGATGCACATGACTCCGCCCCTCTGATCTGCTCTGTCCCCAACTCACCTTCTGCCTCGCACGCTGCTGGCATTTCTCACAGATGCTGACTTAAAGTTCCAGTGTGTAAAAGTTGGCATGATTTATGATTGATGTGATGTTGCTTGATTGATGATTTGATTTTATATCAGCAAAAGCTTAACATACTGCTAAAAAAAAGACATAAATAAAAGTGTATACTCACAGTACAACAAAAGTTATTTGGTTTTCCTTAAAACTTCTCTCATATAAGAAAATACAAAGAGCGAACATCTTGCTCCTAGTTAGCTGCCATCTTGGGCCACCATTTTTTAAGGAAGCCCTCCTGGCAGTGGCCTAAATACCAAACGTGCTGTCAGGCAGACTTCCTTAAAAACTATACACACTGGACCCTTAAGCTGCTGCATTTTTACCTTAGCTGCGAAAACCAAAAAGCGCAAGACTGTGTTTGTTTGTGCGTCACACACCGGCCTGCTCCAGAGCCATCATGGTGGACTGCTCGATCAGGTCCCTCTCGATGAAGTTCCTGAAGTCCTCGCTGTACACGCTGAGGTCGGGCAGCTGGAATGTGTAGATGGGCATCTCCAGAGGGAACTGCTCGCTGGTGCAGTCGTTGGCCACCTGCAGCCGCGCCAGGGAGACAATGGCAGAGCTGGCGTGGGAGATCCCGCGGGAGAGACGCTTCTCTGTAGGGGGATACGGAGGAGACGAGGGGGACGAGGAACAGAATGAGCGTTGGGAAGCAGGAGGGATCTGCTGGAAATTTGTAAAAAAGGCTTCTCCTCGCCGCCGCACCTTGCGCATTGTCCTCCTGCTTCGGCGCGCACGGCCTGTCGATCTTGCTGACGTGGGTGGGCGTGTCACGTGCCTCCAGCTGTTTGTAGTAGCGGCCCTCGTTGAAAACCTGCGGCAGGTTGGCAGTGTGGACCTGCCGGAGCTCCTCATAGTCATTCAGAGCAGCACTGAGGTCCCAGTTTTTACCTTGAGGACACAAGAGAAACTTCCACGTTAATTGGCAGGTAAAGATTTATGTCGCATTTTATGCAGCCCGCAAGAGCTTAAGAGGTGACTGGCTGTCTTCAATTTGAAGTCTTTGCTGTTCTTAAGTGTTTTTTTTTGATAATAAGTCACATGAATCTGCTCCACCACCATCTGGGATGAAAGATAAAGACCTGTAAAGGGGATAACACTGGACCTTTAAAAAGTCATTAACTGTGATTAATGCCCTCCTTCTTCTTCTTCATACTAAAGAAATCCTGAAATTACGGGCATTAAAAAAAAAAAAATGCACTTGAACTACGTGACGACCTTACAGTGCAAAGCTCCCAGTCAAACACGCTGCATCGTGAGGTCCACGACTGGAAGCGAAGGAAGAGTTTGTTCGGCGCGCACGCACGCACGCACGCACACACGCGCACACACACACACACACACACACACACATAGTTTCCTCCCAGGTTTCAGAGACACAAGCTATTCCCCAGCCTCACTGTAGCCCAGCGACAGGAACGACAGGAACTGCAAAATGGCTATTGCACTTCTCACATCACCTCCCCTCCCTACCCTACCACACCCCACTCCACCACCCCACCCCACCCCACCCCCGCCCCCACCCCGACTGCAAACATTCTGAGGGCGCCTGCCTGTAATCTGAGCGTGTTTGTGAGACAGGCTCCCTTAATGGACTCCCTGTGTGAGGGACCTGCAGGAAGTTGTCCTCCCCCCCTCCTCCAGACTCGCAGGCCTAACGATTCTCGGCAGCCCCGAACATGAAACCACCGCCGCCGCGCTAATCGCTCTCACGACAATCAATGCTAAAGCGATCCCAGCCCGGCGGGTCTCCACTGCTGGAGCTGCGCACATCCAGGAACACGGCTTTAAAGTTTGGCGCCATCATTCACTTGGCGCCCCCGTGGCCTTCAGTGCTTTTTACATTACCGCGCTATTATTATCATTAATATTATTATTATTATTATTATTATTATTATTATTATTATTATTATTATTATTATTATTATTATTGCCATTGCTGTTAGTAAGGAGGCATCGTTTCACCGCCTTCATTTGTTGTGGGCTGTCGTCAGCAAAAGGAGCACCGGCAGCATCCCATTATGGAAGTGCATCAGCAGCGTCCAGTGGGAAAAGAGCTGAACTTTGAATTTCTTGTTTATGGCTTTCGAGTGGAAGCAGCTCAGGTGAGTAAATCCTTCCCGCTCTTCCCCTCAGGGGTCGCCACCGTGAACTGGTTTTTATGTTGGCCGCCCTTCCAGACACGAGATCCAGCCCACAAGGCGACTGTCACTGTTGACATGATCCCAAAACTTTGAGCTTTTTGTCGAAGAATCACACAAGTTTCAGTGCGCACACAACCCTCGAGGCCCCAGAGGGGCACCTCTAGGGCGCCACCTGTGACTCAGTCAGGGCACAGCGTCACAGCACAGCTAACAGGTGCAGCTCTGAGAAGCAGAGCTAACCTAGCCTAGCAGCAGAGCCAGTTCACCGCTGAAGGAGGGTGAGGAGAAGGAAGACGAGGAGTAGGAGGAGCAGAAGGAAGACAAGGAGGAGGAAGAAGAGAAGTAGGAGGATGAGGTGGAGGACGTCCCCTCCTCTCGTCTGCCTCTGTCTGAGTGCACTGTCTTGTTTGACGCCTCTTGTAATGTCACAGTCTGCACCCGGTGGCCCCGTGCCAAAGAATAAGCGCTTTAAAAAGAAAAAAAGTTGATAGGAGGGAGAGGCAGACGCCCAACACTTTAATTCTGTTATCGGGCCAGACGGCAGCTGCGTAGCTTTGCAACCACCAAAAAATAAATAAATAAAATAGAAAGATTTCCGGACGCATCCTGCATGTACTCTGCGAGGATTTCATCCCCCTAATGGAGGTCTGATTACCGTGAAGCATGCTTTTTATACCGCAAAGTAGGCAAATGTGTATTTAGAGTGCGGCGTCTCTTTATCCAGTCAGGGGCTCCGTTGAAACCGGAATAAACAGGTGGACGCGGCTGCCGATTCAGCGACTGTCGAGTGCCGTTTCCTGTGCGCACTTTGTGTTTTTTCTTTCCTCCGCAGTTGTTTTCTTTCACGGAGAACCACTCCTCCACTGCAAGAGTGCCAGTGACTCTCGGCTCCCCAATGGGCCTCAGTGAACAGGCACAAACTCGCTCTCTCAAAAGCTCTAAATCAGCGGGCCGCTCCTCTCTCCTCCCTTCCTGCCTTTCCTGTCCCTTTTTCCTTTTGCTTTCCTTTCTCCCCCGCCCTGACACAACAGGAAGACGCCCACCCTTCACTCCACCCACCAGCAAACCACTCCAGCTGGGTTCCCTTACCTTCCAGCAGGTCTCTTGCCAGACCCGGTTCCGCCCCCGTGGACCGAACAAAGTCTGACAGGACCGCGTCCATGTCCAGAGTCATGTGATCATGTGTGTGCGCTGCCCAAGGTGCAGCGGTGGCCTTGGTGGACGCCAGCCTTCACGTTCTCATCTGGGAACCAGAGGGAGAAACACAAGACGATGGTCAACGTTCAGCACAGTCGCTCAAAAGACTCCTCTCCTTTATTTATTTATTTATTCATTCATTCATTCATTCACTCATTTATTTATTTTTTTACCTTGGTGCGATCAGCCCTCTTGCACTAACCGGTTGGACAGTAACAACAAGTAATTTATTTACAAAATGAAAACAATGGTAATCAGTAACTGTAATTAAATTACACTTAGTTGTGGAATTATTCATGATAACAATTTTAATTAATAAAATTGGCAAAAAGAGTGGGGTTCATTCAGCGCTAAATTTAATGTGATTGATTTTGCTGATTGAAAAGATAATAGGTTATGCTGCCCTGATTTTGCTCCTCAAAATGACCTCACAGTAGAAAGAGGTTCTGAAGTTTGACCTTGTGGCTGTTATTTTTTGCTGTCGTTGTTGTTTTGAGGACTGCTTGAAGCTCAACACTGTCAGGTTTAGACATATAATCAAAATTTTGAATAACAAATCAAATGCCATCAAATCTAATCAGCTACATTACTTTGATCAAGCAATTGAAATAGTTACACGACTATTACATTTTCAACAGGGTAACCTGTAAATGATATTAACAGAGTAATCTCCCCAACACTGCGAGTGAAGCTGCGACGGGCACTTCCTGTGCACGCTGGTCTCTGCTCTCGGCCAGGCAGCACTCATAATAAACATCAAGGGTTCGGGTTAGCAGCCAACGGAAGTGGCACGGTGACAATCACCGACACCTTTGGCCGGCTGCCTACGATCACAACAACACTCTTCCTGCCGCCGAGCGTCAACGACAGGCTTTCTGGCCACGTTCCAACCTCGGCACCCAGAGCCGGACGCGGCCAGGACGAGAGGCCTGGCGACTCAGCGTGCCGGTTATTTCACGCCATCCTGCGACTGGAGACTCGGCCCCCTAATGATCAACAAATACCGCCGCGCCGGGTCATAAACAACACTAACAAGGCGGCCTCCTTCAGTGCGCGGGAAGACAAACGAGCTTGCGCGGTGACGGGGAAGAAGCACGCACCCACAAGGACGGCAGCTGCGACAGCGGAGCCTCTGTTCCCTGGGACGAAGGTTCGCCACCGCCGCCGCCGGCTCAGGCCTGACCTTTGACCCGAGTAGGAGGAGAGAGAGAGAGCCGGCTGGAGATGCTCAGATGCTCTGCCCACACCTCTGTTGCCTGGTCACGTGACACGAGTAGCTGTTGCGAAAGCGGAGGCGTCTGTACGGAGAGCCTGCTCACTCCTCGTTAAAGGCCCAGTGTGTAAAACTAACACTGCGTTTGGATTTTAGGGCTCCGTCAAGCGGTCTTACTTCAATAATGATGCCGCAAGATGGCAGCTAACTAGGAGCGAGACCCTTATTGCTATACGTATATTCTTAAATATATGAGAATGGTTCTGAGGCTTTTATGTGTGAGACTGATTATGGCAGGACATCCCCACTTGCAACCCACTGGGCACTGGGAACCCAAATCCTGGATGTGAACTTGGGAATTTTCTAACACTTTATTCATATTATAGCATATTAGTCATTTCTAAAGTGATTACATTTGGATAATTTGTTAATGGATCAAAAACGGCGATTACTGCGAAGCGGCATGCATCGAATCTTTATTTCTCAATGACCTACAGATGACAAAAAAAAAAGCCAAATTTTCAATTATAGTCCTTTTGTTGAGCCATTGCATCAATTCAAAAGAATTGAAATAAAAATTTGTTCAGAAAAAAAAATCATTTAAAAACCTATTTATAGTGTCATCTAAATGAAGTGCTGCCTTCCAATTGGAACTCCTCTGCTTGGAGCGAGGTCCAACTACTGAGGCTGAGGTAAATCAGCTGGATTACTGTTAGGAGGGCTCACAGGTTATCATGGTGGAGTCCCACTGACTCAGATCTTCTCAAATCTGATTCGTACTGATCGTACTGATCGTACCAACAGTCTGTTGACGAGGAGCCTGATGTGTTTGATGTAACGAGCTGCTTCTTTTTTTAAGTCGTGACCCTTATTTTCCCTCAAGATAAGCCCTGTTCAGATGGCTTCCCTGTGGGAGGTAATTATGACTCAGAAACACCCTTGTGCATGTTCTTCTCTCTCGCTGATGTAACACCTTGTGGGCCACAGGAAACTGAGACTGCCCAGCTTCCTGTTAATCATGATGGCAGCATTTGCATATTTGTCGCACGCACTCTGGCGCAGGTTTTCCACAAATAAAATCCACCGTGGCCGCACGCCGTCACAGCAGTAAAAATGCTACATTAAAAATAATACAGTTCCGTTCATGATCTGATGATCAAAACCAACTAGAAGTGCGAAGTTTGAACAGCTTGAGAGCTGTTTCCCCTTTTTAGATGGCTTTTAAAAGTTCTCTGACAAGGCTTTCATACAACTGCAATGCTTTTTGAAAAACTTGAAATTACTTTTAATAGTACTACATTATGTAAATAGGCACAAAAGCTCAGAGTTGTTCTACTAGTTACACGCACCTGTATGATCACCACATAGAATATAAGACACAGTCACTCACTAAACCACTGAGCCGTTGTAAGTGATTAAAAGTTTCAAATTCCAATCTAACTCTTCTCTAACAATAGAATGTGTCTCCATTGTCACCAAACTCCAACTCTAGAAATATAAAAGTTCCACCCTTGTCCCTCTTGGCTGGAAGTAATTCCTTTGTGATGTCACAAAGGGCACTGATGCCTCCTCCTTTTTTGCTCCAGATGTCCTCATAGGTCCACCAAAGCCGACCCAGCAGTTGCAGGTGGCTGAAAACAGATAGCTAGATATACTGTTTGTCAATCTATTAATCATATAGTGTATTTATTCAACATAGACTGAGCAAAAGCGCTCCACTCGATTAAAAGCTTGACTCAATAATAATAAATAATAATAATAATAATAATAATAATAATGATAATAATAATAATAATAATGATAATCACCCTACAACCCTGAGTGTGGGAGATGTGGTGACAGAAATGGATGATTTTGACCTGGCTTGCACTTTGACTTTGCACTGGTTGTCTCACATACTTTCTGCAGTTTGGCCGCGGGTTGTTGTGAAGCCATCTGATGACCGCGGGACTGTCGGCACCACACGCAGCTCTAGTCCATGGCTTCAGGGGAGGACGGGGAGACACTGCCGGGGATGCAGACAACCCTGAAGACACAGACACACAGAGAGAGAGAGAGAGAGAGTGATGTAAAATAGGGGGTCTTCAATTTCAAATGACTGATTTAATTTGAAGCTGCTGGGAAACACCCTACTGACACACACCTGCGTCTGCATCAAGTAACATACAAATCAAAAATTACCCTGTAACCGTGGCTTTCATTATGAGTCGTTGAGAAACTACTGATTTCACAGGCTGGTAATTAAGTGAAAAAAAAAAAAAAGATTATATCGGAAAAGAAATCCAAATTATCTCTTTTGTGAAAAAAAAGTGCTACAATAAACACAACAGAAGGATTCTGGCCATACCGACACTGCAATGAGGCAAAATGCATTTTGTCATCTGCAGAACGGCTAAGGCTAACAAGTTCTGCTAGCGGCATCTGTACACGTGAAAGTCCACCTTCTGTCCTCGGATGTAATCAGGTGTTCACAGTCTCACACGAAGACGCAGGTTTGTTTGAGCCGCCCCCAAACGTCAATGTGGTGAACAAAGTGCAGAACAGCACCTCCATGGTTTTCACACGACCAAATGCAAACAGGCTAATACCGGGTGACGAGGAGACGGTTGATCCGCTCTGATGCAGTGGAGAGAGATGTGATTATGTGGCTGGTGGAGGCAAATACAACATGCAGTGGACACAGACGCACACACACTCTCACGGAGTATGCTTTCATTCTAAAAATGTCAATGATAGCCCCTGAAAAGCCAAGCTATCCCTCAATGCAGACGACATCTTGACCTCAGTAAATTCAACCATAGTTCAATCATTGTCCTCGTCTTCAAATGATGGGACAACATCAACTAAACTCAGTAAAATGACTAAGTTATGTTTTCTCATTTCAAGCTGAATGAGAAAATATAACTTTTGTGACCTGATGCTCTGTAGCTGTATTTAACTTGCCTAATGACACTTTGAACAGTACATCAGTCTTGCTCGACCAACAGTCAAATCTCCTTTATGAACCACGGGTACGGTACACAAGTGCGTTACTTGACTATTTCCATTGTGTAGCTTCGTCTCGTTTCGTTTTCAACAGCTGCTTCCCCTGCACTGCGGGTCAAGAGGGTTGCTGGACTCCATCTATCCCAACTGTCATCGGGTACAGGTGAAGTTCACCCTGGACAAGTCAGTAGCTTGTCACAGAGCCACACAGAAACGCAAAATACATTTATTTATTTTTTTTGCGTTTGTTGTCTCATGAATCAATGTAAAGCATAGAGTACATTTCCCGCTGATGAACTGTTTCCTTCCTCCTTTGGATTTAGTCCACGATTTGGAAATCGAAGGAATAAATTTGGAAGGTGATTGAACAAACAACTCACATTTGTTAGCGCTATTTTAGCCAGCTTGCGAAGCTGCTAAACCGCCAATGTGGCTCACCGCTAAAGGCCTTTAGCTCCATTTTTAACTGTTCTTGAGTAAGTAATGAGAACGTCATCCAGTTGTGTTAAAACCGCTACCACACTAGCATCAACGCGAATGTCTTTAGCAGCAGCTGATGTTTATGACTTGTAGCAGCTGCTTCTTCATGGCATCACCCCGTGTTTTTAGAGCAGCCCACACTGGCCACTTCTGTCTTTCCTCACAACTTGAATACACCATTCCTCCCACTTCTTCATGTGTGAGAAGAAGTTGACTGGCTATGGTGCCCGTGGAGAAAGATGACTGATGACTGAAAACGCTGCCTACTGTAGGTCAGTGAGGTGGGTGGGTGAAATTCTTCAAGTTTCTTCTCAACATTTCTGTAATAGTTGCCACTTCCTCATTTTCAAACTGAGTAGGTTGTTTTTTTTTCTTTTGGCCTTTTAAGAATTTAAATTTAGTAGCATGAACATTTCAACACCTGGTGATTAGTCAGTGTCAGAGTGTGTCTGCTGCCACAGTATTACGGTAAAGGTTCTGCTCAAGACTGAAGCTTTGATCCTCTGGTCTCAACGAGTTAAGTCGCTGAGGAGGAAACGCGTGGCCTTTGCTCACACATTGCGACTCTCTCCTATTCTTGCACAGAAGCGGCGCAGCAGTGGAACAGAGCTACTTGTTCTCTGGTCCGTGTCTCAACTGGAGCGCTGACCTTTGAAAGCACGGTCCACATCTACACGACGACCGGCGGAGGTCAGCCGGCGAACATCGGCAGGCGGAGACGTCGCAGCGGTTTAGTCTGAAAACCTTAAAGTACTTTATTTGGAGCGCCGCGTAGAATCAGCCCTTAGAAATGAGACGCATGTTTGCCTGCCGCCCTGCTGAGAGAGGAAAACCGCTGCTTTCAGTAGATTAAAAAGACAGAAACATGTCTGTTGTGAATTCCTCCTCAGCTCCTCTGCTCTCACTGCTGCCCCCATGGGGTGGAGAGGCCAGTTCACCTTGAAGGCGGACATTTAATGTTCATTTCAATCACCTGTGGTCATCAGTCTGGCACAGGTGGTAAAGCTCTGCTTCTTCCCTCTTAGTTTCTACTGGCACGTGTTCCATTCACAGTGAGCTGGTTTGACCTTGTTGACTTTGTTTGAAAATTAAAGTTTTGGTATTTTATTTAACCTGTAGATTATTTAAGTTATTGTCATTTGATTACCTTATTTGAGCTTATTTCAATTCATCCCGACAATGCAATTTTTTTCTATTTTACTCTTCTGAACCAGATCCTTCATAATGTGACTTTATGTTGGTCAATTCTTTAGTTCTCAATACAATCGTCCAATCCATATACTCAATACATCTACAATCCACAAGCCAGTGCACACAGTTTTCATTCTAATATCATTCAATCAGCGGTTTGTCTGTTCATACTGAGTTAAAATACCTGCGTGTTGTCCGGAGCTTCTTTCTCTCCAAGAAGAAACAGCAGCAGTGAACTCGGCCGGTAAGAACGACGACAGCTACGTCTAACCCCCACATCAACAATAATTGAATGCAAAACCATAAGACAATATTCACTGTAACACTACCAACCCTGCTCCCCTCCCACCACTTCCTTTTTGTCATCAACACCATTTGCGCCCTCTCTACTTAAGAGGAAAAAAAGCAACAACAAAGCAGCTGGCCGATTACAAAACGTGCTGCAACAATCGTGGCAAATATGATGCGCAGGCCGTTTCCTATCAAACACGCGCTCGTCTGAGAAGCGGCACTTTGTGTTTTTCCACATTCTGGTCGCTCCGTGATGCGCAACACAGTGTTGTCGACGTTTTTCGCAAGAAATAGGATAAGTTATAGCCGAGATAATTGTCTCCATAGTGAGCGGTGATCGCCCACGTCCGAGGCAGACACACACACAGCGGGTGGGAGGTGAACATACTGCACAAACCCGCGCTCCTCTCCTCGCACAGCATCTCCTCCACGTCTGGGAAATGCAGCAGGGTTCACGGCAGCCGGTACATCTAGAGGCGTACGAACGCCACTTAGAGTTCCACACACTGAAAACTTGAGTTTGTCAGCATCCAACGCAAAACGACAATGCCAAAAAAATGTTGTTCAAGTCACTTTGTACCTCTCAGTCAGAAGGTTTCACACTTACTATTGTCTTACTATTCCATGTTACTGGATGCCACACAATCAACCACACACAGCCACAGTCGGAATAGCAGCCACAAGGCAAGATGAGAAATTCTCTCTGCTGTGCATCACTGTGAAAAACTTTCAGTGAACTGCAACATTTAACACATCACAGGTTGTTAATGAACCTAATGCAAAAACCTGGCAACTCCTGAGACGACTGAGCTTAATGCAGTTGTGCCGTTGGCTCAGAGATCCTTGTGGGTTTGCCAGCCAACGTGTCCAAATGTAAACACTATGAACATTTTGGCCCCAATAAAAAAATGTGAGCATAATTACTGCCAAATACATTTATTAATAACAAAATGAAAGACTTTAAATTCACCTTTCTAAAAGCTTTCTGGATGTATTGTTTTCAATGCAAGTTCCATTCAAATGTTGCGTCCGCCACCTTTAAATATCTTCAGGGTTTTTTTCTATCTTTATATTCCAGGAGCCTCCTAAGTTCTCTTTTATTTACAGTCTTCATATTCGTGTTCCATCCCCAAAATCCTCCAAATGTATGCATGTAACAGCTGTCACATCGGCAAGGCTGGTTATTCTGACCAAAACAACAGAGAATGACAATTAGATATAAAATATGAAAACTGCACTAGATTTAAATATTAAACTGCTGGAACATGACATTATTTTTTACTTGGAGTTCAGTGGAGTCGAGGGCGGCTTGTTTAGCTGGAAGAAGCCATGCACACAAAAAATCCATCCGGTCATTTTCGTCACAGCAGCCCACTATACAAAGTGTTTAGTAGACAACTGATGTGACATTTTAATTTAAGAGGTTGCGTTCACGACCTCACACTAGGATGCACTATATATTGACAAATCAATGCAACCTTTGAATCCTGAAAGTCTGCTTGACGAATCAGCGGCATGAGACCCATCCAGCAAAAGGAGGGCGGAACACTCAGAACTTGAACCCAAATGAAGTTGTTCAGACCTCGATCAGTTTGATTCCTCCTCCGCCGGGCGGAATTTCCCTTTTCTTTTTTTTTTTGTCAAGGGCGAATGTGGAATAAAGCGTCACATTTGATTTGAGTGAGCCGTTCCGCTGGGCCGACCGTATCACCGGCCTGTTAGCTGACCTGCTGCCGTCAGGGCACAGCTGTGTTAAGCACCAGTGAGCGACCAGCCTGCCTAACCCTGACTCCTGTCTCTGGAGCGTGTGAGCAGAAAACGTTCACCGCTGCGTGTTTCCATACGAACAACGGATGATTTTAGCGTACGGTCAGGGCTTGAGTCTTAAATGCCTTCAACATGAAGCCTCAAAACACACAGGAGAGCTCATTCGTCACATGCTACCATACTAAAAAAAAAAATAAGTGGGGGGGAGAGGGATTTAATAACACGTAATTACATGAAAGTTTCAAATTATTTTACGTGATCATTTTCACGTTTTTACACGAAACTATCACATTATTTGGTGAAACTTTCCTGTTTTTACATGATAATGTTCATGTTATTTCATGATAACAAGTCAAAACAAAAAAAAAGAAAAGGCACCGTCTTTTCATGCGTCTCCAACTAAACTGCCACGTGTCCCATTGAGCTCCAGCCACTTCGCCATGGCTCAAAATGTGGATTCTTGTTTCGTTTGGTTTTGATTCTTAATCATGAAATAATGTTAAAAAAAAAAAAAAATTCTCCCATAAAATGTGAAACATTCACAAAATAATGTGATCATTTCATGGCATCACATGAAAATTAGCACGTAAAAACGAAAAAGTTTACTTAGTATGTGATACTGAGCGCTTTTTTTTTTTTTTTTTTAGTATGGCAGCAATACACTTAGGTACATTAGATTCCATCCTTTCCAGTCCTGGATGGATTTTTGTTCCTTCCTGACAGTTTACTGACTGACCTAAAAAAAAAAACTGATCCAGTGGATTTTTCGCTGGTTCACAACGCTGACAAAATGCCAAAGCCATTTGTGACATCACAAGGGGGCTTTCCTCATTTGCCAGGGGTTCACCAAAAGGCCAGTGACACATACTTGGCAGACAGCAAATGCTACACTGAATTTCGCAGAACACTCTCTTCATCAATGCCTTTTTTTGTCTGAGACGGCCACGGGGGGGGGGGGCGCGTCGAGTCCTTGCCCGTCCCTGCGTGACACACCGCTCGCCAGCGGGACTAACCGCCCGCCGCCGGCAGCTGCAGACAGCAGTTATTATCCGTGACCTCGGAGCACAATGGCACCCTGTACCTCCAGACGCAAGACTAACGCAGACGGGGTGAAGGAGGTTCACCGACCCCAACTCTGACGCGTGTCTCCCAAACACGCTCGCACCCTTTGTGGAAGGCGAGAGGAGGAGACAGATCGGGCCTTTGTGAGTCTTGAGCTCTAGACAGCCCTGAGCGACGCCACGCACATTACTTACACATGTCATCGGGTTCCAAATCTAATGATAACCCAGAGGGCGTGGGTGGGGGGGTGGAAGGGGAAAAGTTCATCAACCTCAACGTGCCTCGGCCTTGAAGATGCTGCCAAAAGCAGTCATGTCACTTTGCATCTCATTGCTGCCTTTTTTCTCGCGCTGCTCGCACCTAATGTGCGCAGAGCGCCAGGGTTGTTGTCAGTTCTCGGCAAACGCATTATTGCATTAATATTTGAGGCGCAGTTCGGTAGAAGCTGCAGCGTGGACAGCATCAGGGCTGCACTGACATCAGCATTCCTCAAAGAAGAAGAAGAAGAAGTTTTGACAGAGTTTAGGGCCATGACACCGTATGAAATTTCTTCTTGCAGGGGGGGTGCAGGGTGAGGAGAGAACTGTCCAACTGGGCAATACCAGCGTGTAACCGTTCTAGAAAAAAGCCCAGGATGATCCCACTGCCTGACCTTACAGTCAACTCCAATCTATAGGCACAGCTCAGCTGCGTGCGCACCCGAACAAAGAGCAAGTAGCTGAGGGCCACAGAACGAGACCGTAACCCCTTAAAATGTCATTTCCTGCAGCCTCCCCTCTCGCTCAAGCAGCCTGTACCTCTTTTTCTCTTCTTTTCTTTTTTCCCCCCTGACTGGGCCCATTTTTTTGGGGAGACTGCGCCACAGGCAGACAGCTGTGACTGGAGACCAAAGCAGAAGGTTCCTGACTTTTTTGTAGATATGAAAAAGATGCAATCCAAGGAGGAAAAAAAAAAAGTGCACTAAGCAGCCAGTGGCAGCATTATTAATGGCCTGGGAGGATGGGAGGGGGTGGGGGTAGGGGTGTTTCAGGCCAGGTAGCCGGGACGTAGGATGAAACACGCTGAAGCACCAGAGAGACAAAGAAGGACTTTCGCCGACTGTCTCGCTACTTATCTGACCTTAGCGAGACAGACAGACAGACTCGTCCATAAAGCAAGCTGGTGTTTGGCTGCAGCGAGCAAAACTTCACATGCGCCGCACACAGACACACATCTCCAGCTGGCGGTGAATCTTTGCCTCGGAAAACAAATGCATATATAGTGCGCATTAAACTACAAACGTTAGAAGCGAAAGGGAGGCTGCTGTGGTGCCGTAAATATAGACATTTTTAATCTAGTGCATGAGTACAGTAGATTATAATGGCAAAATAAACTTATTTTAATACCAGGGATAGAATGTGCACGCACACACACACACACGCGCACACACACACAATGCACATATACAGCTAAGCTAAGCAGATATGAAGTACTTTGTGTTCCAAATCATTTCATTTTTTAGGGGGGCGGGGGGGTCAACAAGGAAACTGCATTTACTGTAAAGCAGCAGACAGCGCGATGTTGGCTAAACAGCTCACAGCTGTAGCTGTTCAGAAACAGCCATCTGAGCTGCTGCAATATATCACGTCTCCCACATTGGGGTTAAACGCCGCTCTAATCAGACCTGGCCTGGAGCTCCGACGCTCTGAAGCCACCAGCATCCCGCCGACACTGGAGGAGATGTCCAAAAGTCTACCACAATAGCAGTATTGTATTGTGTGGTGCCACTGTTGGAAGTGTGGGCGCTTGCACAGTTGTGTGTGAACGCGAACAAAAAGAAAGAAGAAAAGAAAAATCACGCGACAAGAACAATATCACACTGTCTCATTCTAAATTTGATGAGGAAAGAAAAAACTGATTCTAAACTCCTGAGCTGAACTGGATTCTGTAGGAAAATGAAACGGTGCCAAGAGTGGCGACAGATCAAGGATTGCTGGATGGATGAAAAGCAACATACGACGCATAACTTCAACATACACTGAATGTTTATTGGCCTGTGTGGTTCTATGGTTGTTATACAGGGAAAAATAACTAAATATGTCTGCAAAAAAGACATTGGGTAATTCCACAGTCAACTTGTCGTACAGATTCTATACAATTATAACATACTCCACTTGACATTTTACTGTCAAGCGACTTCTAAAGTCAAACAAAGCTGAGGGCCGAGCTGAGCTGATACCCGCTTGGAAAGCTCTCCTTGAATCCGCCCAAAATCAGGGCAGTCAGTGGGCGGCGGCGCATACCTGAACCAGCGCCAACATTTATTATGCCACAGTGCAGGTCAAAGCGCTCTGACCAGAAAGAGCCTTGCATTGTTTCAGAGGCGGTCATTTTTCTTGTTTTTTTCTTAACAAAGCACTTTCCTCATTCGTCTTGATCCGTAAACTAGAAGTTTAAAGCCCAGTTCCTTCTCGAGGTCGTAACATTGTTTCAAAGAGCCAACGGCTGAAATATATACATACTGATGAGGTCAAATAAATACAAGCCTTTCCGTCGTGACAGAGAAATGATTAAAAAATACTAAAAGCCTCTTTGAGGCATTATGAGTGAACAGTGTTAATTACACTAACTGCTATTTTAATGCACCAAAGAGGAATAACTTGCTCAGGATGTGAAGGAGGGCAAACCTCAATGATTTCTTTTGTTGCCTCTTTGGGAGGAACCGTATCTGCTAATGAACATTTGAGTGTGTAGGTTTTTGATGTAAACACACTAAATAATAGCCAGTTTGCATTCTGTTTAAGGAAGTCAGGGGAGACGGCAAAATAGCAGCGTGACACGTTCCTCCGCACGTACAGAGTGTTGAGGATTGTACAATAGTACTGGTGAATTCACCTAGAGGATACAATTATTAAACATATGCTTCATACAGTATGTACACTATGTCAATTTTTAATCTTCAGCCCCAAACTGCCTGTGGTTCGCCCCTCCCTGTATTCCAGAATACCGTAAATATGAATGGTATATGAATTTAGCTTACCGGTCTAAGTTAAGAGTCAGCAGAACTGAGTAGTCGTAAAAAGTTAGTCATAAATGTCTATGTTTTGGCCATATGTAGCTGCGTAATAATATATATATAAATATAAGCAGGCACGCCGCGATTTTTCAGCAATTTAGCCTAGTTTTGTTGTTTATTATTGCGGAGCGATGAGAAATGAGAGTACAGATATTTAAAAATACGCTGGAACCTCAAATACTGAGGGGACGTGACATTGATTCCTACAGCGGAGAGCGTATGTGGTGTAGGTGGGAGAGGAATATTAAAGCGGTAGGAGGGATGCAGCTGCGGGGTGAATGATCAGAGTTGACCTACACCACACACCAACGTACAGCATCTGTCCAACTCCATGCTTGTAGCCGCTGGTGACGTCGAAAATCATTTCTCTACATATCAAACATATGGAATACTACAATAACGCCCCCAGAATTATATTAAAGTTCTTTACCTTCCACAAAACCAAACAAAGACGGGACAAAATGGTTTTTATGCTTTGGATCTGTGAATGGATTTTGGTAAAGGCTTGAAGAGGAAAGAGAGATGGCAGCGTTGCGGTGGTGCTTCTAAGAAAATACAAACAAACAAAAAAAAAACGATTGGCTGACAGTCACAAAATTAATAAGAATGCACCAACCTGCTTTTCCCTTTTAAGCATCTGCTTTGTTCTGTGAGAGATAAAATGGAGGTGCTTGGAGTTTTTCCATCCAATATAGCTCCGTTTTGCAGAAGCAGGGAGGGAGGGTGACCTGTTTTTTCTGAATGAATGAAAATGACCTACACTGTGGGCCTGCGTGAATCTAAATGAAGTCACCAAGGGTATCCTGTGCAACAGCACTCCCTTTGATTTAGAAACTGCTCCCGTGCCGAATCTAGGCAGGACGTTCGTGGTTGTGAACGTCAGGGCCCTTCGGGGAAGAGTGCGTTATGTTGCGGGTGTCTTGAACAGCCAGTAGCAGGACAGCGAGACCCAGAGGCAGTCAGGTGAAGTCGGGTGCAGACACACGCATGCGTATGTCAGCTATGGCACGCAGGATGTGGAAAAGCCGCAAACCACCATCTCAAAGTCCTGCTGCTACATTTAGTGACTGAGCGTGGCTCTGCAACACCTCCTCACTTCAGTCTGACTGTGTGTCATGGCTGAGAAAGGGGACAAATTAAACATAGCTTCATTTAAAGGTCCCATGTTTAGTACGATTCATTTTTACTCACTGCTTCTGACAAGAATATTCTATGAAATGATGATGATGATGATGATGATGAATAATGCTCTAACCTATTAATAAATAAATCCAGCTTATACTTCTTTTGTGTCTGCTGAAGCAGGCATATCTCAGTCTTTGTGATGTCACAAAGGGCCCAGAAACCCCCACTTATACCACTCCCAGAATGGTGGCAACGCCTCCAGCCAGGTGTCTGTCAAGACCCCAGACCACTTTAAAGCTCCCAGGCCTGTTTATGTCCCCTTGCAAAGAAGTGGGAGGTCCAACAAAGCATCAGTTTGTCAGGAAGCTAAACCAAAGAATTTGAGTTGGAGGCTATAAACAATGTAAATATGCAGTTCATGAAGCTTTTTGGGTAGTTAATTGTGTGATGGTTCTCCACTGACGATCTGGGATAAATATTAATATCCAAAAAATAGTTTAACCTGCACTGGCTTGTTGTGGGATACACAGCGCACAAGATCTGGCTACTGAAAATGTAGGTCTGGCTTATTGACATTGCAATGCAGGATATAAAACGCATCAGATACAAGAAAATAGGCAACAAGACCCTGCTCAGCCTTGTCTGCAGTGGCGTTTTAAGAGGAGCCCCCTACGTCTGCCTTGGTGGCCTCCAGCTGACCCCCTACTGCCAGCAGACAGAGACACTTGATGTTGCTTCCCCACCTGTCGAGATCATCTGAAGAACAGGAAGAGGAACGTGCAATGATTGGGTGGTGATTAACATGGGCTCTTGGCTGATTTCATCTCCTCCACAGGACCTCAGTCTGGGCAAATCCCACTAGAACACATGCTATTCTCTTGCATTCATCACTGGACCAGTGTCTACTATATGCCCGGTTTCATTCTGCGTCGTGTGGGTTAGTCAGGCTGCCTGTCTTATCCAAGGAGGTAACTGATACAGATGACTGCAAGGGGGAATCCTAGTAGAAGTGTGTTAAAAACAAGTTTGTTAATGTTTCACAAACAATAATGTGTCTCTCGATCCTGCGTCAATCAACGTCTGGAATCGAGCGAGAGAAAAGCTCGCTGTTCGCTTCTTTTACTTGATCCACTTTTCAGAGAATGCATATTAACACACAAACACACAGGTGTGGATGCTGGCCCATTGTGACACCACAAAGGGCCCACAAAGGGCAACGATACCTGTCTAATATCTCCACCGGACCGGTTCCAATACCATCAGCCAGGTTGCACCCTCTCAGCTCTCTGCTTTGTTTTTGTCTTGTCGTGAACAGGCTTAACGCAGCGTCAGTTACAGCAAGAGGCTAAAACCGAATATTTCACTGGAGACAGTAAACAGAGGGCTAATCAGGCTGTCTTACCGAGATCCATAGCATTTGTTTTGGATAATTAACAGTGCGAGACTGCTCCGCGAGGAAAAATAAAAGATCTGAAAAATGGATATAATATGGGAGCTTGAAGCAGCACTCACAGAGAGGCATAAAAACATGTATTGGCCGGTAACGACAACTGTTGTCTCTGCCGTTATTTCCTCTGGCTAAATGTCAGTGACAAGAACAGAATTCACTGTGATAACTGATGCGGGGCCAAGCATCCTGTCCCCCAGTGCCCCGCTGCACTGAAGCCCTCTGTGGAG
The DNA here is from genome assembly GCA_009823395.1 of Thamnaconus septentrionalis. Lineage (NCBI taxonomy): Eukaryota > Metazoa > Chordata > Actinopteri > Tetraodontiformes > Monacanthidae > Thamnaconus > Thamnaconus septentrionalis. Next base: position 11,769,129 of record CM020513.1, read on the forward strand.
CTGGCACAGCCTGGCTCGGCCTGGCTCGGCCTGGCAGGGAAACAGGTCCCGCTCAGTCTACTCCAAATCAGGCTGGAGCCGACTGCCGCTTGTCTCCCCCTCACGCCAAAATGAAGAATCTTTCCGGAAGGGGTCAGAGCGGGCAGCTAAATAAGTTGTCAGTGCAAGACAGCAAACAAGTTGATGTGATGTGTTCGCCATCTTCCCGAATGGGCAGGAGGACACAGAGGCAGAGTTGCCCCCCCACCTTCCCCTGATGTTGTACCCGGCTCAAATGTAATCTCATATTAATGTCAGATTAAAGCTTTTATTATGTAAGTCATTGTTGGGGAGGCATGAATATGGTTTTGGGAAACAAAAATAAAATAACAGCAACGAATCTGTGGCCTCACAGCCACATAGTGGGCAGATGTGATGAAGGAAACACTTGCTGCCATCACAAATACATCAACAATTACAAATACATGTAAAAATGAAAGAAAACTAGTTTGGTTTTACACTGTGTAGCATTTCATTTCAACCAACAGCATCTACTTGGTGCTCGCCGACCTAAACAGACATGCTTAATATTACACGTCTGTGTGAGGAAGCAGGAGCTTTATGGCATCCATATGATAGCAGATCATATTTCCAGCATCAGCAAATGAACAGAGCTGTCTGGGACATTACATAGCTGCTGTATGTTTCATTATTATCATTATTATTTTTAGTCACCAAAAGCTTCTGTGACAGAGCTCTGTCTACACACACACACACCAACACACACAGATTCAGGAGCACATCCACGTTCACAGCCCTTTAAACTCCCAGACTCTGGCCAGGCGTCTCACGCCGAACAGTCGGCGAGATTCGTGGCCTCGACGCTGTCTTGCCTTCGACCTATATTTAAAAAAAATAAAAAAATTAATTAAAAAAAAAAAATCCGAGGCTTTCGCAGCCGGAGTCCGAAGTTGACGGCGTCGAGGCACGTACTCGCTTTAAAAAGCAGGTGCACCTGTCTGCAGTGCTCGCCTATTGTGCTCGCTGTCAAATGAGCCACGGATCGGCCCGCGGCGGCCGTGTTTGTGGGCCAAAACAAAAAGAGGAAATGGGAAAAGGCGTCAGGCTCTTACCGTTGTGTTTTCAGTCATTGCTCCCCATCCTCAGGTTTTTTCCCCTTCTTTCCGTCCAGACCTCTGACGATCCGTTAATTCCTATCGGGCTGTCTCACTCTCTCCCTCCTCCTCGCTCGGCCCCATGTCATATTTCTCCGCTGCAGCAGAACGAGGCCACGCCTCCTCCGCCGGCCGCTGCCTGTGACGTCTGAAGCGTCGGGACGTTTGGCACACGCCCTCGGATGCCTCGATTTTGAAGTTCGCAAAAAGGGCCGCCAGAGGTCGCTGTATCTTCTCGGAAAGTCCCTCCGACGGGGTGTCAGCTATGTTCACCCTATGAATGAAAGGGAAATGAAAGTAAATTCGAAGTGGAAAGCTAACTTTGATGACATTTCACCTCAGAATCTACTCAAAAACTTGCTGCTGAATATAAGAAAAAAGTCGAGACATGTAAACATGAGACATGAAAGTATTCAGACATGAACTCGTTAAAATACGAGTGAAGTGTGTTAAATGAATCCAATGTAACACACCTTTTTGACAACTATGGATACTTATTTTTGAGATTTTGGCATATCTGGGAAAATTTTGACAGTTGACAATTTTACAATTCATGACTGCTTTTACTAGCTGTATTAATATTTCTATTACAATGTATATAGGTCAATTTTAGTTGACAGTTAATGTGCCACCTTACACAAAAGCTGTGGAAAAAACATGTTTAAAAAGTATACATTATCTTTTAACAAAGGTAAAGAAGAAAAACTCTGTTCCACAGGCTTTGTGGAACCAATAGCTCAGTCAGTTAGAGGAAACACCCACTGATGAAGTTTCTTGGAAACTGTAATCACTTATTTTTTAATCAGTCACTTTTCCCCTTTCTTGTTCTCACACTAATTTCCTGACAATGATCCCATCACAAAAGATCCCATTATTTTTGATATGTACATAGTTAAGATAGTAAACACTACTAATACAGTGTAGAGGATATTGCTTATTTGCAGATTAGCCGGTCCCTCACATATTGCGATTTTACTCTTAAAAGCTTGTGTTTGGATGTAGACCCAAAATGAGCCCTTTTGCATTGCTGCACCCCTATTTCCTATCCCTGACAGTCAGCATGTTTTGAAGTCTTATGCACCAGAAAAAACACCTGCGCTGAGTCTTTCCCTCTTTTTTGAGAGCATCTTATGCTAGGAATTTTGATTTGTGACAACAAATCATCGGTTTCAAACTGGTCAAAACTGGTCAAAACTTCAATAAACACACTTTAGAAAGGTCAGCTCAGACAGCAGGGTAAAAAGACATCATGTCAGAGTTGCTCATGTTGTCATGTTTATTGAGACTTGTAAGCTCCAAGCCTTCAAGACTCACATCACTTGACCTGAGGCTGAAGGTTAAAGCTTTGACAAACAAAGGTTAAGCTAGGTTTAGAGCAAATCTAGCTCACACCATTTCCTGTTTTAAATGAGCCCTGCTGTAGCAGTTTTAGCTACAATCTCGAATTACAATCAACATGGGTTCTGAAGTTGAGAGTGGCTCAACAATTAGGTCATAACAATTCATGTCTCACAGCAGTTACCAGATCTCTCGGCAATCCGACACCGAAGACAGCAAACCACAAAACTTAAATTGACAAATGACTCAATGACCTGCTTTGTTTGCCCTGATAGATGAGATAAGAACACTTTACAGGTGTGCTGAACTTTTAACTTCAAACCCTTTTAAGGCTTGTTTTGATGTTAGTTGGCATTAGCAGAAAGCCAAAGACTTGACAAAAACAGGAAGGGACTGTCCAGTTCTGATACTGCAGAAGGTTCATACATCTGAGCTGCAAAAAGTTGATGAGTTTGAAGACCTTAAGAACCTTTTAAGATATAATTTGAGTTAAATTGGACAGTCAAAGCCATTTCAGAATGTCAGACATAATTCTGCTGCGCACTGTGAGTCAAAATGCTTTTGAGTACTATTTTGAGATATCAAATTCAACATCAATCAACCTTGTCTTCATGAGTTGCTGCATTAAGAAGATCTTTACGAGTGACAAGGCCCATTAATACACCAGTCAGCGTAGCGATCGCCACAGTTTCTTCAGGCTTCCCACAATCAGCAGGTGATGACAGCCAGGTGCTAATGAGTCAATCTCCCAACAATTCAGAACATAGAGTAGATACCAAAAGATGAATAAACTAATAAAGAAAATGTTATTATTATTATTATTATTATTATTATTATTATTATTATTATTATTATTATTATTATTATTATTATTTTATTATTTTTTTAAGGTCCAGCGAGTGTTCCAGCAAAAGTGCCTGAAGAAAAAGCTCAAGTGTGTGCTGGAATGGTGGTGCAGTTTTTTTTTTTTTTTTTTTTTTTTTTTTGATTGGTGGTGGAAGCTGTCGAGGTTGTGCCTTAATTTGCCACAACCACAGGATCATATGATGTGGAAACTAGTGAGGGGGGGAGACGACACTGTTCGAGTGCTACAATTAAACGGCAGTGAACATTTTCAAACAGGCCTTGTTACTGATGTTGAAATAGTCATCCTCAGTCGACCAGTGTGTGGATTCTTTAACAAAGCTCGCCCTCTCTTCTCTCCCACCTCCACCACCTCCCCTTCGCTAGATCATTTACTAAACGCACACCGCAGTCCCAGCTCATTGTCCACAGTCTCACTTGAACAAACTGGTTCGGCAAGTTGTGGGCTGGGTGTTCGCCTCTGTGCCTCATATCGATCGGACCGACAGACCGACTGACCGCCAGTCTCCATCCGCGCCTCCTGCCGCCACAGGCACTGCGTCTTCAGGCACCTTACCCCGGCTGTCGTCCCCTCCTCCTCCCCTCTGCCGCCTCCTCCCTCCCTAAACAACCCCACTACTCTCAGCATTTCTGCTTGCGATTCCCCGGAGACGGCCATGAGATGTTTCGCCGCGTTCCTGCTCTTCGCCCACGGCGTCGGATTCATCGGATGCAAGCCGCCCTCGTCGCCGTGTCCGAGCGGACAGTTTGTGCTGAAGAGCCAGTGTGTCCTCTGCCATCCCACCTGTTCCGAGTGCAGCGGACACGAGCTCTTCGAATGCGCTACCTGTGGAGTTGGTGAGAAATAAAAGAATAATAATAATGATGATGATGATGATGACGGTCATAAAAAGGGGGCAAATGATCGGATCAGCCTCGCATTGCTTAAAAGCAATCACGGCAAAAACGCTCATTTGCTTTTTTGACGTGATTGCGTTCCAACTTATTGTTTATTTGTCTGATTGTTTTTGTTTGCTGCATGTTTAGCAGTTGGTGTTTTACATAAGGTGACAAAGGACAGGGTGGAGGAGAAGCTGCTTGGAAGTTGTTGCCATCATATGACACATTTTTCCGCGTCCCTACATTTGTGTGTTCTTTTTTTGCACTTGTGTAGCCTCTGAACCCACCCTAGAATAAGACCTCCTTTATAGCTCCTCCAAATGCCTCATTCAAGGATGCCATGCTACTCATTAATCCGTTTGAAAGGGATCTGGAGGGCTTTTTTTCCTTTCAAAGCACTTCTGCTTAAGAAAAAAAAAGAGTTAAGTTAGTCAAGGTTTCTCGACTCATAGGAGCTGGAGTATTCCATTCTGGTTGACCATTTACCTTTTAACAATGCAGATCGGCTGCACAAAGTGTGGATTTTTGTTTTTCTATATCAAAGCGAGCACGCTAGCTTGTCATATAGGTAAGAAGTGGAGGTGTGATCCCTTTTCTCGCTGGTGTAATCTGATCAAGGCAGAATGGGTCCTTTGTTAATCAGAGGTTGGGAAAAAAATATCCCCCCAGGGGCTGAAGGTATTACTGTCGCACCTCAGTGGGCTGAACCAGACAAACCTGCAGGTCGCTCCCGCTCTGCATCTCCCCCTGTGTCTCTTTTTTTCGCGGACACTCACGCACAGACAAGCACAGGTGCCCTCGATTTTCTCCCACAATAGTCAGAATAGGAGCCTGGTGTGTGTCCTTGCGGTGTTTGTCAAAGCATTGAAAGCCAAAGGTCCCTTCCCCGTTGGCTCGAGTGCTTTGTTGCGGCGTTGACGCCGAGCAAACCGGAAGGCGTGGGGAGGAACAGCTTGTTGCCCCTTCGCCCGGCCCGTGTCTCACAAGTCTCCTCTGAGCGGATGAGACAACACCACGACTCAGCTCCTTCCCATGATGCCTCAGGGGGCCACAGCCAGGCCCTTTGGCAGGTGCTGGCGTGTATGAATCAGAAGCGCTACAATCTGACACACGGCTTTTGCAGACACGGCAGACAAACTTGGAGCATGGTGGAGCCAGTAGGTGATCCGTCCGTGTGCAGGCCTGGAGCCGACCAGCTCACATGAAGCAATCCCATTTACGGATCAACATCCGAATGCTCCGCCGCCGCTTTGCAATCCAGCATGCAATACATCTGCAACCAACGGAATAAATTGCCCCTCCGATAATCATCTCGGGATTTACTCTCTGAATGATATAAGGAAAAAAATTATTTCCCTCCCTCCCAAATCATCCTAGTGTGGCTTGTGCACAGCGCATGGCTGCTGTCATTTAGCCACGGAAGGCGATGGACTTTCCACACAGTGAGCAACATGTCCTTTCATCTTCCCCCCACCTCATCTCATGTAATCGTCAAACCCATTTGGGCCCCCTGCATTTTTTTTTTTCCGTAAAAGAAGCTTAGGATTTTTTTTTGCTTCCGGCTCACATTTTTGTGCTAGAGGCATTAACTGAATATGGGGTTCCATATGGCTAATGGCGCTGTCATTAAAAGAGGGAACTCAGAGTTCAGTTCATGTTGTTGTGTCCTTCTCATCTTCCTCCTCTTCCTCCTCTTTCTCCTCACCCTCCTTAGATGAAAACGGACAGGAGCGTTTCCTCCATCAAGGTCGCTGTCGGACACACTGCCCCCGGGGACTGTACCCTGACAGGGGTCACTATGCCTGCCTGCCCTGCATGGCTAATTGTGAACTCTGCACCGATGGCAACATATGCGCCAAATGTCGCGAGCGCTACAAGCTGCAGAACGGGGTTTGCCAGGCGGCGTCTTGTGACATGGGTAAACGAGAGCAACCAAACAACGCTCGCTGTGAGTTTGTGCGTACAGCCGACGGAATTGACTTGACTGGCTTTTTTTTTTCTTCTTCTGCTGGTTGCCTGCTTCCAGGACAGGTGCAGGATCCTGATACGGGAGAGTGCATTAATTGCGAGGTGGGCTGCAAAACATGCTCCACAGGTAAGTGCGCAGGGGACGAGTCTGCTGCAGTAATAATATTCCACTGTGACACATAAAAAAAATAATAATAATGAGCCACTGAGGCTCATGTTTGCTCCTCGAACTGAATTTTAATTAATCACCCTTTGTCCCTTGCATGCAGAGGACCCTGAGATCTGCAACAGCTGCGTTGAAGGTTACTTTCTGTGAGTTTTTCTGCCTTTTATCTTTCCTATTGTCTCGTCTGGTTACACACATCCTGCACCAGGGACTCATATGAATTCTCACTTATTTTAAATAACTGATATTGAATAGTAAGGGTATGTTTATTATTAGTTTTTGTAAAACTACATATTTATTAGTTTTGATAAGATATTTAATATGTTGAAAAACTGTTTTATGCTTTATAATCATTTGGCAATGCAAAAAAATAGTATTCGCTCTATAGTCATTAAAAATATAAGTAAGAATGTATGTTGGGAGTAAATATTCATGACTAACCTGATCAATTTACATCAGTTGGTCTCAGTCTGTGACACGGGTTGCACTGGAACAGACCTGCAATTGTGTTGCTTTCCCCCAGAGTTTAGTCCAGTAGGTATCAGATGAGACAGATTACTTTCTCTTCCAAGTCCTGCGCTGTTACCTGAGCCTGCTTTTTGTTTTTTTAGCTTAAGAGGGGACTATTTCACAGATTTAACCAAAGAGTAACCACAGAGTATTTGCACATAGGGAAGAAAGGCAACAAGTTGGGGAGAACTGAAGACTGAAAAGTGGAAGCCAGCATAGCCAGCAGCTGGAGAGTGCACCATGTTGACTTCACAGCCTGCTTGTGTGAGAGACAGCATAGAAGACCTCACAGAGAGTGCAACGTCTCACTTCCCTGCTCTTATGTAGGTGCAATTAGATAGTCCATCTTCTTCTGTGAATTGCCACTTTTGCAGTAAAAATGTCAGAAATCACAGGCTGGCTCTGCGCGGTCTGTGTCTGTTCGGATGTATCACAGCCTCCATGTGAGGCAAACACTAACAATGATAATACATAAATCCAATATGGCATGTGGTGGACATGAATCAGGATGAGACTGACGTTGATCAAACCCCAATACCTCTCTGTGCATCACACAGCTCTGGTTTGTGCTGTATTAATAAAAGTTAACAATAGACGGCGAGAGGATTGAGAACAGCCCAGACGAGGCGGATGCTTGGTATTTACTGACATTTACGCTCCTCTCTTATGAACTAAAACTTGCTGTTCCCGGCTCTCAATACGGCTCGACATTCTCAACTTTTCAGGATCACTTGCGGCGCATTTTTTTCCTGCCGCCCATTTCAGTGAGCAACAGTTGCTTCGGCAATGTTGATACGCTGTGCTGGAATGGATTTTCTAATATTTGCTCTGAGGGGGTTCTGGGACACCCTGTGGTCTCCTAAGCACTTTAGTGTTTCCACACCAGAGACAAGCCCCCATTGGCAAAAGCCACTATTGCGAGTGAGCTGATGGACGCTCGGTGTCGCCGCCAGCTGTTCCTCTTCTCAAGCAGCCGCCGCCGCCGCATCTCAGCGCCAAATCCACGGCAACGTGCTTGCAAGTGCGGCTCGGTTGGCCGGGATTGTAGACTTCCAGAGGGGACAACAAAAGATGTTGTGTTGCTTAAAAAAACAAAAAACAAAACACACACACAACGGCTCCTTGCTGTCGTCTCTTGTTTGATTTAAGCCAGTCAGCCAGCCATTAATTAGTGTTTTGCATTTTTAAAGTTTTGCACCTCAGTATCCCGACCCCCATTAAAGTGCTTTTTGTAGGACAGCCGTCTTCTGTTGAATAGCTTACTGAAGCCTCGAGGGACTGACAGGACAGGTTAATGACTGAAGTCTCCCCATGCCTCAGGGCTACAAATAAAACACCAATTAACTTTCTGCATTTAGAAGTGAAATGGAGCAAAGACAGACTTGGAGAGAAGCAGCGTGCGTCTCTCTTCTCCACCGGCTCGGCCGTGACTCAAGGGCCGCTGATGTTGACGGAGTGGATTCTTTGGCTGAGCCGCCATTGAAGTCAACAATACAGGCGCAGGTGTGCCGTGCTCACAGAGTGCGCTCTGTCGTCTTCCTCCGGTTACAGTCCTTGTGGTTTTGGAAGGACTGGCAGGCAAAAACCTTGTTCTTGGATTGTAGAGATGCTTTCCAGAACCTGTTCCCCGTATTATCTATTTTCTGTATGTGTTATGCGAAGCCCCATTGGTGAAGCATTGCATGATTCATTTTTGTAAAACCTTTACAGATCTAAAAACCCCAAAACAAAACTGAAAATCAAGGCAAACAATAAAATCAGTCGTTAGATTTAACTGTGCAAATAAAATCCCTGGTTTTAGCTCCCGGCTAACACGGTCGCTTTGTTTAACCTTCCACATGACTGCATGAGGTAGTTTCAGAAGATAGAACAAACACCTGGCTGGGTGTGTGATCACTAACCTGGAGAGTTGGCATTGGGTCCCCTTGTGATGTCACAGAAGGCTGGTTTGCAGAAGTGCTTGTTTTCACACATATTTTCTGTGAAGCAGAACCAGCAGAAGAAGTAAAGGGTGAGTAAACTGTCAGCTTAGAGAGCTACAGTACATAGTTAGAGAAGAGAATGAACAGGGCACTGCAGTAGAGTGTAAGTGGGTTTGTGGGTGGCTACAGTAAAATCAAGTTGGACTTCAGAGTTCTTCAGACATTCTTAATAGAGTTTACACAAATGCGAGGGGTGTCCAAAAACTTATTTCCACAGCATGATTTGACATATTCATTTATTTGCGCTTCATTCCAACTGTTTCAGTCAAGGTTGTCTGACCTTCACCATGAGACTTTTTGAGGCTTTATTCTGTATGTTTGCTCTGAGAACAAAAGAAAAGCCCTTCTGTGAAGTGGTGAGCGTGACTCAGCCCTTTGTCATCTGTCTTTGATTGACGTCACACACGCACAGACTGGGCCCGGTCCCAAAAGAGAAATCAATATTGAACTTGAATATGCTTGAACTTGGGTGGAAAGTCGTTTTTTGTTGGTTTTTGTTTTCCCAGTTTCAGACACCAGTGTCGCAGGCATTGTCCTCAGAGCACCTATGAGGACTCGGGCCGGGGTTTGTGTCTGGCCTGTCCAACGCCTTGCACGGACTGCCGGAGTGACACACGCTGCCTCGCCTGCCAGCCGGGATACTTCCTCAATGGTACCAGCAGCCGTTATTGCGATTTGTATGCGTATGTGGCGTAGTACCAGCATGTACAAAGATCAGATGATTCTTTCATCCCTATGCTACTGCTGATTGCACTGTTTGCGTTTAATGCACCCCTGAGCGACCGTGTCGAAGGGAACCAATCATTCTTATTTTCAAAAAATAATGAGGGCACTCTGAGCCCTCATTTGGTTTGCAAATCATGTCCATGTCAGCAATTCTGTAACACGAGATATGCAAAACTGTTTTCGTGCAAAACCAGGAGGAGGACTGTTCAATATGAGCACCTTAGTATAAAAATATTCCTACAATAGCAGGAAGGAGAAGTAGTAGCAGAATATACCGGTGATTTTATTTTGACACTTGCAAATAAGCAGCTGGCATGTGATTCAATGACTCGACGATACTGCAGCCAGGCGTCAAAGTGTCTGGATTTGGATTGGGTGCGAAAGAAAAGGAAATCTGTAGGATGTGTCAGTGGAGAATGATTTCAAATCTAGACTTTTAACAACAATGCAATCACTTCATGAAAAAACAAAAGGCGTCAAAGTATTGTTGTGTTTTGCAATTTTAAGGCTAGACAGAGACAGAGAGTCTTGTGTTGCTGATCAAATTTGCTCATGTTTTTAAGTTTAGCTTCCATATGTGAAGTTCTGTCTTTTTTAGTGTTATGCATGAATTCATTTCACTAGGGTAACCAGGGCACATAATTTAATCATTGCACTTGGTCAAAAGTGATTGCTGATACATGTTGAGAAAGTGAAAAACAGTCTGTGTCCAAAAGCCAAATGTTCCACCCTGACGGGCAACAGTGTACATTGAAAAAAGAGAGAGTCAAGCAAAACAGATACTATTTAATTGTTTCTGCTGAAGTTGGAGTTAATCTTGAAAATAAAGTGGCGTGTTGTCAACTCGTCCTCTGTCTCTCTGCCCTCTTAGGAAAAGCCTGTATTAAACAGTGTCCACCGCAGACCTTCAGTGATTCCAGCGGGTGGCGCTGTCAGCCTTGTCACAGCTCCTGCCAGACATGTCGAGGGCCTCGGTCTGCCGACTGTGACATCTGTCGTGGTGGGAACCCTCCACTACATGGGCAGTGTCCCATGGTGAACTGCCCACTGGGGCAGTACTACAACGGTAAGAGTTGTAAATGAAAGAATGAGCGAATGATCTAAAACTAACACTGTATAAATGCAAATACTATTTATATAAACACACAGTTTCGCTGAATTTCACAGAACAATTTTCTATGCAGCGACACTGAAATGTACATGTGAATCACATTAGCATCGCTGCTAGGCTGTCACAGTTGTTTGCAAACAGATGTTTATTGTGGACCAGCTGTGGACTGGCTGAGAAGAAAAATGAACTGATGCAACCCGGCTTTCTAAGCTGTCTGGACAGAGTAGCTCCTCGGAAGGTGTATGAACATCAGTTAGTATATAACTTATGGATTATGCCATGTGACAGAAATGTATGGGCTTCCTGAAGGTCACAGTCTGCTCGTTAAAGACAGGCAAGTCTGGCAGGAGAAACAACGGCCATATGGAAGGCATGGCTAAGTCTACAGCACATCATGGATTTTTATTACATTGCCTCAAACATCGTCAAGGACACAATGGAAAACTACACAAAACCAAATAAAATAGTTCACTGTACTGAGCTTTAGCGTGCTGTGTTCTTGAAAACTGTAAAGCATGTATGGATTCATTGTCCTTATTATACCAATAGCACGGCTCCCTCTAGAGGTGAAAGCAGGTAGAGCTTGAAACTCACCTGTTGACGTCAATGGCTTGTGCTGTCAAATTGGAATTTGTTTTACCAAATAAATTGCCAACTTGATCTGTTCTAAGGAACGTATCCTCCGATGAACTATTCGTGTGCACTGGATCGACATCGATGATATGGGATGTTTGGGTCGTTGGTGTATATTGCCACAGGTGGATCCTGCGTCCACACTGGGGAGGAAATTTATTTAGATGAGTGATCTGTGTGTGTATGTCATTTGTCATTCTAACTGCTAACAGTTTTACTTTACAAATGTCTTTGAACAGGGTGCGGATTGTCTGGTTTTAAAAATATATTTATAGTGCAATAAAAAGTCAACAATGTGTTTAAACATAATGAAGCGAACGTGGGGCCTGAGCCGGTGTTTTTTTTGGAGCGCTTGATTAGTGTGGATTGGCGACAGGTGTGCCTCAGCTGCAGCCTGGGCTGCAGAGACAAAAGGCAGGAGGAAATAACAAGAGCAAAACACCATTGAACACAGGAAAAACCCAGGCCATCACACTTTTATCATATTTGATTCGTACAAATGAGAGACAAACATCTTTTGAGGCCACGATGCCTCTCTAGACGTGTTCAATTCCTGTTACTTTCCATGTTAATTTCAGGTAAATACGCTGAATGTCAGTCATGCGACGCGTCCTGCAAGACCTGCTTTGGTCCACAAGCACTGGATTGTTCCTCTTGCTTCAAAGGTTTCACATTTTCTTTCTGTTGACAAATTCAAAGCGTCCCGGCTCTCGGTGTCCGACGTTAAGACTTTCCTCCGCCGCAGGATATTTCCTGGACCAGGACGCTTCCTGTGTGGTGCAGTGTCCGGCTGGTTCCTATGGAAACCCTGCTACCTACCTGTGTGAGGAATGTTCGCCCAACTGTGAATCCTGCAGGGGGAACAGCAATAACTGCATCAGCTGCTCCAAAAGTGGCATTAAACTGTACCTCCACCAGGGGCGCTGCTGGTCCAATTGCCCAGAGTAAGATATCGTCCTATCTAAATTATGAATTTTTTGACCGGTCACCTCCGCAGACGCACCATGACTGAATTTTATCGGATTGTGGTTTGAACCAACGTGTTTCACTCTCAGCGGTTTCTACGAGACGCCTGAGGGCTCGTGTGACGCCTGCGACAGCTCCTGCCTGACGTGCGACGGCGTCAAGTCCCAGTGCCTCTCCTGTGCCGACGGCCACTACCTGGAGAGCGGGATGTGCAGGCTCAATTGCTCCCTGCGGACTTTCCCCGCCGCCGACGGCACCTGCAGACGCTGCTCCCCGCACTGCGACGTGTGCTCGGACGAGAAGACGTGTTTCAGTGAGTTCTGCGGCTGCCGAAGGAAGGTCCCAAACTCTGATGTTTGTTTAAGCACGACGGCCGCTCTCTTTTAGAGTGCAGTTTCCTGTACCTGATGCATAATGGGGCGTGCAAGGCCAGCTGTACTGCAGGCTACTATGAGGACATGGAGGAGGGCCGCTGCGGCCAGTGCCACCCCACCTGCGGCAGCTGTTCAGGGCCCCTGGCGGACGACTGTGAGACCTGCTCAACATTTAGCCCCAAACTCTATAAAGGCAGCTGCTCTAAAGAATGCCCCACTGTGACTTACTACGCAACTGAAGCTCTGGAATGCCAAGGTAAGTTCTCTTGTTATTAATCTGGAGAGCAGCTGGGCAGAAAAAAAGGTGGAAATAATATTAAGTACGGGGGTGCTATTGTAGCAATATTATTTGCAAATACGTATCACAATCTGTGAGGGTAATCAAATGTGCCTTTTTTCTGTAAATTTGCAAGTCAAAACAAATCTGCAAATGTGTGAAAAGTCTGTGAATGCACACACAAGTCTGTAAGTGAACATCTGTTAGTTGTAGCCACATATATAAGGCCCTTTTTCAATGTCCTGCTAAACCTCATGCCTTGATTAAAGGAGACTAAAGGAAGTTTGTGGAGGCTGGAATGAAACCCTGCCTGGTTGTGTTGTCAGTAACCTTGGAGAGCTGTGTGCGCCCGCTGTCATTTCATGGATATTCTCAATGATAAACCAGACCAAGACATTGAATTAATTTGGCCTAATATGACACATTTAAATGGCAAATGCACAATTTATTTCAAATAATGAAAAATTATCATAGCTTCTCATTTAAAATGTGAACTGATGCCATGATGGCAAAAACCAAGCACACAAATTCAAAAGCTGCAGATTTATAAATCTAGAGCATATTCCAACAGGTGAAAAAACATATGTTGAATTGAAACAGTTTGCATTATGAGTTACAGCCTGTATGATGTTGTGAGTTTACATTAAATAGTATTTGTGTTGACTGTTGGCAAGAAAAAAAAAAAAAAACTCTAAATTAGTTTATCTGCTTGCCCTGGATGGTTGTCAAAGGGAATGATCCAGTTTTGACCTGGATGCAACAGAGCACGTGCAGAAGGGAAGATGTGGGTTGTGGTTGATTGATTGATAGATTGATTCTTAATCCAGCATATGTATGCACAAGTTCGTCTTTCCCCACCAGTGAACACGGCTGCATGGTTCCACTGAACTCTGGTTGAAATTGTCACAAATTGACAGCATCTAGGCGTCACAGTCAAAGCCTCCATGACGAACGCTGTGCTCGTGCCCCCCCTCCCGCCTGTGCAGAGTGCCACCAGACCTGCGTGCGCTGCTCCGGCCCAGAGGCGAACCAGTGCACCCAGTGCGAGAGGGGCCTCGTGCTGGACCCCAACACGCTGCTGTGCGGCGTGACGGGCGACACGGGCTGCCCGCCGAGGACCTACCTCCACGACGACCGCTTCACCTGCATGGGCTGCCACAGGCACTGCTACTCCTGCGAGGGCCCAGGCAGCGATGAGTGCCAGGCCTGCGCCACCCCCACCTTCCTCCACAGTGAGCACGTTCTCTGTCTCTCTCTCTCTCTCTCTCTCTGCTCTTCTGCATTTACTGCGTTGTTTCTGCATTCAGCAGTCTCGACAGACGGTGGTGGCTTTAAGATAAGATTTATGATTGGCTTTAAAATCTATTGTTTAAAAGCATTTGAAAAATATTCTTTTCAATTTAACATTTAGCTTGATGTGATCATAGATCTTTACAGTTTGTTTTTTTTTAGCTACTTTGGATACTAAGGAACAAATGGAAACTACGTTTTGTTGAACTTCTTCTTTCTTTTTTGCTTGAGCCGTACACAACATTCTCCAAATGTGATCTCAAAATTATGCAAAATTACACATTGACGAATGACTTCATCACTGTGTAGGAATTCTAAGTATAACCAATGATTGTGGCTGTGTTTCTCTTCAGACATGACCTGTGTGAGCGAGTGCCCGGCCGGCACGTACGGCGCACGGCAAGTGGCCGACGGAACAGAGCTGGGATACTGTTTGCCTTGTGACCGCGCCTGTTCCTCCTGCACCGGAGCATCGCGCCAAGACTGTCTCACGTGCTCTCCGGGATACCTGCGTCTGCTTGAGCTCTGCGTTACACACTGTCCCACAGGGTACAAAGCTGCCAGCTGTCTGTTTACTTTGCCATTGTTAAAAAAAACCTCAGTAATGAACTATGAAGTCCTCTACACACACTTAAGCACACACAGCACCATGTGTGGTAATATATTTATTTGTCTGCCTTGTGTCGCTTTAGTCATTTGCAAATTATTGTTGTCTGAATGTTACAATAGCGGCTCTAACGTCTCTCTGTCTTTGTGTTTGTAGGTATTACAGAGACGGCTCCCGCTGTGAGAAATGCGACCCATCGTGCGAGCTGTGCACAGGACCTGGCCCTTCTTCTTGCCGGGTCTGTTCACCTCCGCTCCTGGAGCTGCAGGGCACCAAACTCTGTGTGGAACGCTGCCCCCAACGCTTCTATGAAGCCAACGACATCTGCGTGCAGTGCCACATCAGCTGTCAGACCTGCACAGGTACGAATCAAGGGAGCCTTGGCGCACCGGTGGTCCAAGAGTTCAAGGAGGGACTGAAGATTGTTTATCTTGCAGGCACCTCACCGCAGGACTGTTTGACCTGTGACAGGGGCAGCACTCTAAAGGACAAAGTCTGCTATCCGCGCTGTGAGGAAGGGCTGTACTTTTCACTGGAGGTCCGTTATCTCATTTAGAACAAAGGCCAACTTATAAAGCTGGTTTGGAAACAAAGTGTCAAGCAGGTAGTGTTGTCAGGTGGTTGGGTGATGATCGGAATCGCTTTCTGTCAGCACTCTGCCTTTGCTTGGAAACGTTCCGGATAAAGGAAGTAAAAAGGCTCAATAAAAGTCCTTCAGTCAATAAGACCTATCTGTGCTAACAGCTGATGAATTTACAGTTTATGTACACACTGTCAGTGACCCCTTTACTGTGTGTAGGAAACCTGTGAGCCCTGTGACCGCTCCTGCAGACACTGTACAGGCCTGAGACCAGACCAGTGCCTCACTTGTCACCAAGACTTTGCGCTTCATGCGGTGGAGAACAGATGTGCCCGCTGCTGTCAGGAAGGAGGAAACGGCACAGATTGCTGTGTTTGCGACAGCCGCTCAGGTAGAGAAACCTTAAATTGAATAAAGTTTTAAGAAATGACTGGATGTAAGGCCCAACTAAGACCTCCTCTGTCTTCCTACTAGATTTGTGTGTCGAAATCCCCGACTCCAAATCCGGGGAGGATCAGGAGAGTGGTGTGAATATGTCGTCACAAGCTTTGAAACACACTTCGGCGGCCCTGCCCGTCGCTCTCCTGCTCGCCCTGGCCCTGGCCCTGGCCGTGTTCGCCTTAGTTAAGGCCCGTGGCAGGAAAAGGTTTTGCTGGAGCCAGCACTACGAGAGACTGAGCGGCAGTGCCAGCAGCAACATGCCACACGGCGTACCGGAGCCGGACAGCGGAGACGAGGTGGACGTGGTGTACACTAGCAGGGGCGGAACGGTGTATCGACGCTACAGTTTCATCCACGAGCCGGACAGAGATGCAGACCAGGGCACCAATGAGGCTACATGTCTCAATCATTCTTAGAGGGAGTGAGAGTAAAAAAGCCACCACCTACAGTTTGCATAAACTGAGGACTTTGTTGTAGCCACATTATATCCTGTCAGACATAAAGGATCAAAATACTTTGATGTTTAGACGAGAGTGTGGTAGCATTCTGGATTTTGCCGCTTTTGAGTCTTTCTACAAAGTGCCTATATTTGTTTAATGCCTTCTCTCAGTGGAGAGACTGGTGGGTAAAAAGCAAATTGAAAACGTGTCCCGTTTTTTCTTAGAGATGTTTGCAAAGCAGTGAAATGACATGTGAAATGAGTGAAATGTATATATGTGAAATTTACATTGCTTGCTGTGAAAACAAAGTTTAAAACAAGCCTTTCTGATCATTTTCTTTCCTGAAAGATTATCCACACATACACAATCCATCCGTCTCCTATCACCACTTATCCTGTGCCCAGCGTACTCTGTCAAGGGCTGCGGGAGTCCATAGCAGCAAACTGTAGCCGAGTGCAGGGATCAGAGAGAACCTATGTGGTCACAAAAAACATGTCACTCCACACAGAAATGCCCTCAGTTTGGGAATCGAACCGACAACCTCCTTGCGGTGAGGCAACAGTGCTGATCGCTGTGCCTCCCCAAAGTCATATGTAGTGTAGTTACATTGACATTTTGAAATTACTCATGCAATCACTTCAAATATTTAATGCCACTTGTCCTTGAAGGTGTAGCACAGCTAGCTGTTGGTATAAAAGCAAACATTTGTATGTTTCTACTTACTTTTTACTTAAGAAAATAACTGCTTTGTTTGCATTCAGCAACAAGCATTCGCATTTACAAAAGGAGTGGTTCACTTGTCTGGTTGGTTTATGGTTAATATTCTTTTAATCTTTGCGTCAACATAAGTTAACCCATGAATATTGTCTTTATAACTGAAGGTGCTGACGACAATTGGGAAATGCCTGTATTCTCAGGGCTGTCCCCTCAATGCCAATATAAACTTGATAATAAAATAAGAATTCAAAATTGGATATGAGAAAGAAATCTGATGATGAAACTGATTTTAAAAAAAATTGTCTGTGGCAGTAATTTTGAAAAATGACTTGCAACAACCATTGTGAAAAAAAGAAAACTGACCTTGTTCATTTTTGCAACCATGATCTTGGTTAAAATTTTTGAAATGAAGAAATGAAGTATTGAATTTTTAAATTTTGTAAACTAAACTTTAGTTCCGCAAACTTCAGGTGTGGTCTGCACAAACAGGTGTGTGTGTGTGTGACAGCGTTCATAAAACGGGTTACTAAATTCTTAATACCTAACTAGGGTAGGTGGCAAAACGCTTTCTCAATGGAATTTTTTCTGGTAAAACCTTGGATTAAAAGAACCCTCTTTCATTTTTGGAACCATGATCTTGGTTAAAGTTTATGAAATGAAGTATTGAATTTTTAAAATTTTGTGAAACAAACTTTAAACTTTTGCAGTGTTAACTTTCCCAACACCGCAAACTTCAGCTGTGGTCTGCAAAAACTGATGTGTGTGTGTGAGACAATAACGTTCATAAAATGGGTTACTAAATTCTTAATACCCAACTAGGGCAGGTGGCAAAACGCTTTCTCAATGGAATTTGTTCCGGTAAAATCTTGGATTAAAAGAACCCTAGAAGACACAAAAATAATGTTACTTTATTCAAAGTGGTTGTCACTTTTGGACACCAGTTTCTCAAATTAATTTTGTGTATCATCCTTCTGTTATATTTTATAGTTATATATTTTCCATTGCAAACCAACAGTTTTCTAAATTGAAAGAAAATGGAAATAGAAAGTCAATAAATAAGTGAGCGCTGTTGGCACAGCTGGTTCCAATCATTGTATGATGGACGGCATCGATGGGAGGCTGAGAATGTTGGCACACCTTCGCAGTTCAGGTTGACGTCCAAATCCGACCTCCCACGGAGTGCCAGTTGGACAAGTTCGTCGAGAGAAGGCAATGTGGAAAATGCTGTCGGCGAAGCTTTCAAAGATCTTGACTCTCATCCTCTTGGGAGCTCTGCTGTGTCTGCTCCTCTGGGAAACTGGCTCCCGCCGACAGCCGAAGCCTGGTCCCCGACTTTCCAAGCAGTTCTCCGGCGACCTGCCCGCCTGTATGGCCGTCGTCCAGGGGGACGCGGGGGGCAGTGTGCGGGAGTTAAACAAACTCCTGGCAGCCCGGGTGAGAAAAAGGCTTTTAACCGAGGAGTTCTACCTGAACGCGACCAAGGACTGCCCGACTTATGTTGAAAGCAGGGGGTTCATCACGGAGACTCTGAGCGCGGAAGAGAGGGACTTCCCCATTGCTTACTCCGTGGTGATCCACGACCAGGTGGAGATGTTCGAGAGACTTCTGCGCGCCGTCTTCGCTCCCCAGAACACATACTGCGTGCATGTGGACCAGAAGTCCCCCCAAAAGTTCAAATCAGCCGTGGAGGCCATCGCCTCCTGCTTCCCGAACGTCTTCATCGCCACCAAGCAGGAGAAAGTGGTGTACGCGTCTTGGTCCCGGGTGCAGGCGGACCTGAACTGCATGGAAGACCTGCTGAAGTCACCGGTCCGGTGGAGGTACCTGCTCAACACGTGCGGAACAGACTTCCCCATCAAAACCAACAGGGAGATGGTGCGAACGCTGAAGCTGCTGAACGGGAGGAACAGCATGGAGACGGAGCAAACCAGCGACTTGAAGAAGGGCCGCTGGCAGTACCACCACGACGCCGCCACCGGCACGGTCGTCCGGACGGCGGAGAAGAAGAGCCCGCCGCCCATCAGCAGCCCCATGTTCTCGGGAAACGCGTACTTCGTGGTGTCCAGAGAGTTCGTGGAGCACCTGCTGAGCGACGGCGAGGCGCGGAAGCTGCTGGACTGGGAGAAGGACACGTTCAGCCCCGACGAGCACCTGTGGGCCACCCTCCAGAGGATGCACGCCGTGCCCGGCTCGCTGCCCGCCAACAGCAAGTACGACACGTCGGACATGCTGGCCGTGGCTCGCGCCGTTAAGTGGAGCTACCTGGCCGGAGACGTGAGGACGGGGGCCCCGTACGAGCCGTGCACCGGCACGTACAGGAGAGCCGTGTGTGTGTATGGTGCCGGGGACATCCCGTGGCTCCTGAGCCAACGACACCTGCTGGCGAACAAGTTCGACCCGGCTGTGGACGACGTCGCCATTAGGTGTCTGGAGGCCTTTTTACACGCCAAGGCTTTGGGCCACTTGTCAATGTTGGTGGGTCGTGACGGCATCACTCTGTAGCACCTCGAGAGTGTTGCTCAGTTGGAGGGGGAGAGAGAGTGTATATTTGTAAATGTTGAATTCCTTAAAATACTGATGCTGTTTGAGATTGTGTCCTTTTGGTATTATTTAAAAAAAAAAAAAAACTATTTAATGTTGATTTCAATGAAATCTTTTGAATGTCATCTAGTGGGATCAGGGTAAAACCCAAATGAATAAATAAATGAACAAATAAATAAGTAAATAAATAGCTTTTCTTGAATCATTTGGTGCAAGGATGGTCCAAGTTTATAAAAGCGTTCACCCCATGAGTTGACTTGTTAACACTGCAAACCCATACTTCAACTATCAAAAATTTCAACTGAATTTTACAAATCAGAGGGCGCATTCAGGTGAGGGGTAGAAAATAAAGGTTTATTCCCCCTCCCCCAGGCAGGATTTGAACAGAATGTCAGCAGTGAACGGTGAAAAAAAACCAAAAAAAAAAAAAAAAGGTGCCTTCAAAGCTTGTTCTTTTAAGTGCCATTCTAATGGGCAGGACACCTATAATGTGGTTTAAAAATCAGCAATCATAAAAATATATTAAATTCTCTCCATTGTCACCTTTTTGTATATAAATACATACTTAAATGTAATAAAGCTGAACATGCAACGACCATTTGTAACAGAGTGCCTTTGATAATGTGTGGCTAACAACAGTAACTAGGAAACACAGACAAACTAGGATTGACAAGATATATCTTCAGGAAATTAAAAAGGTTAAAAACATCTCCGACAGCATGTGGTGGACAAAACATTAATGACCAAGCTTCCACAATGTAACAGGCAGCATAGCTATTTTCGTGTTTGTATTTGTTTTTTAAAAAGGCACTTGCAAATGGCAAAACCTCCAGCCACTTCGGCTAGAATATTAACATAAATGTGGCAGCGGATTGAAACATTCATCCATCGTGATCCTCCACCAACGTGTCGTGCCGGTTGGGTCACTCCGGAACAGCAGCAGCAGCCATTTCCACTTTGCCATGCATGTCCTGGTCAATCCTGGACACAGAGTAAACAGCTGTCAAAGTGGATGGCAGGGGGTGGAGACAGATAACCATCAAACTCCTATAATAAATGAATGAATGTCCTGATTGTTATCACCAAGTTTGAGAACCCTTCTAATCATTACCTTACCAGGCTTGTGTTTAATTGACCAAATTATTGATATAAAAAAAAAAACTTCAACTTTTAAAAGTGCAAACATCAACGTTAGGCAACAATACTGTGAGTTTCCTACTAAATTTTTTTACACCTTGGAAGACAAATGCAATTTGGGTGTCTTTGAAATGTACACTCTATGAACTGGCAAATTCGACCAGTTTCTTTGAAGGTCAAACAGCCTTCATTAAAGATTATTTTGTGTCATTTCCATCTTGCATGTCTATTGACAATCTATCACAGCCCATTCAGACAACACTTGTGCTTTAAATGTGTAAAAAAAATAACATTTGTCTTACAAGTTTGTCAATTGGCTTGGAGCCTGTGTACCTAATAAAAGAGCGATCACTCTAGTAAATCATCTACAACGTGGTTCTTTTTTTGTTGCTATATATTGTCTTCAGTCCACAAGAGATATCTGCAAATGACTTGCCTCAACCATTAGGCAGATATTTCTTTGGAGGTGGTTGGTGTTACTTAACAGCAGGATGTGAGTCATGCAGCGAGCTGTGAGACAAGCTTGGTGTTTGGTGAGTGTCTGTATGGGGAAAAGGGTATACAGCACACACACACACACACACACACACACACACACCACACCATAGTGACTTAGAGGTGAGCTGCTTCCTTGTAAGTTCCAACCCATTCTGATAAACCAACTTACCTGCATAGATGGGATCAAACAGTAAACCTGTTTGTTTTTTTGTTTTTTCCAAAGAGAAATTAGTGTAAATGCTTCCTGGTAAAACTTCAGTATCATGCACTGTCAATGTATCACCTAAAACACAATTACTTTCAACTTTGCCAAAATTGTAGATTTGTGATGATGTACACTTGGAGATTTAATAATAAAGAATATGGTGTTGCCATAATCTGGAGTGGGCAAATGTTAATTTTTAGGCTGCAACTGTACAGGTTTGTTTTAAGAGCGATACAAAAAAAGAAAAGCCTGACAGATTTTTTTTTTTATTGCAAGCAAGTGACAGCATATGACTAAATGATTAGAAATTGCACTGCAATATGTTTATTTATTTTCCATTTTTTGCTTTTTTATTTTATGATATTTATTTTTCTTACTTGTTAGTTTTGCGAAATGCAAAAGAAAAATAAACTGCTGAAACAGATTCCGGGTGAAAATGCATGTACCTTTTCCGGCTTTTCTGATTTTTTTCGATGTCAAACCTTAAAAGGGGGGGAAACTGGGATTTAGAGAGGGAGAGGTACACAGCCAATAGCAACCAAACATCCAAAGGGGGCGGGGGAATAACACATCTGATGGATATTTCTGGTGAGACCTCCTAAAATGCAACAGAGAAACAGGTTCTCTGACTGAGTGCAGTGAAAGCGTGTCATGCAAAGCTGCAAGTAAGACAAAGGTAAGAGTAGAAATTTCTAAAACAAAATGACCTGCACCAAAATACAGCTATGACCAAAAACTACACTACTTCATTTGTTTTATGCTAATTTGCCATTTAACATCTGGGCTTTAGAGGGTTATGAACTATATAATAAAACCAATGAGCCAAAAACCAAACAAGTTTGAGCACAGTTGAACACCTGTCACACTGAGTAGGCTCAATACTAAGCTGCTAGGCTGCAGCACCACCTACAGACGAAATGAGTCAAACTCCTGTACGACCGATTTGGAGGTAGAAGAGCAGAATTACACACCCACACTCGCACGCACACTCGCACGCACACACACACACACACACACACACACACACACACACACACACACACACACACACACACACACACACACACACACACACACACACACACACAGACAGACACACACACACACATCAAAGAGAGATTCTTGTCTGCACAGGAGCCAGCTCTTTCAGGGAAGACAGAAGGGCTCCAACATGGCCTGTTGCTCATGACAACACTTGTGTGATGAAGTCAGAAGTCAGAGTCAATGTGAGCGTTGACGCGAGTCACTGTGTACATGCATTTTGAGTGAATTGTACTTACTCTTTGATACAATCCGGTATTGACACGTACTCCATTGGGACCAGCTCTGCCAGTTCTGTCAGACTGTACACGTACTTGATTTTTTGACTAAACTTGGAGCTGTTGATGAAAGGAAAAAATGGGAAAATCTGCGCGATGAGGATATAAGGTTCACACCGCCGATGCGACTTGACGCACTCACCTTATGAACGGTTTGGTGAGCGCCAGCAGGGTGCGAATAAACCAAGAGGGATGGACGATGATCAAGGACTTCAAGTTCTTCCTTAACCTGTGACAGCACAGGATGAGCTGAAATGCCACACAGCGTCTCTGCCTGTTGATTTAACAACGGCGGCTTGAAACTCACCTTCGATCTATCTGCTGATAGCACTTGCGGAGCCAGCCGACTGTTGGCATCTTTTTACGGGACGTGGCCCCGTTTAAATACACAATCATGTAGTTTTCGGCCACCAGGAGCTCCAGCGTGCCAATCACGTACCTGCAGAAAGACAATTAGATTAGAGTGAACCTGGAGGCTCTGTCGTATCTGAACCTCGGACAATACTGACGGGGAATTGGTTCAGCGTAACGTCTGGAATGAAGCTGATCACGGGTTCGGAAAAATCCTGAAAACTGTGTTCACACATAGTTTTGGATCAGTGAGACAAACACTGAGACAAACAGCTCACTAGTGAGTTGAATGACTGGATGGATGTCGCGCAGCCCTTCTAGGAAAGTACCAGAAATGTTCACGGCAACGGTGCACGTGTGAAAGTGGCTCATGAAAACGTTCTTCTGATCACATGCTGGCTGAGAATTCAAATAAACACTTACTTGAATAAATTGTCCATGATGTATCTGTAATTTGGCCGATTGCTCTCAGGCATAAAGCACACAGCAAAGACAATGATGGCATTCAAACCATCTCCATAGTAACCTGTGTCGAAAAATCAAGCGTCACAAATTGATGTTTGAGTATGAAAACACTTTTTCATTCATTTATAGACCGAGTCGCCTCGCGTTGATCAACTGCAGGGCACAGACGTAAACTGCAGCGTAGCGTTTAAAAAAGGACCTAGTCAGATGAGTGTGCGTCATGAAGCACATTTGACAGTGCCGTGCCACTGACCCCCATGGCTGATGACCCTCTTGTAAGGCTCGATCGCCTTCATGTCCACCCTGTGCTCCTGCTCTCCGATACGAAACACCCGCCAGCGTCGGCCCTCCTCCCGCTCCTCCGAGGCAGAGAACTCCTGGATCGACTCCACGCCTTTCTGCAGCAGCTCTGTGGTTTTAGGCTTGGGGAGATCATCTGAAAGCGTGAGCAGATGGATTCACAGTTTGAAAAGTGCACCCACGTTCTGTAATGATAGAATCACAGCTGTTCCCATCCATTCATTGCCCACCTACTCCCAGATTTTTTGATTTCTCATTTTCATTTTAGAATAATTTCATCCTGTGCAGTTTAATCAAACTGCACCTGCAGTGTGCTGCTGTCTTTTATTTCTTCTGATTTGACATCATGCTTTGTGCCCAAATCATAAAAAAAAAAGAATATTCACAGAGAAAATACCGCTGTTGTGTTGTTCTGCAAATGTTGGCAATCATTAAGTGTCAATAAAACTGACAGAATGAACAACTGCAGAAAGAGATATATATCTGCTGGGTCCCTGGAGGCTGCAGGGTGAAATTGGGTACAGAAGTAGGGATGATTATTATCATACATGCAAAAAGCAGAATCAAAACAAAGCACAAAAAAAATGGAGCTGTCACACTTGACAAGATTTCTGTGATACGATAAGAGCATGACGAGCTAAACTGAAGTAACAGCAGAAAAACAAACTTTAACTCATCATTTTCTGTGTATACTATATATATATATACAAACACGCATGTATATCTCTAGCATATAAAAACGTTTAATAAATATTTGCCTCAGTTTTACAGTTTTACACACACACACACACTATACAATTCCATACAATTCTCCTCTCAGCAATAAAGGCTTCTTGTGCTTGCTGAGGCTGTAAAAGGACAAGCACACCTCCAATAACACTTCTGATTAGCTGCACCAATTATATCTACGTTTGTTACAAATTAGTGCTACCAATGCTTAATATCTGCCGCGCAGAATTAGATATCAAAATTTAACATAAAGGGACACAATAAAAAAAAAGGGAAGGGGGTGTAAAGTGGCATGCCAAGCAAACTGAAAATGAAAGAATAAACTGAAAAGCATCCGTGATTCCTTTGAATGTGTGATGAGCAGGCCATCATCGGGTGACTGATTGGACAAATGGTCGATGGACAAAATATATGAAAATAAAGTGAAGTTTCCAGACATCTTACCACCAGACTGAGGCTGACCTGTTGCTGGCCGGCAACCTGTTTCCAGCCAGAGAATGGAAACATTTCTTCCAAGCGAAAAAGAGGAGGGCAGCAGTGTGGAAACACAAGGACAATTACATCACATTTTCGCTACTGCTCTGATGGCAGTCAGCCACTTATCTGGCCCCCGTAACGCATGGAAGTATTTCAAAGCTGAGTAATGACTACATGTGGCAAATTCTGTAGACTGAGCCAAGTTAGGTCCATCTTAACTTTGATCTTCAACAAACAGTAACAAGGAGGCACATTCCCAAGGTTCTTACCTTCCCACTCAAACTCATTGCTGTTGTCTGATGGCGTGTCAATGTCGTCGAGGTCAAGCTCTGTGCTTTCGTCCAGCTCGTCGGAGAGAAGGGAGCCTTCGCTGCGGTCCAGTCTGAGGCTGATGTTCGGGGCCGAGAGTCGCTTCTTTGCTTTTTTCCCGCGGTTCATTGCATAGCCTGTTTATGAGAGGGCAAAATCACTGACGTTTCAGTCTCTTGTAAAACTAAGGGTTTTGTAATGCAGCTCATTATAAAACCAGCTCTTGAATGGTCATGGCCATTTTAATATGTGGTTAGTCAACAGGATTGAACAAAGAATTTTTGGCATAGGACATTTCAGGCCCACCACAGATGATAAAGTGGGGAATGATGTCATGAACGGAATGGTAAAAATAAGGACACAGAATCTCTAGTAGCAGACACAACCTGACCAAACTATTATTAAATCTAACAAAAAAAGCAAACTTAGTTGTGAAACTATATTTTGTAAGTTCTTGGCATTTCTTATTTGCCATGGTTGCAAGTATTTCCAGAAGTTCAGCCAATTACAATAAAAAGCCTTGGTAGTTCAGGTTTGACATCATGTCACATGTCATTTACTGGCCACAGACATGACAGCCTCTTACAACTACAGACATTTGCTGTACAGTGATAAGGGCCGATGCGGACGCAGTGTGGCAGAGTTAGCGGGTTTGTTCAGCTATGCAAGGGGACCAATGACAGAGGGTTGTGAAAGTTTCCTGAATAATTTCAGTTTGGTGAATGGCAAGTCACTTCCAGATGCGTGTGCTATTTCTGACTGGGTGGAAGACGTTACTCAGCAGCATAATATCCAGTTAATGTAATGCAATGTAACACACACACACACACGAGAAGTTGCATGCATACAAGTCGCTGATTCTAGAAAAACTTTGTAATCTCCACTTCCTCATCTGAATCTGTCTGAAAGAATTAAAGTAACACTTTTGTTGCCTAAAGTGTGTATATACTCTCAATGACGTAGGCTATAAAAAAAAAAGGTCTGTTTAGGGTGTTTTTTTTTCAGACTGAACTAGAATTACCTGCGTCTCCCTCTTCTGAAGTTCCAGCAAAGAGCTCGTCATCAAGCTCCTCCTCCTCTGGTAACGGTCTAGCAACCAAAACAGGAAGAGATCACGCTGTCAGCTGGGTCACGGTCCAAGTGACTTTCACAACGCACATGCTGATGATGCAAAGCTGCGAACCAGGAACCACATATCCTGTTCACATAGGAGAAGATCAAGCATACCGAGGAAAGTCCTCATCCTGCCACTCCTCTTTGAGTTCAACTCCTTCCATCCTCAGACGAGCTTCTGTCGTGGCAACAGATTCCTGGCGCTCCAGGCTGGAAGTTGACAGACATCTGTATCAGTTCACATGCTGTGTTTTGAGAGAGACTGTGAAAATTCATTATTTAAAAGCCATTAAATGATAAATATGTTGACAAACAAGATCAGAGCCTTATAAGAAAATCCATGACTTACAACATTCAAACATAAAGCTGTTAATCTGTGAACAATTGCTTGTGATTTGGGAAATTCTCACTGTACTTTATCAGATATAAGATAAAGTAGGTTGTTATAGTCGGCAGTTTTTATGATAACATCAATCCTTTCTTTTCTCTTCAAAAGCAAACAACTACATACTTTAGCAGTGACTTTATTACGCGACATCATTTGCGCTTCACAGTGCTGCATTTTGGTCGAGGAACAGCGCAGCCATGTCTGCTTGCAAGCGGCCCCCTAATCAGATCACTGGCTTCTTGAAAAGCTTACAGACTTGTGTTGAAGGCTAAGTTTGTAAACCATAAAGCTACTCACTAATGCAGATCATTTGAACATACAGAGCTCCCTTTGATGCATTAATCACATACATGCCTGTATTTACGCAGCCAGACACAGAAACACGCGGGTTATCTGACGCTCAACATTTCCCAAGTTTAGCTCTTTGCGTCTGAATAACACGACGTTCAGCATCACGTTTGAAAAATTCAGCTAAGGCAGAAGAAAAATGTCAAAAATGGAATCACTGTGGCAAACTACAGTTTTGTGAAATGAGCTGTGTTACAGTGAATTTGATTATCAAAATGAAATCTGCTCTGAGCTCAATTAGGTTGCAGATGAGTAGTTCAACAGCAGCACAGGATCAGCAAATATGTTCCGTCTGAAATGAAGACTGGTTTTGGCGAGTTCCATCTTCTCAGTCAGTCAGGCGGAAAAATGCACTGATCATCACAACAATCAGTTCCAGGATGTCACACAACATCATAAAGTGTTTTCACCAGGTAGATGAATAAATAGCACCTGACAACTGGTCTAGCTGTCAAGCCGATGTCTTCCAGTCTCGCACACACAGCAATGTGCATACACGGCACGTTGGCATTTGACTCCTTTTGATCCATCGTCTTCTTAACGTGTTGGCCAAACAGATGCTATGTATGTGATGTTTAGCTCTTGTTGTCTCACCCAAAAACCAACAGAGCATTGACAACATTGCAGATATATTGGTGTAGCTCATGTTGTAGCTAATGTATTTATTTACTATTCTGGAAACTGAGGAAACTGTTACTTTGTTGGAGCCTCCACATGTTGAGGGACAAAAAAACAAGGTGGCCACTAGGTGGACTCAATGGGCACACTGCACACCTGGCTGGGGGTGTTGCCACTAACCTGAGAGAAGGAGATCACTTCCCTAGATGACACAAAGAGCTGCCTTCCCACAACTGGAGGCTTTTGCACAGTTTTTCTGAAAGGTGGCGCAAGCAAAATAACCCAAGGCTGATCTTTCCTCAGTCCTGGTGAGTTTATTCACAGCCAGGCTTAAGACACATTATTTTCAGAAAACAATGCAAGGTTGAATGTTTTACTAAATATTAGACCTTTGATCGATTCCCAATCAAGGAAGGACATTGCCAAGAACAGGTGTCATATTCTGAAATATGTCGAATGGCTATGGTGTTTCACACCTGAAAAATACTCAGGAAACACGTTACAAGTATGTTTTGTTCCAGCCTGAGTAGTAAACCAACTTCTTGATGTGCTTATGAAAAATGCATGGTGAACTTTTATATGTACAATTGTACACACTTCCACTAGTGCAAATCTTTCTTCACAGTCTGATCATGAATGTAAAACCAAGCTGAACGTTGCACATTCAATTCGTGTGATCATTGTGGATCTGAACAACAGCGATGACCGCAACCATCTGGTCGAAACGCAGCTGATCACCGAGGGGAAGGAAACATGCTTGCATCTGGTTTATCAAACTATCAGCTACTTGACCTTTACTGAGTTCTTAACACTATGATTTCACACGCACTGACCTCCCAACGGGTCCAGATTGGGGAAGCCTGGTTGGGGTAGAACACCGTCCTCCGATCTGCGCCTCCTCATTGTCCGGGCCACTCTGCTCCCGATTTTCTCCACTTGCTCGGACTTCTTGTGCCTCCTCGCAAGGTTCAAGCGGGAGAGCCGTCCTGTGGTGCAAGTCGTCCAGCTCTTCCTCGTCCCCTTCCCCCGATACTCCGGAGGATGAGGGACTGGACGTGCGTCTCTGTCCTACCTCGTCATGGATCCTCCTGGGTGGGACGTAGTTCGTCGTGCTATTGTTTAAGCTCATATCAGCTCTCACCGCCGCTTCACTCTCGAGAAAATCCGATGCCAATAAATTCCCACCGTATCTTCCAAAGAGCCGCAAAACGTGACTAAAAGTCGCTCGGCTAACTAACTAACTAACTAACGCACTTTCTTCCGCAGTTATGTAAAGTAGTGCTCGCCTGCTACGAGTTGCACCTAAGCGACTGGGCTGCTGCTGTTGACAGCTCCGCTAGCTTTGTCAACTAACTGCATATCCTTCCCAGCGAGTCGTATTAAATCGCAGAAGGATCGCAGACAGTCGTTCTTTCAACTCCCCGAACGCGTCGCAGTTGTATTAAGCGACCTCCAAAAACAGCCAGGTGGCTTTTTTTGTTTTGCATAGAGAACAGTGCGCAGTGATCCTACTTCAGTTTCCTCCTTCGCTTCCTCCAAGTCGGAATGGTCTCCTGCGGCCAGGCGTTAGTCACGCTAGCGCAGGAGGCTACATTTAGCGTCACTCAGCCGCAGCTAAAAGACCGGCGAAAGTTTCTCCATAAAGTCAAACGAGCCGTTACTTGCGAGCGTAACGTGGGGGACAACTGTTCCATTCATCCATGTGAGTATAAAGACGGTTGTTGTTGTTGTTGTTTTTTGAATTAGCGCACCGGCTCTCCCTGTGTCAATCTCAGTAACATAACTAGCGGTTGTCTGCTAACAACGCTAACTTCACCAGAGAAGTCTTGTGTTGTTCCTTTGCCCAAAATCGGCCGACTCGAGTTGCCAGTTGTCTTTCCTGCTGGTTTGTATATGAACTTAACTTTTTTTTTTGTCAAGCACACGTGCTTGACACCACAAGTACTCGCCGGTAAATCATGCCAATATGTTATACATTTCTTTAACTGTCCAGGCAATGGTGGTCTTTAATTCTCGCGTTGAGCTTCTAATTTATTTTACACACTGAAATACTTTTTCGATGTCTTGAAACATTACCCGACCAAGCGTGACGATTTGCTTCAATTAACTTTATGAAGTATTATACAAACCGAGACTTGGGCATTCCCAAGTAAGTAAACGCTTATCACGCAAAAACATATTATTTAGGCTGTAAAATTCATTTTTTTTTTTTTAAATACGTACATCCCAGCGAACCTGGCAACCCGGCCAGTTTCGCTCATAGCAAAAGGTGTCACGTTGTCACTGTAGGCTTTACTGCCCTCTACTGGTAATTAAGTATTAATACTTTAGAAGGAAATTAATATCAGAATAACATCCTACATGAATAAAGTAATATCGGAAATTGAGTTCATTAAAAGCATTGTGAAAATGTCTTTATTTATTTCATATCTGTATTTTGTGTGTAATGAATTGAATTGAGAAAAGTATTCTTACCCCCCCCCCCACACACACACACACACAGTTCATTATATCATAAAAAAAAAAAACCAACAGGCCCATTGCAATTAAAACAGACTTGATCAGCTACATATGGTCCTAGCATTAAATTAGATAAATCAAAGAAGATAAAAATAATGTCTAATGTCTGGAGAGTCGATTAGACTACACCACAAGCATTTAATTTAAAAAAAAAAAAAAAAAAAAAATCACGTAATGTGCATCTTCGTCTGTCTGTCTGTCTGTCTGTCTGTCTGTCTGTCTGTCTGTCTGTCCTCGCATTCGCGTAAACCCAGTGACTCGGTTGAGCCACTAGATGGCGGCAGATGATTGATCCTACACTCGAGTCCGGAGACAGCGCTGCCGAATAAACTCCCGGACTAATATATAATGTACCTATATAATATAGTACGTTTTCATTTACAGTTACTACAAATGTTTTATAGCGTCATATGAAATGAAATATAGTAAAATTTGTTTTTCAGTTTTATCAACATAACATTTCTTGCTCACAATTTGGTAAAAAGAAATAATAATAATAATAATATTGGTAAATTTTTTCAAGCATCACAGCTTTTAGTTTCAATTGTTATCCAAAATGAAGACAGCAAACAAAATATAATATTTCTTTTGACTTCATTTGTGATTAATACTTCATTATCAGACCTCCTCCTGGTTAAAAAGAAATGACAATTTAAGTTTTTACACTGTTAATGATACTGCCTGGTTAATGTCTCCTCTGTGCACAGCACATCATTCAGTGTAATTTCTAATTAACACACTGCTATTTACTCTGTTGGATCATTAGGCCTCATCACAAAAGGATAATCCAGTCAAATTGCGAGTTTATGCTACCCTTCCACCTTCCAACGTGGTGCTGTTTGCTAATGAGTCATTTTGCAATTATCAAACAAATTAAGACAAATGTTCCCTCTTTAGCGCGGGATGAATCTACCTAGCCTGGCTGTCACATAAAACTCATGTAAAACAGATAGAGAATTCATCACAGACTCTTCCTTGGACGCAGTGCCACATTTTAAGTAATGGAAAAAAATAAAATGTAAAAATAACCCTCAAATTATTTTGGAAATGAAATTGTATTTTTGAATTTGTATTCATTTGCGAGGTATATTTACTAGAAAAATATTCTGGGAAATTTCAAGCAAAAATTTTCTTTTATGAGGAGGCTTTGTGTAGACCCAGAGCACTGAAAGAACACTGCATTGTATGGTTTGTGCTACATTGTTCACTTTCGTCAATCTCTTTTTAATAAGAGTCGGCGAGAAGCGATTGTTGTTCATACTTGAACCTCTCAGTTGGTTTAAACAGAAGCTGAAGTAGCATTTACTGTCTGGATTCCTCCTTTTTCAAAGAAACACAAAGGCTCGATGTGCTGCAGCAGACCTGTGCTCTCACCATGAAAGGAGGAATGAGCGTCGGGATCACAGATGGAAGATGTAACCTATTTGTGAACCACAATCATTAGGAGGGATCTCCAACCAATTTCCATAAGTGGGGTAGCGGGAAGTATTTAGGCTACTCCAAGTATATCACTAATGAGAAAAGACAAAAAGAATTCAAGTGCATGTTTTATGCAATCTCTTTCTGGGTGTAGATGACTTATTATTAATGATTGCCGAGCCTAAAAGGGAGGCAAAAAGATAGCAACCACAAAGAGACTGGTAAAAAATTTAAAGAGGAAGTTAAATGAATATTTAAGGAGGATGAAATATTTAATGGAAACAAATGAGCAAAACATTTAAAACGGAGAGATAAATAGCGCAAGCCGCCGCAATGACCCTCGTAATTTGTGCTGTTTGCTGCAGAAGTCACAAGGCCTCCGTGTCTCTCGTCAAGCCCTGCGTTTCAGGACTCAGAGGCGGTTGTTTTTCTGGCACAGCCGTCACCGCAGGACGGGGTGTCTGTAACCTGGGGCCGACCTCGTGGTGACGAAATATTAGCCTCTGATTCGCTGGAGTTTGCAGCGCTGGCACTAGGCGGAAAACAATTCATCTTTTATTGACCTCTCTTTAAGTTGATGTTTGCAATCTGAGCACCTCTGCCACACACACACACACACACACACACACACACACACACACACACACACACACAATGTCAGAAATTGTGAATAAGATCCTGCATCTGTTATTTTTTTTAGACAGTTTTTTTAGAAACAGACAAAACAAAGGCTGTGTGTTATGTACAGGCACAGTTCATTTGTTTTCTAAATGCGAAAATAATTAAATCAGCAAACAAATAATTATTCAAGTCAATGAGAACAATTATCTCAGAGACGCCTCCGAGACTGGGTTGTGCATACTGAATTGATTAATTATCCTACTAAAGATAATTGAGTTGGATCTTCAACTGCGTCCTCTCAACACACTGTTTGCCTCTCCAGGAAAAATCACGTCTCCTCCATACTTGATGTGGTGGAGCGATCATTCTCATCTGACATTATTCCGCCAAAAAAATCTCCAGACACCCCCCCCCCCACTTCCACCCTCCCCGCCAAAAAAAAAAAAACGTCCCTGGTAACAGATCCAGATATGAACATCGGATTAAAAAACAAAGATCTTTATGAAGCTGCCGCAAAGATTTATTAAACGCGGCGTCTCCATCTCCTCCAGCTCAACTTTGCTGCGGTGCTGTGTCATGCCCTTTGTGACACACAGTCAGACTATTACTTACCTCCGAGCCAGACAGAGATCATTACCTCCGTGAATGATGGCGAGGCAGGCCGAGCCCAGCAGCTTTATTTCCCGGCTCAACCTCGGCGGACGCGCAGCCATCACATCCTGTTAACAATTCCATGGCTCCTCCGTAAAGATGATCTCTCTCAATCAGCTCGCTCCGTCTCAGTCGCCGCTGACGGGCCATCAGTCACCGCCGGCCAGGACGGGGGCCTTTCCACGCGTTCACTTGTGATTGACACCGCTTAGATGAAGCGGTTAGAATCGCCGGGCTGTTTATTTCTTCAGCGGTGCAATGCCCCCCCCACTCCCCCCCCCTTTTTTTTATTACATTTTACCCCGGCACATTCAATTTATTCGTCTCCTAATATACCCATTTTGAGATCTTTTTCCCCCCAGATTGCACTAGAGGAAAATTACACAATTAATCCCTCACAAAAACAAATACATTTGTGAATCTTCAGAAAACCCTAAACGTATTTAGCTGCAATTTTGGATTCAGCGTCTAAAGTCCCTTCACATTTTTGGAAGGGGATAAAAAGAAGCAGCCACATATTTCAGAGGGTGGCTTTGACACCTGCCTGGGGCATCATCACTTGCCAGGAGGCGATATCAAGTGTGATTTTGGTTCTCTTTTTGACATCACAAAGAGCTGCTTTCCAGAACCATCTTATTTGGCACATGCTTTCGGAACAAAACGGACCAAACCAAAGAAGCAAAGGACGAGCTTTCCTCATTTCTGGGGAGACGGGCTGCAGACTCATTATTGTTGGAGAACATTAGTGAATTTTAAATGATATGGGGCCATGAATGCAACCGGCCTTTTCCTGCTGGGCAAGTATCCCGTCGGTCTCGTGTGGAATCTCTCAAATGGCGAGATGAATGAAGTCAGAGGCTTTGACATTCTAATCAGAGTGAACACGCCGAGCCAACTGTCACAGTCCGACCTCATAAAGGTTGTTCTGCCCGCTAAGGATCTGCTTGCCATAACATTTAATCGTAACATCCTAATGACTGGTCCACGTGTGGGATCGGGTTGATATTTTATGTATAAGCACACATTGTATTCAAGGCCTTTTATTCTATTAACCTGTCCTGTCTTTATTAGATCCCCTCCCAAGACAATTCCCATACGGCTTAGCCTTTGATAAATATGCTTTTAGGTCTATCTAATTAATGCATTCCGCTGTGAATTTCTTCACTTGTCACCCACTCTTTAACCTCACAGCGCAGGAACAGACTTCTCCTACTCAAATTAAAGGTCCTCTGAGACGCTACACACGCGTGTGCTAATGATGTGGCACACTCCGAAGCCTTACATCTTACCTGGAGCCTCGCTGAAATGTTTTGAGTAGAAATGAATTGTGTGACCTCACCATTATGCAGTGTGGATATATTCCAAGCAAACATGTTTTAGTTTATTGCATTTGTTGTCAACTAGTAATTCAGGGCTCCTGAGTGAAAAGCGCAGCGCGTGTTGCATTCATGTGATTTGTAATGCAGATGTTGGCTCTGCGGTGAGGTTTCAACTTTAAGCATAAGCAGTTTGTTTTAGATTAATGTCAGTTTGTTCCTGCCACATTTTAGTGTCTACACCACTTTCAATAGGAAGAGAATTGCTTTGCTTGATTAAATGAAGCAATGCTAAGCAATCAACTAACAATGCAATGACCTGGTGTTCAAGGGACAGCTTAAAGTTTTTGCATAATTTGCCGGTGTTTCCGTAAGCTGCTCAGCCAGCAAAATAAAAGTGAATGGTACAGGTCTCCCTCCTTCAAAACTCAACCAGTACACAATCCAACAACTCCGAAACGCTCTCGTGGACAAGTTGAGATCTGCACAGTCACCACGTTGAACATAATGAGACATTGCTATCGTAGGAATTACATTCCAGACATATCTGCTGGGCAGAGTGATTCCAAAAGCACATGCATAGTGCAGCTACTCATTAAACAAAATGTTTGTTAAGAAGTCGTGGTGGAGTTTGTGGTTGGACTTGGTGAATAATGATTTCTCCACAAACTCTGACCCAGAACCTTACTTATTCCAGCCACAAATCAAGTAAGTACGCCACTGTCAGAGTTGTGTACTGTGCCACGCCACCCACTAGTTTACTCAAGGAAGAAGTTTCCAGTATTTGCTTCATGTGACATAATTATACATTATTATTATTTTCGTATAGTGGCGAATGTGCAAGTCATAAATCGTCCATGAGAGCATTTTGGAGCGGTTGAATTGTGTTTGATGAGTTTTAAGGGTGGGAGACCTGTACCGTTCACCTCCACTTTGTTAGCTGCGACGCTCACGTCTCTTGACACCCTCCTACCTCTGCCATTCCCCCATTCCTAATTAAAGGGAATGTACCTACTTGTATGAGGAATATGAAAATAGCAAAACTTTGAACTATCCCTTTTAAGACGGACTGTGTGATGGTCTCCTCTGTGGCTACATCTACAAGGTACCTCCAAGTTAGTCCAAGCAATTCATCATTTTATTCGTCCCAGTTATGGCTCCATGAATGCCAGTATAATTGCACTTTCCAGCAAGGGACCGTTCATAGGTGTAATGAATGGGGCAAGGAGGTTATCAGCACAAAGTCTTTGCCATTTGTCTCAGTGAATGTGCTTAATAAGGGAAGTGCCGGTGCAGTTTCAAGATATTCTCTGCACCGGACATCCATTCTGTGCTTTACGTTAAGAAAGGCCAGTGGTGGGAGCCCTCGTCTGTTTGATTTGTCCAGATGTCACCTGTTACTCTCAGGCTTGACAACATGGGCCAACGGGCAGAAAAGTCCTTGTAAAAAGTCATAATGGGATCTGTTGTGTGTCCCTTTGTGAACGAGGCTCAGGGTGCCAGCAGTCATTTAACAAACAGTAAACATGGTCTTTCAATGCTTTTAGAGGTTGTTAGGAGAGAAGCGGCAAACACTCAGGGGTGGCCAGTGCCCAACAACACAAAAGAGGCTTAAATTAGTTTTGGATCACTCAGAAAGGACATTGACAACTTCAAAATAGAGTAGAATTCATTGTATTTGTTATAACTGTACAAATAATTGGTGGGTTGAGTTTCACTTACTTATTAGTTTTACTCACTTTTCTATTGTGGTCTAGAAAATATGTATAAATATTGAAGAAAATATGGCAGTTTGAATAATTTGCAATATTGAATGAACTGTAACAATCTGTTGTGATATGTTCTAATCACTAAATTGTTCTATTCATTTATAATTGTATATTTAGAGTCAGTCCGTAACTATATTGCGTTTTTTGCATATGGTTTACTGTCTGATTAAGTCGTGACGGCCCATACCCAACGTGTGCAGTGTCTGACAAAGTCTGATACTATTGCCATGGAAACAGAAGATTTGCCAAGTTTCAGGTTTACTGAGGACGCCCTCACTTCACAACTCCGTAGGAGTTCTAATGTTTAGGCGAAATAACATTTTGACACCTGAGTAGGCTTTCAAACAACCGTTTGTGCATCTTTTGTCAAAAATGCCAGGGATATTTCAAAATAAAACACGGATGCACCCCTCAGTCAACTGGAAAGCTTTTGAAGCCTTGTTTTAATTTGCTGTGAAAAGCCCACCAGCCACTGTCAGCGTATGCATCTCAGATCCAGCGAGTTTCAAGGATAAAGGAAAACTTATAATGACTCACTCTGTCACTTTTTTTTTTACGATAAATGTTTAAATTACCATCCTAACAAAACAACAAACATCATCCTGCTGTATTCCCCACTTTGACTTTAAGCCCTCAGAACAGTGTATTCGCCATTACATCCGAACAGTGAAACTACTTTTCCTTGTCTTTAAAAAAAAAAGAAAAAAAAGAAAAAAAGATGAAATATTTTCTCTGCTATGTAATTCTTCCCTCTGTATTTCGAGAGATACTGACCTAAAAAGGTTGATCAAAGACTGTTGGAACTCCACAGCCTGCAGCAACCAATAAATTGGTCCGTTCGATGTTTTGCACTGACAAATTATTCTCCAGAGTACTAACATTCTTGGTAGCAACTCAATTAGCAAGAGACAGATGTAGCAAGAATTCACATTTATGTTTTATAGACCGTTCAATATTTTATCATTGCAGCGTGTGTTGGCACTGGCCCCTTTTATGTCACACAAATGATCACTGTTTGCTAATTCTCAGATAAAGTGATAGTTGTTTTGGTGTCAAGTGCACATTTGTTGGGGAAACCTCACTCCCTTTAGACTTTTACACAATGTTGGAATGGCCTTGAGCATCCATATGAGATTGTATCGCCAATGTTTGTACATATAAGTTTAGTTCTTGTCATGGTTCTGTCGAATGTGATAGTTGCATTATTAAATGCTTCAACTATCTAGTTCTTAAAAAAAACCTGTGTTTTGCCTTTATGGAAAAATAATGTCCCATCCACCTGATCATGTTTTCAGATGGGAATAGGCTCTCATTAATATGCATGTTTCTCTTGACTATGTTGAGGCGCTTGGCATTAACCCCTCTCAGAGACAGTGTTGACCTTCTGCAGAAAAACCATATGGTTACTTTGAGCAATGTCGACCGCTGTTCAAGCATCATTTAGCTTAGAGAGACATGAATGCACAGGGCTTTAACACGCAACTCAATTAATACGGACACAGAAGATTAGGCTCCAATTGTGGACTGAAAGAATAAATATTGAGGTGAACCCGTATTGCTATTTTATCCATGCGCGTCAGTTGAACATTTTTAAAAATATCTCCTTGTGACGAGCAAATATTGTCTGTACATGGGTTACATGTATGAGTACAGTGCATCATTGACATCAATTTATTTATATGTTCTGAAAATCAAACATCTGGCTGGCATTTTAACCTTATGTCACATGAACTGGCACAGAATGAATTTACTGAAGTGTCTATACGAGTATGCAAACAATACCAATATCTTGCACACATGAAACCACGTAACCATGTTATTAATGCGGGAGGTTACCACAGTCTCATAATAAAATGACCACAATGATCCCATGTTATTTACAGTTCAAGTGAAAACGCGTAACTCTGAAAACGAGCTCCCTTTTGCGTTACAATGGGTACAGATACTGTTCTAATATTTGCAACAAGACCCTGAGCCTGGTGTTGGTTAGAATGCTACCCCTGCCCCCGCCCCCAAACACTTGGAAGGTCCAACTTCTTGTAGCTCATAGAATATCTATATATAATATAATATCTGTCTGTCTGTCTCTAAATTACACACATAACATTTAAGATTTTAAAAGTGAAATGGATCAAATGAAGTATTATTTACACTGCTTTATATCCTTTTCACTCTGACATTACCATATGCTCTAATGGTGACATTTAATCTGTACCGGACTTACTCTGTTGAGGCAGTCCATTTGCCGTGTCTCTCCCAGTTTGACTGTGTGTTGCAACTGTTTAACTCAAACAAACCAAAGCACAAAATCGAAACAACAACAACAACAAAAAACACAACAAATTAAAACCAAGCAAAAAAAAACTCAAACATCTGACTGCAGCAGGTTCCCTTGTTGGCATCACACTGTAGTTTCCCGCAGCACATGGCTCACAGACAACAAGGCCATTGACAGGCTGTTGTGAGTGCATCCGCAGCGCTTTTACCTCCCATTGCAAAGATGTGCTGGAGTGGAATTTTTGGCAAGTGTGCCCATCTTTTGCTGGCACATATTCCAGAGTTGGCGTTGCGCTGAGCAGCAGGAAGGCGCCCGCGGAGAGCTGTACCTGGATGGCTCTCCTCTAACCACAGACCTTTCTTGGGATGGGTCATTAGCATTGTGCCATAGATGGATGGCAACATTCTGCATCACTCGCTGGCCAAAGGAGGATGCATTTTTTTTGCCCCCTCAACACACTCCTTTGGTCCCTTGGCCTGCCTGCTGACCTGCTCCTGGGTCTTAGTTAACATTCAAAGGGCCCTGACCTGAAAAACAGGCTTGGCAGCGGTATCAAGGTCCCATCCTCCCCAAAGAAATTAGTGGCGGTAATCTTTCAGGAACAACTTACTCACCTTTCACCGGCCATGTAAATGGAAGCGATGCAGCCCCGCTTTGTGTTTTGCAGCCTCTCTTTGCCCCACCCCTTCCTCCTCCGGCCGCAGTCCAATTTGCGTGTATTTGACAGCTCAAAGGTGACAAATGACGGCCGGGGTTTAAAGAAGGTTACGTTTAAACAGAGTGCAGGTCAATGGGGTGGATGGCTGAACGCTAAATCATTGTCAGGGAAACTAATGATGCAACATTATAAGACAACAGGGCACAATAAAAAGATGAAGTGCAGGATGTCACACTTATACTATAATCAACCGATGTCTGTTTCAGTCGTACATTCATCTTGATTTTGCATAGACATTCACATATTCTGGTCAGGGATCCCGTACAAATTCACCACTTTATGTTGCTCAATCCCTTTTTTTGGGACTCCCAGTAATATCCCAGCTGGGTGGTGTTGGTGGTGGTGGGCTGGGGGGCTTATTACCGTTTCGCTGGATATATTGGGACCATTCCGCTGCAATTAGAACCAGGACGGCACTTTGTTAAGCACTGGAAACAAATATTTAATCCGTCACGTTTAAGCTCCGTTACACCTGCTGCAGTCATTTCAAAAACACACAGGAAGGCGGAATAACAAACACGGAAAGAGCCTGGGAACCCAAGCACAAGTTGTGGCATCTTGACAAGTCTTTAAGTAATTCTTACAAGAACAAACAGCCCTAGGCTCACTTGCTTCATTGCTTAAGTCAAAACAGAGAGTACATACAGCCAATGGGCTGCTTCTGAAATCACACATGCAGTGCAGTAACTGGTCATATTGGCCCAGTACTGAAATTGCTGAAAAAGATTGAAAAATCTTATTGTATACCAACATTTTTCTGTCTTTATACACACAAAATATATATTTATTTATTTTTTTGACAACAAATATATTTCTTCATGACCTGGAAACAGCAATGTTGCCATGATGAAAGCTCATTGTAGCTGCACTACAACATAGCTAGAGGTTATGTGGACATGGAGTGTCCGGGAAAAGGCTCAAGGACACCTCACACTCCCAGATTAAACAACATTCACTCTCTGTCACATGCCGAGGTCCCAAAACTGCCATGCCAGAGGAAAATGAGCCCCCTCATGACCCCCTCGCCGTGGATGGCAGGATAAAACGGCGCTGTGCCTGAAGGAGACCCGGGATAACGAAATAATCTTTAATCTTTGTCCCTTCGAGGCACTTCCAGCACCTGTTATTCTTGATGGCACCGCCAGAAAGGGCGCCTTGCATATTCACACTAAGCCGGGTAATTATTGCACTAATTATTCACTTCTGATGCTAGGGGGAGGGGGTGGTGGGGTGCGATTACCGGCCCCTGGTTCAGGTGAACAACTCGTCTGCTCGCGCGCCAGCTGAGGCTGGAGCGGCCCGCTGGTGAACAGTTGTTCCACTCCTTTTTCCCTCGCAGATATTTGACCTCTTGTCATGTTTGCAATCTGTACTTTTGGGAAAGGGGGGGGGGGGCAAAAAAACAGCCCCAAAACTTTTAATTGCTCAACAGAAGCAGGAGTGAG
This sequence comes from Thamnaconus septentrionalis, assembly GCA_009823395.1. Classification (NCBI taxonomy): domain Eukaryota; kingdom Metazoa; phylum Chordata; class Actinopteri; order Tetraodontiformes; family Monacanthidae; genus Thamnaconus; species Thamnaconus septentrionalis. Next base: position 11,809,687 of record CM020513.1, read on the forward strand.
GAGCGCAGGCTTGGCCATCTGTTCCTTCCCCCACATTGCATCCCTTCCCCAACAGAAACTTCCTCTTTAAACAGGTTTCCCAGTTGGTCCGCTGTCCTGTGCGACGGATCCATTGGGAGTTGTCGCCACGCCGTCCCTGCGTAACCATGAGAAATTATTTCTCTTAAATTAATGAGTACCCGTAGTATTTCTTCTCCTTTTCTTCTCTTCATCAATAATTAATGGATGGAGATATGTTCTTTTTGTTTAATGGGGTGCATTTATAATCAGAGCCCCAGGCCCCAAAAGCCTTTAAGACAAATATTTCTGCTCTTTGACTAGATTTAATTCAATTAGTAAAAATACAACATCAAATACTATGCCTCCATTAACAGATCTTTCATGTTAAAAATGAGTATCATGAATATTACATCTGTCGTCATATGAAAAATTATTCTGTGACACTGCACAGATGCATAAGTATTTTTTTTCTGCATGATTACAACCCACAATGTGCAGCACATGCTGCATAAATGTGATCCTTTGTACTTCCCATAAATAAACCACCCAAGTGGGAAAATGCATTGATTTCAAGAAAAGGTCTAAAATAAAATTAATAGTAATTTTTACATTTTTATTTTAAAAATTCAAATTTCATTAAAAATGCGAATTTTAAAATTTCATTTAAAGGACTATTTATCATGAGATGCAAAAAACACTTAAAATGTTGTCTTTAAACTTGAAAGAAACACTTATTTAATTACATGACAAAGAATGGTACTGCATGAGAAAGATTTCATTCAAAGTTGTGTCCTTGTTTTCCCCTGTAATGAACAATTGTAAGTGTCTCTGATTCCCTGGAGAATACAATTTCTCAATCATTCTCATCTGATATTTGTGATCAGTTCAGTAGTTTTGAATAATATAGTTACAAAACTTACTTTTAAAAATTGACTTTTAAGTCTGTAGACTCCCCAAAGGGACCTGGACGGCGGTAGTGAATCATTTTTTTTCGAACAGACAACTTACGTTTCATTCAAAGATTTTGTTTTCCATTGCATTTTTATTTTGCAGCCTCGGAATGCCAGCCAATTTATTGCCGTTTGCGATTTACAACATTATTTAGGGAATACATGCAACGGGGAAATTGTCAGCACACAATCTGAACCAAAGCTCCACGTTTTATGGAAAGGATTGGATTGGATTTCAGCATGCAGAACTGAGGCACAAAGCATCCACAGGTAGACAAAAATAATTCTAAAAGTCAAGTGTGCGGAAGGGAATGAGAGCCAACTACTGCTAACCTTGGAGAAAAGGGCAGAAAAATCTTTGCCAAGACAGAAGTAAAAAAGCGGGGCGGAGGGGGAGAAATGTCATTCTTTGCTCGGCCTCCTAAAGGTCAGCTCTCTGCCGCTGGCTGCGGAAGCGCGGCTGAAATATAAATGCTCCCGTAGCACTGTGCCCGCTGATTGCTTTACTCTCTAGGCAATGTCAATTTTATGAAAGTGCCCGCAGATTAAGTCGGCGGGACGTCGAGGGCCCTCGAAGAGGATGCTATCCTGTCTTGGAGAAGGGTCCGAAAGCCCTTGTCTATTACCGGAGACACCCCAAGGACAGATGTTTCAGGCTTAGGGGGGTGATGGAGAATAATAGCGCATTAGATTCCTAATGTCTCTCGGATGCAGGACTCCGGGGAGAAGGAACTCCTGGGTAATCCAAATTCAGCTCTCTCTTTCTCTTTCTCCCCCCTCCCTTGTTTTCTCTCGTTGCTTCTTCTCTTTCTTGGCTCTGACCAGAGGTGGCTCCCCCCTCTCTCTCTCTCTCCATCCCTCTCTCCCCCTGTCTCTCTCCGTCCCCGCCCAGGCGCTGAATCCTACCCCCGAGCTACACGCTGCACGGCCCATTCATCAAAAGCGGCCGCCCCTCTCCAGTGAGGGACAGCATGCTATGGACTAATGAACTCGGTGTTTGGTGCCGGACGCGCTGTGCGTGTCACGTCTCTGTACACAGTGGGGGTGGGCAGTGGGGGTATTGGAGGGGCCGGGGGGAGTCTTTACTTATTACAAGCCGTCATGACACATAAAGCAGACGCAGTTTGGTTACCGAGGGGCCAGGCCGTCTCGTTATGGATTTCCACTCGGAAGATCCAGACGGATAATGTCTGTTTTGTTTTGAAAGGAAGTCGGCAGCACGTGCGCTTTGACGTGCACGCTCCTTTGTCGATTTTCTCCTCCCCCCATCAAGGCCACTCAGCTAATACCTGATGAACGGCGCCGGGGTTCAGTTTCCCCCCCTGGATATTTTTATCGTCACACATCATATGTAAATTGATGTGTGGCAATTAAGGATGAAGAGAGAGTTTTTTTTTTATCCCAGCATGAATGTTATTTCTATAAAGTCCCTGCCCCCACCTGCCTCACCTCCTGTGTGAGGACCCCCCCCGTCTGCAACCCCAGGCCAAGGGTACACCTTGATGAGAGAGGAGGGAGGCTAATTCAGTCCTCAGGCTTAATTAATCCTAATGTCTTATTTGATGAATGGCTCCTAAATTGTGCTGTAATAGTGTTTTTTTTTTTGTGCGTCTCATCTCTCGTCTCGTCTGTGTGTGGAGGGGGGGGCCGCTGGCCAAACTACGTGCATACACATGAGCGAGGAGAAAGTCAACCTGGCGACTGGGGAGTGTCTGGACTTTGTTTGCAAAGTTGCGGGGAACGTGTGTTTTCGCATCGCTCCCGTATAGCCGACATCACCGCCGGGGGTCCGTCGCCTTTGTCTCATGCCGGGTTTGTCAGTTGTTGTTTTTTTTTTGACAAACATGATTGTTGTCGCCCGCCAATACCCACACTGCCCTTCACCTTTATTTTTTGCTCTGCGTGACTATCTGCCTTGAGGAGGGGAGCTGCATCACATTATCATGATGAATTCTTTGTTTGGCTTCTTAATGAGAAGTGGCTAAGTAGGGAAAAACCCACAGTTTTCATTTTAAAAGCCCTGTGTGTAAGATTTAGTAGCATTTAATGGAAAAAAGATTTTGAAAGTGGGGACTCTGTCCCAAAACCCATATTTTAATTAGCATACTTAAATGCACGGCACTTCATTGCAGTGCATTTACTGTGCGTGGTGCTAACCTCAACAGTACTGCTGCTCGCTGCGCACTGCTTTTTTGCACCTGCAGGAAGGGTCGCTTCGGACTCTCTTCACTCTGTGCAGGGGAATTGCAAATTGACATTGGGAAAATTAAGCATGCGCAATCTAAAAACACACACTACAACATGACAACTACAACACATGATTGAAATGTGCCCGTGCACACTTTGCTCACAACAGATTTGTGCCTTCTGATGCTAATTTTAACCTCCGTTTGATTTGTTTTGTTTGTTTGTCTGTGTGATTATTTTCTGTACATATCTGGCAGCATGGCCGCCTCCTTACAAATGAAGCTGCTCTTAATGTAATTCTAACTACTTGAGGGGAAAACGCAATAGTCATTTATTGTTATTGAGTCGATCGAACTAAAAAGCTGCTTATGTGTTTTGCATCTCTTTCATGCCAACGCCTCCCAGTAAACGTGACACACCGGCCCCTTTAACGCACTTAAGAATAGAAAAATAATAACTCCGCCAAGATGTAAGTGGTACCAGGACTATGCCCGACGTGCAAGTTAAGGTGGAATTTAAAAGGCTTAAGGCACTTTTACAGCGTAATATATATAATTATTGTCATATATATTATCTTTATCCTATGTTGTAAATGTGCCCTCGGAGCATATGACATCAGTCGAGCCACATATTCAGGACTTCTTCTCCTGCGCCCTCCGTGCCACAATGGGCTCTGCTTCATGCATTGTCCTAACGGAGGTAGCACTTAAAGCTAACGATGTCGTAAATTGTTCTGGCTAATGTGGCAGGTGTAAAAGGAGCTCTGCCGGGGTTGGCCGAGGGGGGATCGCTGATTTGAGAGGTTGGGATGATGAGATTCGACTGGCCGGCCCAAGCAATGAACTTGATTAAACTAATCTCATCTCTATCAAAGCATCACTCTGATCCCTCTTGTCCCATTATTCATGGCAATGGGATAATTACAGCGAGACGCGCGGGGCCAGACGCACAGCCGCGCGACACGGGCCCTCAGAACCCTGGGCTACGTCTCCGCCGCCTGCCCGCCTGGCCCGCTCATTTTAAACACAGATTAATTATGGTCAATGGGATGGTTCACATCTGTCACTCTCGGTGAGGACGAATGGAAATGATCGCCCTCAAGATGATGGAGGACGTATATTAAGTCATCTGCAGGTTGGCGGCTCAGCGGGGATGAGCGCTGTCAGCGCTCTCATTTTGACCTCAGAGCTGAGGCTCCGGGAGTGAGCAGGAAGGAAACTGCCGCGTCTGGACGTGTGGTGGTGCTCGCTCTAGAAATTAGAATGAGTTAAACGCCTCATACAAATTTCATATTTATAATATATTTATATTGGTGTTTACCAAGTTTGCTGAATTATTTTTATCATGTATGCCGTTCATACTCACTGTTAAGTGGTCTGACACAAATGTGTATTTATTATATCTTTTGAAAACTATGAAGGCACCTAATAAAATTCTAATAAAGACTCAGAAGGCATTTTCATACTAGTATATATTTATATATATATATATATAGATGTATAATTTTTTTTCAGTTAATGCCTAATAAAGCTTCAAGTGCTGCAATTAAAAGACAACATTCATTCATCTTTATAGTCTTTCTGCCTTTTTTCATCATCATTTGTAGGCAGACCAATATGTTTCGTGCGTGCAGCCTGCAGTAAATGAAACTCCAGCGATTTTGCGTGCAAATATTTTTTCTCTCTCTCTCTCTTCGGTTTAACACTAAACATGCAAAAGGCTTTGCAGCAGATCTTTGCCGATAGTTTGCAGTGTATGTGGCCATTTCATGCACTTATAATTTATGATTAGCTGCCCCCCTCCACCCATACCCACTCACCCTTTTTGTGTTTTTAATGACGGAGGCCATAATGTTTCCATTGCCGTATGTATTTGCTGCAAGAGTGTTTATTCACACATCCTCCGTCTCATTTAAATTTTTGTTTGGGGACCAGCGTCAAGCTTATGACAGATTAAGAAGAGCAGATTTTCATAAAGACCTCTTGCCTTTTATAGAGGCCCCACTGTGCGTGCACGCGCACACACATATACACACACACACATGCACACCCCCCAGGGGGGACCTCGTGGGGACGAGCTGGTGGTGAGCAGACAGGAGCGCTACACGCCCAGCCTGAGTAATTATCTCCTGGAGTGGCGACTGCAGTCAGTGAGCTCTGCTCCTCGGCGGTCACAGTCCCTCAGTGCTTGTCTGCAGGTTGTTTTCAACCCCTCTAACCCCACCCTCCCATCCCCACACACCCCTGCAATGATTGGCTTCCTCCATCGCTGGACCCCAAGGATGTTTTTCTCCACTTCAGTGGAGTCCCAGAGGACCACAGCGTGGAGTCAGTGGCAAATGACCAGTCAAACTAACGAGATCGTCTTGGTTGCACAGTGCACGACACTTCCCATTTCCTGTCTGTCCTTTATTTATAGTCCAGTGTACGTTGGAGGGATCCTGCTCTGTGAGGATGTGTGGCCATAAAGTAAAAGGTTTATTCTGTTAAACAAGCCATGCCCAGATGTCTGCAGACGTGTTTACCCTCTTCTTTAGGGGCTTACATATTGAATTAAAAGTGCATATTAATTAACGCCCCGCTCGCCACGCAGTAAATCTCCACATTTGGATTTAATCCAATGCCGTAAACGCGCTTCCGCATGCAAATGTTTATGGCCGTGTTTTTTGTAATTGTCACCTTGACCGGAATTTGTCATGCCGTGACTCACTGATTACGGAAGGGTTTTGAATTCAGGAGGCAAAACATTTTTGTTTTTAAGTTTAATTTTTTTTTTGTTTGTTTCTTTGCAACTTTCAGGTTCTGAGAAGCCAAAGTCATCGGCTGAGGTCTTCAGAAGTGAGTGGAAATAATTCTTTATTCTGCAAAACAAAAGTGACAACCACAGCAGCGCAGTCACACTTGATGCTGACTCTATGAAATTGTGTGACTGATATTGGGAATTAAAAAAAAACAAAACGTTTCACCCTCTACTTTTTCATTCCACCTGGTTCTCCAAATGCTGTCAAGTCCAGACAAGCCCACACAGCATCGGCACCATCGTTCCTACACCGCACCTGCTTCATGTCTCCATTCTTCTGCTGCCACTCGCCAGGAGGTGCTTACGTCAGCGGAGCCAGGGATGGAGGTAAAAAAAAATCTTTATAGAAAGTCAATCAAAGCCACAACAGGTCATTTTAACTCAGTTTTATTAGGCAAAATGTTAACCTTTGAAAATGGGGCACTGATATCTCATTTGTGTCATGTTTGTGTCTTCCTGGCATGTGCGGAAATATCAGTTTTAGCACAAAGCTTAAAAACAAGAATTTTTGTTGGTGGCTGTAAACAGAGTGCTAAAAATATCTCCTTTCTGGAGCTCTGTGCGGTTTTCTGTACGATAGACTGTGTGAGGTTGGTCTACTGGAGTCCAGTGTGAAAATAAAAGCTCTGGATTAGGTGTAATATGGGACATGTAAATTCTCTTTAGAGTAGTGTTTTAATTCCTGACATTGCTTCCAAGGCATTGACTAGTTTAATTTTGTATTGAGTATATTTCATTTTTTTTCATGCCATAACACAAGATCTCCTACATATGGCACAAGCAGCCTGCCTCAATGTTTAGCGAGGATGCTAAGCACATGCTGCCAGTCGTTGCCCGTTCCGTCTGCTCGAGTGCGCTTTAGATGTTTTCACTTGGATCGCATCTCAAGTAAATCAACACTGTCTCCCAAACGTGAAAATAAACAGCGGTGTCCTTTCATTCCCTTTTCTCCATCAAAGCACGCTAATCCTGATTTACACAGTTTAAAACCTTGGCCACATTCCTTACCTTCCAAGGAGATGGGGTAATTAAATTGGTACTTTTTACAAGTCGTACTCAATAAATCTGAATAAATTAACAAGGCATTACTAAGACTGCTACATTAAATTTGCATAGTGTGTTTAATGAATATGCAACTGCGAGTGAAAAGGTCTGCTACTGTGAACTCTTGAAATTAGCATAACTACTTCCAGCATGTTTCTTAAATAATGCTCTCATTTGCACATCACTGAGTTGGCTAATTCTAACTTCAGTCAGCGCAGCCTCATAATTAAGACTCCAGCTTTAATTTTTAATGAAGTTTATGTTACATCAATCCTGACAGTAATGAGAGGGACATGGAAACAAAAAGGCTGCTAATAATTAAATTCGCCAAGCAGTTTGAGGCGTAGTAATTCCTGAGGAGAAATTACATGACTAATTATTAATTTGATATTCATACTCGTCCGCGGACAGACTCGCTTGTCTTGGTGCCAGTTATGCTGAAATGCAAAACTGCCCTCATGACTGGGAAGATCTCACATGGGTTTTTAGTGCACAATTAATCATGTTGACGCTTGCAATTAAATGCTTTTTATTGGCCCTGATTTATTAAGCAATATTACCTGAGTTGGTTTAGCGCCTGTAGAAGTCTGTCAGTGAGTGTAAGGACACGGGAAGAGGGACGTCTGTGTCTAGGGGGTTAAAAAAAAACAAGTCTTATTAAAAAAAATGGGCAAACTGTGAAAACACAAAGTTAAGGGAGAAAATGCACACCTGAATTTAATGATGTGAATGCAAGTGTGCCGTTGCATCCAATTAATGACATAGTTTCTGTTTTTGCAAAGCACTTTAATCAGTTTTTACCAACCTACATTAAATTAGAATAAAAAAGGTGGTCTTTACATACCTGAAAAAGAAAATGGGAAAAGAGGATATTTTTGTGTCACTCCACTTAAAAATGATGAATTCCTTGTTGCATTGTAATGTCTCATGCAGCACTCCGCATGGATGTTGTCAATGGATTGCAGTCAGTATTTATCTTGTGGATGTAAAAGCACATTGTGGTTAATTTAATATTTTTGTTTACTGGGATATTTTATCCAAGGAACAATGAAAGAAAAAACAAAAACATTTTCTCTCTTAAAAAAAGACTGACAGAAAGCCTGATGCAAAATTCCCCAGGAATAAATGGAAAAAAATCATTTGCAGGCTGTTGCTTTAAGGTCAAGAGTGTGATGGGCGCGTTCCCTGCTGCCGGAGCAGATCCAAGATATCTGTCGGCCGCGTGAGAATAATTTCAATCAAAGCCTCCGTATTTATCAGCGGGGCCTTTTTTCTATCAAAACATAATGCCTGGCGCCGCGTCTTTTATCATCAGAATACTTTGCCCGGCGGAGTTTAGGAAACAGGAAGCGCCTGTATTATCTTCGCCGGGATCCTTTTCGAACTGAATTTGCTCTATATGCAGATCCTCTCATCCCAGTTGTCACGACAACTGGCCATTCTGCTGAAAGTTAATTATTTGGGATTGTAATAGCTTTGGTTTAGGCAGGGGAACTGAACATCTCCCCAGCTGACGAGGCTGTTAATACTCAGTCTGCGCCGACGGTAACTGTGACCAATAACATTTTTTTCCCCGCTGGCATGCAGCTGCACTTGACATTTTATAGGATCCTTCCCTTGCGTTTCCATCAGTGTATTAAAACAGTGTAGAAAATCAACTCCAGACTGATTCCCCCCCACCTCCCACCACCTCTCTCTCTCACACACACACACTGAATGTAATTGCGTTTGTCTGTATGCACGCAGCCCCCTGTGTGTATTCCCTCCATTCTATAATTCCAATGCTTTATCCCATCTGGAGTGCTTGCTCCTGGAACAGGTCAGTGTCAACAGCATTATTTTCAAGTGCCGTCTCTCGAGTGTCTGGTAATCAACAACACAGTCCACCAGTTTGGGCCACCCTTCAAAAACACATCTTGAATATCGGCGGCCGCCGAGCTGCTTCCGGCAATCTCCTCCGTCGATGGACGGGCGATGTTCCGACACGCGGATACATATTTTTCAAACATTAGTGACGCTCTCCGGGCTCCTCGGCTGCCAGCCCGGGTCTTCCGTCCTCGCTGGGATAATGACGCCACCTGGCTTCTGTTGCCCAGCCTTGTGAGTGTGCTTCAAAGTACACAAATATTCAAGCCGCTGCCACAATTAATATGACAAAGCCCCCCCTGGTTTCTGTATGTGCCCTTTTGATTAGCTCTGGATTAACAGGACTTTGTGCTTTCCCCCAGTGCGCCCGCGTGTTTTCCTGTGCAGGTTAGCTCCCCTATTACTAAACAAATGAATTAGTGCCTGCAAATGTGTCATGCACATTACCTTTTCAGCAGGAGGCACATTGAGCTGGTCAACCATAAAGGAGCGGTGCGAGGCGCGCCGTGCCACACCGCCTTGCTTGTTTGCCCTCCTCTTTAAAGCGCCCGCTGATTTACTGGGAGCCTCGTTTATGCTTAGCAATGCAAATCTGAGCCGTACCGCTGCATATATCACACAGCAATTAAAATATATCAATAGAGGTGGCACTCGGCAATCGGTCATTGTGTTAATCCGGCAAAAGGACTTAACGCGGCTGCGGTGGCTTGTAAAAATACAAATTCCAGGTGGCAGGAAAACTCATTAACCTTGCACTGGAAGCCAGGCGCTCGCGTTTCGACCCTGGTCTGTTGCTCGTCCGTCTTGGCAACTTCCGAGAGACAACTTTTTCAACTCTGCAGCAAAACATATTGTCTTCTCTAACAAATGCCACAGATGGAGACCAGAGATATGATAGGCGACAAGAGATTGGGCCCAACTCCTCTGAAAAAGCACAGAAGAAGAGGCATTGCAAACAGTAGCTGTCATGGAAACGGCTTTGGCGAGATTTTCATTGAAACAACTAGACTCGGCCTAGTGACCCATGGCTGCGTTTCCATTACCCCTAGAATTGCGCAAAACCAAAATATCGCAATAGAAGACTGATGGAAGCACCTAAACGAAAAACCTCCCAGATATCGCTAAAATGTTTCGAGGCTCTCATGAGGTGGTTTTTCAGATGTATCGATACAGAGGTATATCGCAGAAGTGTCATGGAAACACTTTTGATGTACGGGGTCACGTGACCTGTTCACTTAGAGTGAAAATGCTGAATGTTTTGTGCCTTCATCCTCCTCAAAGTGGAGTCTCGTGGGACAAGATTTTACGAGAATTACGGTTTATGCGCTTCACACCATTCAGTGGAAACACCTGCAAACCGCAATTGTACTTTGTTGAAATTTTAGAAATATTGCTTTTATTTTGCGAAAAACTGTCATGGAAACGCAGGTACTTTCCTATGGTGCATATGCTTAAAAAAAAAAAAAATTAAAAAACAATCCAAGGAGTTCTATGGAACTCACTATCTTTCATGCAAGGCTGAAACCCACGAGCGTCTCATGCTGCCAAAAGCGGCACCTTGTTTTGTGACGGCGAGATGTCCGCTTGCTGCAAAAACACACCGGCACTGTTACCTTCCCCGTGGGCGTCACCGGCCTCTGCCGTGTGTTTTTGTTTACGCGCGCTGTAAACAGCCCTGTATTGTTATTATTGCGCATTGTGCAGCTCTTGGTCTTTGGCTCCGTTTGCCATCCTTGGAGACCAGGCGCAGCTCCCCGATGCATAAGATAAAAGACGGCGACAAAATGCCCCTCATTTGTTCCCAGTTGGCCAAGTGTGTTGTGAACCCTGCCAAGGTCTGGATGAGCATGAGCCGCACAAAGGGCCGTGCCTTCCAACCACACGAGCTTACAATTAAAAAAAGTAAAAAAGGAATTTGCCTCTGTTGTGCGCCTTGCACGTTAACCCCCAAAGGACGGCGGTGTTGGCGCTGTTGCTCAGGATGAATAACAATGTCAACTTTCTCTGAATTGATTCTGAAAGTTCAAAGCTTTACTTTTGTTATCATTTACCTCCACTTCACAAACTTCATTCAAGGCCCAGTGTGAAAGATTGAGCAGCATCTAGTGGCAATTTGTTTTTGCAAACAAATGACACCGGTAATTACGTATTATGCTAATGATCGTAGCCATGAACCTTTAGCTATCAAATAACAAACTGCAATCAGACTGCTCTTCAAATGAACATGTCTTGTGATTTTTGGCCTTTGAATCTGGCAAAAAAAACCCTGATGTTTATTCTTGTTTTCTAAGTACATTAATAACTTGATCTCATATCTTTCTACTACCAGCTGTGATATCAGAGTAAGTCACAAAACTTGAGCTGATCCACATTGTGCACTACAAGCTGTAGAAAGATAGCAACTTCCTTTTTATGCAAATATAGATGCCTAACATAAAACACAATCACTTAACTATATTATTTCAGTGGCCAACCTACAGGCACATACTTGTCTTTTCTATTCTATCTGTTCTAATTGAGATCTTTAAAATGACACCTTGGGCCTTCAGTTAATGGCAAACAGTGGGACTTTATCAAGGGCTCCAATTGTTTCCCATCATTAGTATCACGTATCCACTATAAAAGGTAACCACATGTGAAAGGGTGAGAGGTTCAGGGTTAAGCACACAACATTGACCTCGAGAGCTTGTAAACTCACTTGGAGTGACCCCCATGTATTGATCCATCTCCACTGCTCATATGTCACATGTCACTTGCGCCATGCACCGGCGGTAAATAACAGTCCGGCTGCAAAGTCTCCCCTCTCTCTTTCTCTCTCTTTCTTTCTGCCCTCCACCATCGCCGTCGCCACTTTCCTTTCGCTCAGCGATTCATCTCAAAGGCTGCCGCCTCTTTTTCATCCTTCCGTTAAGGGCGTCTCCGTCTGATCGGCCCCGCTTTAATTCACACCTCTCGCGTGGCGGCCCTTTTCATCATCCCCGCTTCAAGGTGAGAGTTCGCTCGGCTGTTGAATTTGTCGTAAATATATCATGATCTCACTTTGCTTAATATTGCATTACTCTCCCATTCCAACAACATGTGTGCACAGCGACGGCAAACTTCCTTGGTAACTGTTCGCCTGCCGCTGCTTCATTATACGGGGCACGTGCAAAAATAATGGCACCTCCTGCCTTTTCTTTTTTAATATTGAAACGGGCTTATGTTATTATTCTTTTTTTTGTCCCCACATCTCCTTTTTTTTTTTGGCCTCATTCATATTCTATCCTGCCATCACGCCATCCTCGCGTCCACTTTCTTCTTCTTTTTCTTCTTCTCCTTCCCCTCTCCATCCTCTTTGTATCTGTCACCCAGCTAAGTATCATGTGTAGTTTAATGGGATGATTTGTTGCCGCTGTGTCATCTGTCACCAAAAGCTAAATGATGGAATGAGAGCGTTGAGCGGCACCGTCCTGTCGCTGATGAATTATGCAGCGGGGTCAAGGGCCCCTGTTTTGGTTACAGTCGACGGCACAAACACGGACCTCAGGTAGCGCGCTCATCACTCCTGCTGTTTCTCGCCATGTGGAGTCAATGAACTGGCACAGCCCTCCCACACACACACACACACACACACAAGCACATTTTTCATGCACAAATGTCTCCCGCAGACACGATTTTATGGTAACACAGTGGATAAACGTGCCCGTCTTTACCCACCTCCCCCTAAACTATTGTGGGTAATTTAAGCACAATATTTATAAAACCACAATAAGATGGATGTGATTATGCTCTGGGCACCTGAAGTTGCAAAAGATCATCAACCATAATGGACTAGGCAGGAATGAAGAGACTCCATCTGATGGTCACAAAGTGAAATTGCTGCTGTGAGCAGGCCTCGTTTAAATATTACATAAATGAAGAAAAAATACGTTTAATCATACAATAAAAATATTTTTCAATCCAAGCATGCGGAGTTAAAGAAAAATATTTCAATAATATTTTTTTTTTTTTTTTAAGTCCTTTACTCAATTAACCAATTGAATGTAACTTCCTTCCCCTGCTGCACAATTGAGTTATCCGTTACCGATGATGTGCTGCATAATGAATGCCTAATTTAGGCTTTGTAATTAGACCATTACGCATAATCCGAGCATATGCTTTGAATGCCCCGAGGTCCCCTTCTCAGGTATGATGTTACCCAGAGAGAACTAATGGCGCGAGCAGCTGCCGCCATCCTAATCCGGCTGTTTGACAAAATAAACAAACCGAACCGACACCGCCGCTTGTTTTGCAAACACGCGCATTTAGATCTGCTTAATTATATCTTGCTTTGGCGGGAAAGCAGAAAAAAAAATAAAAAATGAAAAAATTCAAGGGGCAGCGTGTGAAGATGGCCTCTGAGTGGCGTGAGTAGCCCCGTCGTATGGGCTAAATTTGCAGCCGAGGAGGCTGCGGTGAGAGCCCTCTGTCGGCTAATTAATTGTCATTCTGCTGAATATTCATACCTTATCAGCGGCGCGTCCTTAATTGCACCGTAAAACATCTCCGGGGGCTGAAAATCACCACGGACTTAATTAGTCGCACGGACCGATTGGTTGATTTTTGGGAGAGTGGCCGTACGCAGCAGCAGCAGCAGACTGGCAGGCAGGCAGGCAGCAGGCAGGCAGGCAGGCAGACAGACAGACAGACAGACAGGCAGGCAGGCAGGCAGGCAGGCAGGCAGGCAGGCAGAGTCCTCACCTGCTTCTCATCGCTGAGGCTGCAGGTGCACCTTTCACCACTGATGACACAGCATGAAAATTGGGAAGGATTTAGGAAAGAAATTGAAATTTTCATAATATTTTTACTCATCATAATTGATTTTTTATTGTTTGGAATTTTTACATGATTACATTTTTTTTTACGTTATTTTACATTATTATTATATATATACATATATATATAGATGTGTATGTGTGTTTGTGTGTGTATATATGTATATATAAATATACATATGTGTGTCTGTTTGCATATATTAATTTATCATTTGATAAAATAAATAATTTAATAAAAATAGGGAAAAATATCTAAATATAATTTGGGTATATATATACATATATATGTCTTTATATACGTGTGTATATATTACAATTTCATATACTGTATATTTTAACATATAAAATATACAGAATTGTATATTATATGTGTATCTATACACATATGTGTATGTTATATATTACATGTTTCGCCAATTAAATATAAAACATAATAAATATGATACCTCAATCACAATTTGTGAACCGTTACAGCCCCTTGCGCTGTGCATAACAAGCCGTCATATTAACCCCCCCCTCCCCGCCCCCAACACACACACACACACACACACACACACACACACACACACACACACCCTCCTGTCGGCGGGTCTGGGTGGCAGCGTATCTCAACTCGCTGCAGTGTGTGACAATATTGTTTGGCTATCATTCGCTGCTTTAGGGATGAATGGCATCGATCCTCTTTTAACAACATTTGTTTCCTATTGTGTGTTGAGGGGAGGGTTGTGTGTGTGTGTGTGTGTGTGTGGGGGGGGGGGTTGCGGCGGTGTCGCAGCAGAGGAGGGCAGACGTGTGAAAGTGGCTGTTTGATTCTCTTTTTCATCCCCATGACCTCAGCTTTTGTGTCCCGTCACCCTGGGAATGTCACGCCTCACTACTCTACTTTAAGATGTTTCAGAAAAGTGCTCTTTGTTTCGCCCCCCCTCTCTCTCCTCTCTCTCTCTCTCTCTCTCTCTCTCTCTTTTACCTCCCTCACCCCCCACAAGACTCACACAAAATTGTTCTGTGTGTACCCCCCCCCACCGAACCACCACCCCCTGCTATAAAGGATACTTCAGGCTGAGGCGCGGTTCACAAGTGCAATGCAATTTGGCTTATCCCAACCTTTGTTCTGCGTCCTACAAATGACCAAACATAGTGCAGACTTGATCTACTGCTGCTTGAACTCGGGAGGTTTTTTGTGGGAAGGGCAGCTCAGAGAGAGAGAGAGAGAGAGAGAGAGAGAGAGAACCCCCCTCCACCACCACCTCCACCTCCATTCAGACCCAGAGTCATGGTGGTATTTTCACTGTGTGCATTGGACGGAGGGTGGTGGTGGTGGTGGTGGGGTGTGTGTGTGTGGGGGGGGGGGGGACAAAAGGGCCTACCAATATCCCATAACCCTGGAGCTCAAAAAGCCACACCGTGTGTGTGTGTGTGTGTGTGTGTGTGTGTGTGTGTGTGTGTGTGTGTGTGTGTGTGTGTGTGTCGTTCGGCTGGTTAAGGTGCTGCAGGTTCACTTGTAACGTCCCGGAAGCCAGATCCACTGTTGCAAAAAATTAATGCAAAAAAACCCCCTAAATCTTCCTGCAGTGGAGGTCAGCACAGCAAGTCCATTGCTTGTTCTTTTTTTGTAAATTAATGTATATATTTTTTTTTCTCATGCAGATGCTTTAGCGCCTATCGGTCGGCCAATAATAAGATATATGACACCTTTTTCTAAAAATGAAGAAAGGGAAAAAGCCGGGCTGTCAGAAGATATTTAAAAGTTGGCAGTGTGTTGTCATTATCGGCTCGGCTGGACCACTTCCTCCTGGACAAAACCCCCTTTCAGCGGAACATTAATGGGGAATGACAGGTGTTAAAAGGCACTCTGCGGGGAAAAGGGTGCGCGCTGCGAGTCTCAAACTTGACGTCAACGGGCGTATTCTTCACGCGCTTTTTGTGTTTGTTTCGAATGAACGACGCGGCGATAAATCCAATTAAACGAATGCGTTCAGCACATTTACTTAAACAATTTCTAAATTGCCACTGAGTAATTTTTTTCACCCCTCTGTTACCGTTCACTTGTGCAGCAGCAGCAGCAGCTCTCTCCCTCCCTCCCTCTCTCTCCTCTCTCGCGCGCGCTCTCTCTCTCTCTCTCCCTCTCTGACTGCTGCGTGTTTGCGGGGTGAAAACAGCTCGGTGTCCCCCCGCAATGCGATTCTTTTCGTAATCCGTCAGACTGGTGATGGGGCGCATTGTGGATTTATGGGGGGGAAATTAGCATAAATTATGAGCAAATCTGCGTGTGCGTGTGTGTGGTCCCGGGCCATTGCGAACCCTCCGAGCGGAAAGGTGGCCCTGGCCCAAAAGCTTGAATAGCAATAGCTCAAAATAGGCTTCCCATTTGGGTTTCACATTCATATAATTGACTTATGGATATTTTATACAGTTTTGGCCACACCATCCTCGAGGGTTTATTTGCATTTGTGAAGTACCTCTGGATCTTCTTTACATAAACACAATGGACCTGATTGCCTCATGAAGTTTCGGTTTGAATAAAAGGTTTGTTTGCATTGTGTTGATGTTTTCATATCGTCCACTTCCTGCGCTCAGCTCTGCGCCAAATTAGCGCATGGTTTAAAAAAAAAAGAAAGAAAGAAAAGAAAAGATGGAGAAAAAAACTCCAACAGTCGACTCTGCGCGCCAAATCTTGCTGTCAGCAAATTGTTTTTGCCTTTCGCAAACAAGGTTAGACCATAAATTTCAGAAATAGAGGGGAAGGAAATTATCATTAAAATAATATGGCGTGAAAATTTAAAAGCGCATCTTTTAATTAGAAGCGGCGTCAGACAAACACGTTACAAGACAAGACGGCAATATTTTATTTTTTTTATAAGAATTTACACTTAATCAAATAATTGTTAACAAAAATCAAATAATAAATAAAAACAATAGCCAACATTGAAATATTTCTACTTGAGGCAAATAAAAAAAAATCAGGCCTATTAACATACAACCAAAAAAAATGAAAATATTTAAAAATAAATAAAAATAATCAAAACGAAACAACACGGTGAAGAAGTCAGCGCATACCTTCACACGACGGGTGCCACCGCGGTTCAATCCCAATGGCCGAACCTTTATCACCCCGTTTTCTGCCTTAAAATGGAAATGATTTCCATTGGCCCAAGGTGTCCATGTAAATAGGTGTAAATGAAAGCAGATTATGCCTTCCTCTCCCTCCTCTCCCTCCTCTCCCCCACCACCTCCTCTCACTCCTCCCCTCCCCTCCAACGGCGATTGTCATGTGATAGCAAAGAGGTGGCACATTAATGGAGCGCCTCTACAGGAGTCTTTTCTGCTCATGTCACTACATAAAACTATCAGACGCTCAGGAGGAAGGCCATGGAGGCGTCCACTTAGCTGCTCTTACGGCGGGACAGCCTGATGAAGCCCATTCAGCTCTGCTAGAGGGGACTCGCTCACTTACTTTCCGCCCCCCCCCTTTTTCCATTTTTGTGTGATTCGCCAGAGAGACTTTGCAGCGGCCGTCAAGCTTCCCATAAATGTGCACCGTCGGCCCGGCCGCACACCGGAGAGGCGCACCGCACCGCCGCTTTTTACGCACGACGCAGCTGCAGAAACTTTCCCCGCCGCCTGTTTTCATGAAGAGCGGCGACCTTTCGCCCGGGAATTAATCGGAAAGCTACTCCCTCTTTTCTCTTTCATTTTTCGCCCTCGAGTTCTCTCTCAAGTTTCCGAGGATGCCTCGTCCGGGGAGAAACACGTATAGCGACCAGAAGCCGCCCTACTCCTACATCTCGCTCACCGCCATGGCCATCCAGAGCTGCCCGGAGAAGATGCTGCCGCTCAGCGAAATCTACAAGTTCATCATGGACAGGTTCCCCTACTACCGGGAAAACACGCAGCGGTGGCAGAACTCCCTGCGACACAACTTGTCCTTCAACGACTGCTTCATCAAGATCCCGCGGCGCCCCGACCAGCCAGGTAAGGGCAGCTTCTGGGCTCTGCACCCGGGCTGCGGCGACATGTTCGAGAACGGCAGCTTCCTGCGGCGGCGCAAGAGGTTCAAGGTGCTCCTCGCGGCCGACCACCTGGCGCCCAGCAAGCAGCAGCAGTCGGACGCCGCCCACTACCTGCAGCAGCAGGCCAAGCTGCGGCTGAGCGCGCTGGCCGCCAGCACGGCCACGCACCTGCCGCAGATGTCCACCTACAACCTGGGCGTGTCGCAGTCGTCCACCTTCAAGCACCCGTTCGCCATCGAGAACATCATCGCCAGAGAGTACAAGGTCGGGCCGGGCAGCCTGGCCTTCTCCACCATGCAGTCCATGTCGGCCGGCTACCCGCTGCACAACCAGCTGACGACGGCGTGGCCGCACATGTACAACAGCGGCGGCGTGATCGACACGGCGGCGCCCATCTCCATGGCTGGCGGCGACTACGGCGCGTACGGCATGCCCATCAAGTCGCTGTGTCACGGGGGACAGTCGCTGCCCGCCATCCCGGTGCCCATCAAGCCCACGCCGACCTCCATGGCGGGTTTCTCGGCGTTACCGCCGCACATCCCCGCCTTCCTCTCAAACTCTCCGCAGTCCCTGAGCCCCACGTCCCCGCAGACAGCCACCAGCCAAAGCAGCCCCGCGACGCCCAGCGAGAACCTGACGAGCCCCTCCACGCTGCAGTCCGTGGCCGTGCACTGACCAACCGGACTCCTCCTCCCTCCTCCCTGAAAAATACATCAATAATAATAATCAGAAATGATAGACGGGGGGTGGGGGGGAAAGGAAAAAAGACTCGTGACTCGCCTCACTTTTATCAATTCCAAAGTTTCTATTTTCAGTCGTCGGAAAACTATCAAGGCGACTTGCAGTTGCATATCCATGTACTTGTGTATATGTGTTGAATGTGTCGCTTTAAACCGTGTCATGAAAAAAAAAAAAAGTCCAGCACAGAATCGCACAGCGAAAGTATTGCTCTTGAATATATGATATTATTTGATAGTTCTATTTTTCAGTTTACCGTGAGATGCGATGCGCGCCCCACCGAGGGAGGGAGCTGGGCCGAGTTTTGTTTTCGGTGTCAGAAACATTTCGGAAGTGCTCGTTAATTCCCGTGGCGCTGCTTTTTTCCTCACTTCGTTCAGACAAACAACAACACCCTTTTGCACCGTTTCTGTGTGACCACTGTAATGTCAATGAAATTGCGAGGCAATGGCTTTGTGTAATTTTTTTTTTTTTTTTTGCTTTAAATACTGGATTGATGGGTAAGGTAATACCAAATAGGATTAGGATTTAGATTGGTTCTTACCAGTCCTGTTATAATAAAAAAAGGGAAGAGGAAAAATAAGAAAGCAAACTGAATTATGAAATCTTTTCAAAATGGAAAAGTAGTATTGTGAGAAGTTCTCAAAATGCAAGATGTGAATATTTCAAATAACTGATTCTGAAATGTTGTAAAATGCACTTTTTAGTTTTATGTTTTAGATATCTATTTTCCAGAAAAAAATGTTCTGTGAAGCATTTAATTTAAAAGGCTGTGGTGACCATGTGTATCAGATGCTGTAAATTTGTACTTTTTTTTTAGGTAAAGCATGCATTCTAAAAAAATAAACAATTTGTGTTGTTATTGTTGTTGTTATCAATGTTGTTTGTTTTTGTTGTTTTTTCCCAAGCATGCATGCTTTTGAAAGGTGTGCAGTCTGCAGTGAATTGGATTTAAAAAATGGTCATCAAAATATTTTCTCATTAAAAGTGAAGTAAACAACCCACGCTTGTGAAGATTTTAATTTCTTTATTGTTATTATTATTATTATTATTATTATTGTTGTTGTTATTATTATTATTATTATTATCATTATATTATTATTATTATTTAATTAATTCATTGATTGTATTATTATTACCAAATTCGCTCGAACTTTCAAAACCGCACCAACAAAAATAAAAGTAAAAAATAAACATTCCAAGTACAAACTGATCAAATACAGTAAATTAAACCGCATCTACAAATGGGATTTTTCTCTCCTCCATTGAGACCTGTTTGATTCCGCTGTGTGTGTGTGTGTGTGTTAGAGAGAGAGAGAGAGAGTCGCACTTAGCCAGTGTGCACTGAAATGAATCGTGCACTGCATTAGGATGCGCAGAGCCGCGATGCCATGGTCACCGCGCAGACAACCGCGTTCATTCATCGAGCTGCGAGGCTCAACACAATAAACATTTGCAAAATGCCAACTGATACTGTCACACTCTCAGTGTTTCATGTCATCCAGAGGGATTCAATCCGTCGTCGGGCTGTTTCGTCCCTCCCAGTCACCCTGCATTGGTGGGCTGTCCGGAATTTTTATTCAACAGGTTCAAAATCCAGGTCTGTAAAAATACACACATTTTCTTATTCTTTTTTTTTTTTTTTTTTTTTTTTTTTTTTTTTTTTATCTCACAAAGCTTTATTTAAAGATAAATGATAAATAACGCTTCCCTCCTCCCCCTGAACTCCCCTATTGAGAGCATCTATTTCGGGGTATTAAGCAAATACATTAGAATTCCGTCACTTTATGCAATCGAGTAGATCAAATAAAGGCTCTCGGGCCACTTCATTCTCCCTCATTCACTTGAATTGAAAGTGCAAAGAATGGCAAACTTAGACTGGGCCACCAATGTAGATTTAGCCTTTTTTCAGCGAGACAAAAAGACTGATTTTTCACAAACACATTGCTGACTAGGGAACTAGGAAACGAGCTGCGAGACCCTTTTGGAATTTAAATCCACCCCTCCCCCACCGACTGTTTGGACAACAGTGTTAGTTTTTTTCTTCTTCTCTCGCTCCCCCTCCCCACGTTCATTCTGACTCTGTGTAACATTAATGCGTGTGACATTATTCTGACTGGCTGATTAGATGCATTGAAAAACAGCAACGACGGATTACAACGTTTTTTGTTATTTTTTAATTTATTTTGAAGGTTTATTTTTTTATTTTGTTTTTTAAATTCAACCGACTTAAAGTAATTGAAAATTTAAACGGTGAAATAATCTATATAATTCAGCTCATTAAAGTTGTTGATTCCAGATAAAGCTGTTGTCAGATCAAACAAACAAACAAATAAGTTATTAAGCAACATTTCGCGTGTATTATAGTTTAATGTATTTTAATAAAAAAATATCTGACCCTCTCTTAAAATACGTTTTAATAATTTTATTGGCAAATAATCAAATTACACGTTTTTATAAAGATGTATTTAATATATATAGATTGCAACTCATACTAAATTATTATTATAGTTTTTAAATTATCAAGCAGATAAATTGTTGCATATTTGTAGTATTGTGGATTTTTTTTAACAACCCTGCTATGAAATCACCTTTTAATTTAAATTTTGAAATTTAAAGATTTCTGCACAACACTAAAAAAAATGAATTTTCTTAAGATCTCTCACTAATAAAAGAGGAACGATCGTCTCCCACGGTCTTCATTTAATTTTTTCATATTAACTTAAAACAAACATTTATCTTTTCTACTCAAATAATCAGATTAATTTACACCACTTTAGGAAAGTGTTGCATCTACTGAGACAAAAATGATGTAACAGGTGGCAGGAAACAAAGACTAAAACACACTGAAGCACCCACCCTCCCTTCTTCCCCCAAAGAGTATGAAAAAACAAAATGATAATATAATTCTTTTTCAGATAAACTGCCTTCAGCAATGTCTCTTTCAGCCAATCCTACTCATCCCATTAAGACTGAAGTTTTGTCCCCTTGTCTCAGTCCACACTAATGACAGCATCTCCCTCTGTTTAGCCTGTTGTCCTTCTTCCCTCAATATGTCCCACTTAGACAAAGAAGAAGGTCATCTCAAGCAGCGGGATGAAATATGGACCGCGTGCAAAACCCCAGTGTTGTAGTTTAATTAAAATAATTCATTAAAGTGGAAGCCCTGGGTAATTAGCATGTATAATTTATGATTTGCCTAATGCACGCAGGCGCTGGCCTCCGCAATAAACTCAACTTAACCTCGAGTATGGAGAGCTGATTCGGACAGGCTGCCGTTATTTACTATGTGTTTACTGTTTGGATGTTTGTCAAGAGGAAGCAAGTTGTTTCCTAACGGCCTCGCCTTGATATCTGGCTCGCACCGCAAACAAACCACTTATTGGTTTTATGAGTTTATCGTGTGTGTTTTTACGGCCAGTCGCGGGAGACGCTGTCAGGTTGGAGATATTGGGAATGCAATGCACCCTTGTATTCTTTAGATGGGTGGGGGGTTGTGGAGGGGCGGGGGGCTTCTGGTCAACTGAAAAAGGTTTACGTCGGCTCTCCTGATCTGACAGAATGAGGACGCCGACTAACAGCACAGGGCTGCTTCTTCTTCTTCTTCTCCTTCTCCTTCTTCTCCTTCTTTCCCACAGCACCCTGTCAGTGCTGACTTTTAAAGGATGCAAAACAGACAGGCATGGGTGAGAAAGCTTGGACTAATTGCGCTCGGCAAAAATTGTCAGTCCTCGACAAGCCCTGACATTTCCAAGACGTGGCCAGTGGCTATGTTCTATTATTTCTTGGAAGCACTTAGTTTTTTATTAAAACAACAAAGCAAAACAAATATTTTCCGATGCGGCCGTGTCTCCTCCTGGTAGGCGGGTGAAGATCTACTCGTGATTTCTTTCTTTTTTTTAAAGGCGTTAATCTTCAGACTACCAGAATACGTCCCATATTTTCTGTTTGGCTCACTCCATCGTATTTCATCGTCTGTTTCATTGTGATGGGACTAATATGGCTAAACCATGTGCCCTAATGTGTGACTGCGAGGCTTAATACATGAGGTGGCTGTGTCAGCGGGTCAAAGGGCAGGTACAGCGGGCAGCTGGAGGCACAGACAGGCAGAAAGGAGGCGGGTGGGGGGCTGGGGGGGACACTGAAGGCTGCCTCAGCCAAACACCCATGTGTGCATGAAATTAGAGTGTCAACATCTGATTCATGCTGCTGGGTGGTGACTGTGAAACAAATTATGTCAGCGGGTGGCGGCGTCAAAATTCCACTAGGCGGAAGTTACAGCAGCGGCGCCGCCACGGACACCGTTTCACAGAGCGCGGCGAAGCTCGTTACAGAGCGAATTTAGGGCTCCTCACTTCCTTCACAGAGGCCAGTGAAAGAGAAAAACTTTTTTTTTTCTTCTCCTCTTGGATTTTTTTTTTTTTTTTTTTTTTTTTTGGGGGGGGGGTCTATTCTTGTGCTGCAGACAGTGAAATTGAGGCTCCCTTAATGGAAGTGGGTGTCATAAAGAAGATGTAATGGTCCTGGGAAATGGGGTGATGATTGTTATTCAAGATAAGGATGCATATTGTCACAGGCAGGGCATGTGAGGTGCAAATGAAACCGCTGTCAGCGGTGAAAGGACTTTATTTAAATCCATTCAAATGTGATCTGAAGTGGAAACGCTGTTAACCTTTTTGTTTTCTCGTTAAAAGGGAAAAAAAACCCGGCCATTTTTCCCCCCCTGCATTCTCTCTCTCTTTATTTTCCCTGCTCTTAAACGGCCCAGTGCTGTAAGATTTGGCATGATGGGAAAATTGTTGCTCTGCTTTCCGATGTCCCACTTGATCTCTTGTCTTTCTTGTACCGGCTGTGGTTTGAGGGGATGGAAGCAGATCTGGACCGGACCTGGTGACGAGTCGACCTGCTCTGGATTAGTGAAGGAAAGAGATGGTGTTTTTCTGGTCGCCCCTACCGACGGAAAGCCTTCATACGTATTTCTGAGTGCATGTCATGACAGTAGATCACTTACAATGTCACACTTTAAATGGGCCTTTAACCTGGAATTTCCATCACTCTGATGCATGGAGACAATGCAAACCCCCCCCCCTAGAGGTAAACCTGTGCCTTTCTGCCACTTTAATAAGATGGAGCTGATTTATTTCATACCAGACACAAGTTCCGCTAAGAGACAGTGTACTTTTATTTATTTTTTTTGCAAAATGCTCCGCGACGGTCTGCAGTGCTGGATGGATCTCTTGCTACGAGCCCGTCAGTGTAAGTGTCGGGCAGGCTGGGACACGGTGTGAAAAAAGCCATCCATCAAACTTCAGGCTCCAGCTTTGTCAATCCTGTAACCTTGTGACTGCCGCGAACTTCTGCTTGCACACGATCTTCAACATAGGTTCAGCGAGGGGCTACACTCACGGATGACTCTAAGCTTGGTGGCTTCTTAGGCCGCTAGATGTGTTTTTTGGCATTTGAAATCGGTGTAATTTGGCACGCCTGTGTGGGGAGGGTGTGTCCCAGGGCAGAGTGAGGGAGTAAGGGAGTGAGCTCTGTCCCAGCTTGTCCTATAATCTCTTGCTCAGTATTTGATCGTCATATTTGTGTTTTGTTTTTTTGCATTTTTCTCTCTTGGAAGAAAAATCACCGACCGGCACGAACCGGCAGAAGTTTCCGCTGAGAAGCTGAAACAGCCGAGCGGCTCTAATGAAGGCACTTAAAGGATTTGTCACTGCGCTGTTTTCGCCACTCAAGTGCGTTAACTGACGGGTGTGAGAACTGTAACAGACTCTCTGTGGGTTTTTTAGCGGCCCGTTGTCCACCCCCACCCCTCCCCACCACCACCACCACCACCCTTTTAAAAATGTGGGACGAGAGAAGCCCATTCATCACCTTTTCCTGGGATCTTATCGTAGCCTCTCCAGCCATAAACTAACACTTACACAGGACTTCAAAGGTGCGGCAGATAGCAAAGGTGAGAGAAAAGAGGGGGGTGGTGGTGGGGTGGCTGACTGCTGCATCCAACTCGGGCTGGGTTCCCTCTTTGGCGGGGATGAGATGGAGCTGATTAGCGGGAGTGTGCAGCGTGCGGGGGCCCCCGTGGGGGCAGCAGCTGGAGGGTTGGAGGGGGAGCTGAGGGAGGAGGAGGAGGAGAGAGGTGTGACTTCTGACAGCTCCCGTCTTCTCCCCTCTGGATACGGCAGGGTCAGGGCTCAGCACTCAGCAGGTCCGGGCTCCGCCGCCTGGCTAGGAAGTCAGCGGTAATTGCCGCTCGGCCTGGTGGGACCCAGGCGGAGGCAACAACGAGTGGCCGAGAGCAACGCCGGCACGCTGTTGCCTTTCTTTGTCTGGACGTGTCGGAGGGAGGATGCTACCTCCTCTTACACGCAGTAAACTTCTCGCAATTTTTTTTTTCTTTCTCCCACCTCACCCCCTCCACTTCCCGCCTCCCCTGCAGAAGTTTCGCGTGGCAGTGCGCGGCGGCGGCTACTGCGCACTCGGAGCCCCCCCTTCTTCCCATCGCGGCGGAAGGCCCAGATGGCCGCCTTGTTATTGCATAACAAGGCCTCATTGTCCTGTTAATGTAACTTCATGTGTCTTTGATCTAATCTCATGTCGTCCCGGCCAGTGTGAAAATCCACATCAAGTGCATGATCCGGCGCTGCGCTCTTTGTGCTTGTGATAATCTGCTGCATTGAAATGCCACTTTTGTTCCTTTTGTTTCTTTGTTAGCGGGCGACAATGCAAGGTTAATTAGCAGCCGCCGGTCACCTCGGCGTTCCTGGATACTTCATCACAGCTCAAGTGTCCTCCTCACCGTGGCTCCTGGCGCTGACGAGGCCAAACACGGGGCCTCCAGCCAGTCGAGGGCGAGCAGGGGCCGCCAAACGCGTTGGGCGACCTAATCCCTTTCAGACTAACACGTCCGGAGTATCAACAACAATTGATACTCCAATTAACTGGCCCCATCGTCGCCGCCGCCGCCGTGGTCGTGGTCTCCCTCTCCATCCCACTGCAAACACACTGAGGAGCAGTGCTGGGGAGTAACGAGTTACATGTAATGTAACGTTAACCCAACGTCAATGTAAATTTGGTTGCTAAATAAAGATAATTGTAATCACTTACAAGCAGTTGCTGGGGGAGAAAAGTGTAATTATATTACAGTTGCTTGAGGAATTATTCACAATTATGAATACGTTTACAATTCTAATTCTGACATCTGACCTTTTTTTTTTTTTTTTTCTTTACAAATATCTTTGCAAAAATGTGATTAGTTTTGCTTATTTAAAAGATAGTAGGTTACGCTGCAACAATTTTACATCTCTGATTGATTTCAAGGTAAAAAGAGTGACTGATGTTTGACCTCGTTATGGTTATTTTGTTGCTGCTGCTGTTGCTTTGGATACAGTTGGAAGCTGAACACTGTCAGTCTAAACCGTTCAGAAAACATTTTTTCAGAAAAAGTTTTCACAAAAGCAGGCAAAATGTAATCAAACGTAATTAGTTGCATTACTTGAATAAATTGAAATTGTGACGCTACTATTTCATTTTCAATGGGGCAACTTGTAATTGTAACCGATTCCACGTTTGCACAACAAGGTGGCGCAGATTACGTTTGTCAAACACTGAAGAGCGGCTTTAACGTGGATGTGATGAGTCTCGGGGCGAGGCGGGGGCTGGGGGAGGGCTGTGTGTGTGTGTGTGTGTGTGGGGAGGGGTCACGCCGTCATTTTTCCCCTCTTCTTCTCCTTCTTTTCCGTGGTTGCAGGAGCTCCCAGCCCCGGCGCGTTTATCCGCAATGTTGCTCTTCCGCCACTTCAGATCTCCACATTCCCTGGTGGTCTAATTTATGTTAAGTCACAAACCTCCCCTATGGCTGTTTTGAGACGTTGAGAATGGAGACTGTGTGCTCCAGGTTCATGCCAGCGACACAATCCCCTGTATAATTGTTCTCTATGGGAAAGCACATCTCAGTGAAACCATCTGCAAGTCCATGGGGCAGTTTTCCTAAGAATGAGTGGACTTCTTAGGCGGGGATGGAGAGGGCGGGCGGGCGGGTAGGTGGGGTCCCAGCGCAATCCAGTTTCTCTTGTGAAGCAAGTAATTCATTCAAATCTCAGGAAGTCAATAGCTGCCCGGATCAGAGGCACGTCGCACACAGCTGCTGATACTCGGAACGCACCGCTTGTCTTCTCAGGAAGTCGCCAAACAAAAAGGTTAACAGCGGGCACACACACACACACACAGACGCGCGCACACACACACACACACACACACACACACGCACTGGTAAAAAAGGGCTGGGCTAGCACACAGCTGCCCTACCTGGGCTGTTTGAACTGTGATTTTTGTTTACTGGTGCGCAGACGTTTAACTGCACATTAGTCCAGACTGCAGCCGTGGCACGACTCAGCGGGGCTCTTGGGAAATGGGGTTCTTTATAAATGATGTAATGCGCCATCATTAAAGATGCTTTCAAGGTTCTGCGGCTCCTCTGGCTACAATTATATTCATGTCATGTTGATTATTTTTTTTGAAGATTTTTTTTTAAAAACAGTGTCATCTGCCACGCGATAGATCACCAAAGAAACGTATTTGTCTCCATCGTCGCTTCCCCTGAACAGCTCGTATACAATCTTATAATGGAGGCCGGTTTCTCCAGACGTGCGTGCGAAGCAGCCCTACTTCTTGTGGCAGTTTGTGTGATGATGCACAGTTCAGCAACAACAAAAAAAATGGTGTTAGTCTTATGATCTACTTTGTGGGTCATTAAATTCATTAGCAAAAGCGCAGGATGATGAAATGTGATGAAAGAGCCAGGGCAGCACTTTTAAAGCCACAAACTGAACACGGCTTTGGCTGCGGCAGCCACAAATCTCCCCTGTAAAGCACAAAAAGAAAGAGACGACTTTTATCAGATAAAGTCTGTTTTTTTTGTTGCTTTGTTTTATTTTTATGGTGGAAATGTAGCTGGGTTTTCTGGTCTTGATTTTTTTTTTTTTTTTTTTTTTTTCAATTTATGGTATGAACATTTTACCAACAGACTTACACCTTGTCTATTTTCACATTGGCTTTAATGTTCCCAGTGCTGTCACTATTTGCTGTCATCACACACAATAGTCACGTGAATCTGAATCAGGATACCCATTTTTTTTTTAATTGGGTCCAAGAGTGATCAAATCTCTAGACGCCACCTTTAGCATTTCCGTGTTTAAATTCCATACTCTTCTTTTTTTGATATTGATGAAGCCATAGCCGCGCCTCCAGCGCTACCAATAACAACAACGTTGTGGGATTACAGGGTTGTGTTCAAAGTTCTGCCCCGTCGTCAGTTTACATCAACATCATCTTTCTCGCTCGCTTGTTTTTCATCACCGCCGGTGGATGTAATATAAGAACTGGATACCAAACTGGTAAGATGGCGGTGCAGCGATTTTCTTTTTATTCAGTGGCCACTCGAGGTACTGCAGCCCAAAACTTTCTTCTTCTTCTTCTTCTTCTTCTTCTTCCTCTTCTTCTTTAGAAAATCCCCAGAAAAGAGTTTATTCCCAGCATCCCGATGTATAACATGAGTTGCAGAGGCATGATGGGAAGTGGCACTACTGCGCTAGCTATGGGCTGCATAATGCGGAAGCAACCTGCAACCCAAATATTTTTTCAGCATCTGCGCTGGTTGAGCAACTCCATTGAAATGAATGGGCCACCAGATTGGACCGAGCCTTGCAGTGTGGGGAGAGGAAGCTGTGAGGGTGTCCGGCTCCCGTCCTCGTCCCTTCCCCAGTGAGGACTGGACAGGGTAGGGTAGGGCAGGGCAGGGCAGTCCTAAAACACCCGGCTGGGCTGCTCCCTGCCGCTCATTGTGCAGGAAGCCACGGCTGAGCCTCCAGCCTGTCGCTGACAACAAGTGTAAATAAGGATCTCAATAACAAACAGAGGAATGTGAGCCAGCGTGAGGGCTCGCAGAGGGCTCAGCCCTGGCCCGGCGCTGCTGGCCACCTTAATGGCTCCATCAAAAACAAAGGATGGAGCGCGGCAATGGCCGGCTAATTTCTTTTCTTTTTTTCCTTTTCATTTCCAGCCGACCAATGAAAAGCAGGCCAGCTGTGCAGCGCGTCTGGCTTTTTGCGTCACGCCGCTCTCAGCCCTGCGAGGCCGGCGAGGGTGAAGACGTGCGAACGATGACGATGTTTGCCCACACATAAAAAAAAACGAAACAGAGGGCGACGACGTGCGCTGCCGCTGCCGAGTGACTGGCTTGTTTACAACTCGGGTGTTAAGTAATCTCTGGCTAAGCGCCGTGTAAAGGTCAGCTGCGGCTTTGTCTCGCGTTTCACTCCTGCGAAAAAGGGAGACGAGCGTTTGACGCGTCGCCCCCGGCGCTTTTCAACACCTGTTTTGTTGCTTTACACTCATTATTGACTTTTCTCCCGGGACCGGGGTGAAACTTTTGTTTGCTTATGATTTTTCTTTTTTTATTACCTCCTCTGTCCTGCCGACTGGGAACAAATCGAGCGCCGCGCCCGACTCGAATTCCACTTGACCTTTGACAGAAACAGAAGTCCTGCTCTTTTACCGGCGGACTGCGTGCAGCGCCGACTCGGCCGAGGGTCCTCCAGCATATTGGCCAGTTATGAGGCCGTCTCTCTCTCTCTCTCTCTCTCTCTCTCTCTCTCTCTCTCCTCCCTCTCTCTGTGTGAGTTGCGAGAGAAGGGGCAGAGAAAGGGCTTGCCCTCCTGGCCACAAATCAACTGGGAAAGCAAGCTGGTGTCTTCAAAGGGTGGCCTTCCCCTCCCTGCCCCCTGCCCCCTGTGATTTACAGCCCCCACAGAGACGGAGTTAGGCACGGCCACTGTCTCTGCACCTGGGCCTTTATCAGGCGGCCAGGATGAGCTCTTTGCAGAAGACATTCAAATGTACAAGGAGCAGATTAGGCTGACTCAATCTTCTTTTGCTCCGGGAGAGGGAGGCGAAAGAAAAGGGGGACCGGCCGACTTCAAAAAGAGCCCTCTCCCTCGGCTTCTTGAATGAGTGAAAGGGCCGGCGGAATGAAAACAGCCTTGTGTATTCAGAGTGCTAATTCACAACTTATTCCTCTAATACACTCATGAAGCACTTTTAATTGTGTTCGTTCGCATTCCAAAGGCATGTTTGTAGCTTTTAATTGGGGGCCTCTTTGAAATCATTGAAATGTGTAACTTGTGGGAGCAACTTAAACACTCCTCATGTGTTTGGCGTAGAGGCTGCCTGGCTTTATTCCCAGACCTGGGTGGCACTCAAATATTGACTATAGGAATGAAAGTAGAAGCCAAGTGATCTTAATGTGCCTGTGTAACCCCCCCGTCAGTATAATTAAATTAGCTGCATGGCTGACATTAAAACCTTTGTGAATAATCTGAAAATGGACAATTTTCTCATTTCAGATTTTAATTGGATTTTGTTTTTTTGTTGTTTTTGTTTTTACTTTGGTTGTCTTGGAATTTCAAGTATTCTCCAGCCAGTATTGTTTGACAACAGACGTCAGGTTTTCTCTAACTCTTGTGCTCTTTGATTTTCGCAGATTTTGCAACACAGAAGCCACAGGTGTTACAATGATTTTATGTAAACTACAACAAAGTGCTTAACAGTGTATCACTATTTGTGAAAAGAAAACAAGTTTGGATTTCTTTTTTCTTTTTCTTTTTTTTTAGCTTGGTTGCATTTTTAATTGTGAAATGTTTTCCAACAGACCAACTGAAGAGTATGGGAATGTGTGTGTGTGTGTGTGTGTGTGTGTGTGTGTGTCCTGTGGCGGTGTCACAGACTACAGCATATTTCCTTGTCAATCTCCGCGCTTGTTTCACAGCGTTCAATACGCTCTGGCAGCCTCCACAGGTCTCGGCTACTTTCTTCAGATAAACTATGGACTTCTTTCTCCCTGACTGAATTCTTTCTTAAGCCATTCCGCCTTCCTCTCCTGAATCATCCTTTAATCCGGAGAAAAGGCCCCGAGAACTGGCTGTCATTTAATGCGGCCACTGCCAGGACTCTTAGCCTAAATAAAGTCAGTGTAGCATGAATCTAATTCTGTGGATGTATGGGCCCGGGGATGGTGAATGTTGCGTCTGGAGAGCCAGCCCTCCTTCAAAATCTCTGTGCGAATGCCTGGCGACTGCACAGTTACCCACAGTGAAAGGACCACCCACTTAGGCTTGAGAGGGGATTTAAAACGTCCCTGCCTGCTCATTCCTTTCCAGGCCCTTCTGATACTGTTTGCAGCTCATCCGATTGTGCCACTCTCAGCGGCACCATAGGTCCAGCAGGCTTCAGCTGTCAATCTTCCTTTTAAGGACCATATCCATGTGTGCGTTACAACATATTGAGGGAGACCTCGAGTATCAGTTCTTCTCATTGTGGCAAAATAGTTCAGTTCATCACAAACAGAGGCTGAGCAAATAATGAACTCCGATGTTTGAACTTGTTGCTTTTCCTTTTTTTTTTTTTTTTGTAAGGTGACCAAAGGGCATCAGGGATATCAGGGAACCTTTCAAAGTCTTCACACGGTGAAGTTAAGTTGGGGGAAGTCAGTCAGTCAGTTTGCAAATGGACAACTTTAAAAAAAAATCTAAATTGTGGCTATTATTAGGCTGAAGAAATGGCATCACAGCTGAGGAAGCCTTAATGTCAAAGTAAAGCTTTATTAGTTCAAGTTTATCCACCCTAGCGATAGCATCAAAACCTTCCTGACTGGATGGCATTGGAAGGAAATGCAGTTTGGTTTCTTTATAATGGAGGAATTCATGCAGTGTGGAAATTAAAATGAGGTTGTTTCAGTCAAGATGATGCTGCAAACTGTTTTACAACACGTTTTACATTTCCTGCCACCTCCAGTTTTGCAGATTTCACTTCATTGTCTTTCATTCACATTTGTTCCTATTGATTTCAAAAGCTGGTTCCAAAATTTCAAAAATTTGTGCAAACTTTCCAAACCATTTTTTGCAGATCATTAGTAGAATGTATGCATGTACTGTAAGTTTTGAATCTATGAATGAGAAAATACACATAGTTTAAATCCGAGTCCAAACTCTGTGGCCGTACAGAAGTGCCGTTATTTAGCAGACAATCTTCTCAGTTTCTCCTTCATTTTGAATCTCAATGCCTTCTTCATGATGTCCCCCGGGGACGTCCCTCTCTCCCCTTTTGCCAGTTTTCCCTTTGAGGTCTTGTATATTTGGATTTCCCGCTTCACTGCTCCACCCCGACATGTTCATCGCCAACTGCCCATCTCCATTTACAACCTGTTTTTATCAACTTTTTCCACAAAGCACAACAAAACAGAGGGTGGGGAGCCTCGCTGCTGGCGGGGGGGCGAACACAGCCACGAACATTGTCCATGAACTTCTCCTCATCTCCATCCCCCAGTGTTATAGACAAACAATCCCTTCCATACGCAGCGGCCGGGGTCATGGCGTTAACAGAAGGAGGAATGCTTTGGGGAGAAAATATTGTTCAGCAATGACACAGAAGTAATTTGGGTCTCGCTGAGTGATTTCATCGGGGTCTTTTGTTGCCTCAAAGTGTTTGACCCAGAGGTCCCTGTCAGCCCTGTTGTTAATGGGAGCCGGAGCAGAGTGACAGCCTCAGAAAGTAAAACATTTTACTACTAATAGCGGGCCTCCAGAGGCTTAGGCATAAATATTTAAGCTCTTCTCCCTTGTCCCAAATACTGGGGGGTCTCCATGGTGCATTTCTATAATGCCAGAAAAAGAGCAAATATATCCGATAGGTGCTTGTTTGGTTGTTAGACGGAATAAAAGGTGAAGTTTTCTTTTTCTTTTCTTAATGCAGGAACCTTCCAGTGGCAGGACGTTGCTTCAAGGCAGTGCACGTCTTTGCTCCAGGAGTCTGCAAAAAAAAACAAAAAACCCAACCCTGAACATATGAACTCCCATGCTGAATGGGGATCCGAGAAGATTTCCCTAATGCAGTCCTGCGTGAAGAGAAGCTACTGGCTCGGGCCTATTTCTCAAAGTAAACTTCATTAAAAAGGCTGTGGCGGCTTGTGAAGGTGGTCTGACGTGCCTTGAATGATGGTCTCGGCAAACAAAGCTGCTACACAAGCCATCGAATTATCTCTGTCAAACTTTGGCGTAATCTGAGCTGATCCTCTTAAAAATATTTAAATGGAAACATTTGCACATCAATGGGCCTCCATGGCAACGCTGTGTGTATTCTTCTTCGGGGGGGCGCCTCTTTAACACTGAGCTTTAGAAAAGCACATCTCCTCCGTTGTGTTGACAAACAACAAAACAAACAATATTAAATGGAGGAGTTTTTTTTTTTTTTTTTTTTTTTTTCCTCCTCCTCCACCACATCCTTGATGGATGGGGGCGTCTGAAAGGCCGCAGGAACCCCTGAGCTGAATGAACACTCAAGTTTGAGACGGCGGTAATTATATGATTGGTGCTCTGGGCTGCGTCGTTACACACGGGCTATAAACAGGCAGCGCCGAGCGTTTTCAATGAGATCGCCAAGGTTGTGAGAGTGAATGAGAATGCAGGAACTCCTCGCTGAGCTGCCTCATCAGTGCTTTATAGCTGCATATTATTGCTCTCCATAGTGAGGCGTGCAGGGAGCTCCTCCTCACCCCCTAGTGGCAGAGCCCTGCGTGAACCCCACCATCCTCGCTGGCTGAATTCATTATAACGTCAACCCGGGCGTGTTTTTCCTTTTTTCTTTTCTTTTTTTTTTCTTTTTTTCTTCTTTCCGTGGGTGCAACTGTTGCAAGAAAATGTGATTATGTTTGTGAAAATAATGGAGCTTGCCTGATACTTCCGCTGCACTCTGGGAAACAGGCCGCGCATTAATATAGCTCGTGGCTTCATCGGGTTTCGGATGGTAGATTAATTAATTTGTGGCTAATAGGCACAAACAGGAGAAAACAAACTTCTTTACTTTAAGCTCAGGCTGTGCATGCATCTAAGTAAGTAATGTAAATTATGCAGATGGTGTTGATTATTCTGACAAAGAGGCTTGTTTTTTTTGTGAGAGGTGCTTTAAAAGATTAGTCCTTCCTGGCATTTTATCAATAGCACACTTCCATAAATAAGTCACGCTGTCGATTTGAATTATGGGTCTGCGTTGCTCTAACAAATATTGTGCAGTGATTAATCGCGCGGGTTGTTTATACATGAACCGCCGCCGTCAATTCTCAAGTACAACAGCTTGTCAGCAATTAAACACATCGCAAATGCGCTCGATTTCCACCAACATAATGCTGTGCAAATATCATTCCTCACCAAAACAATAAATTCCTCTCGCTTTGTGTGAGTTGTAGGAGTTTGCGTGTGCGCTACGCAGACTTCCACTGCTATTTTAATTGTGTTTTTCAGCAGCTTCCCCCCCTGAAAGGAAAGAAAGTGGATCTGTGATGCAACACGAGGAGAAGATCTGTGGTTTTTGGCTCAGCCTCGTAACTCTGCTGCAATCCAAACGGCAGCAAACCGATAGCTCACAGGAACAGAGGCCCCCTGGTCTTGGGCTTAAAACACGCTTTAATCAGCAGAACATCAATTAACGCTTGGAAATAAAATGTCACCTTGCCGTTGCAGGGAAGAAGTCTTCTCCCCTCAAGCCTGGAGAACTTTGAAATTCTTTCTTATGGTAATTCTCTGATTGCACTGCACGCTGTTACTGCTCCCACTGACTCGGGGTGTTAATTATATTTGCAAAGTTTTAAAACTCATCAAAGCGTTTGGAGCCAAATAATTGAGGCAGAAAATGTCAGTGTTCAATACGTTCTTCTTCCCGCCTCCGGGGTTGCCGTTAATCTGCGTTTTGTATCAGGAACTGTTGACAAAGATTTCCTTTGGAGAAAACCCAGACAGGTTAATTGAAAAACACAGGCAGAAGATTTTTAATTGGACGAAAAGGCGGCTGAGTGTAAATGTGAAGGTTTGACTTTGCGCTAGAGTAGATCTTGGATGCACGGTGACATTTCTGCAAAGGCGGAATCAGCCGGTTGCCATCATAGCATAAATTCAGCGCCTGATTGGTACTTAC
Organism: Thamnaconus septentrionalis; assembly: GCA_009823395.1. NCBI lineage: Eukaryota > Metazoa > Chordata > Actinopteri > Tetraodontiformes > Monacanthidae > Thamnaconus > Thamnaconus septentrionalis. The sequence goes on from CM020513.1 coordinate 11,844,097, forward strand.
GGGCCGACGCGCATCAATGATTTTCAGATTACGTGCCTTCTTTGATCGCGTGAGATCACAGACGCACATGGCAGCGCGAGGTCTGACCCCCGCATCGTTCTTCTCTGCAGGAAAAAAAATAAATAAAAAAACACAAAAAAAAACATTGGAACCTTTTGCAAAGAGCAGAGCGAATGCGCACTCCGGAGGAGCTGTTTGGCACATATCAGCCAAGCGCCGCCTATGTGATAATTCTCCAAAGTTAAACAGCCATAAAAGGCTTGAGAACTCTGACCTTCACGATCTAACTAAGCAAGGGAAGCCAATGACGTGGAACGGGCCAATCGCGGCGCTCGCCCGATGATAAACTGCGCCCCAGCTTTGCTAAAAAATAACTGTACGTCTTCGATGACATATATAGCGCCAGCATTTCAATACGATCCCAATTTATTTTGCACTAAAATGGTTTATTGTCAGCTATAAAGCACGCGGCGGCAAGCGGCGGAAGGACGAGGCTGCCTCGGGGTGCAGCGACTGTGTCTCAAAGGCATATTGTTCCCCGCGCGAGCACATCTCGGCGCCGCGCCTCGGCTCTATCAAAAAAAAAAAAGAGAGAGGGTGGGTGTGGGGCGGGGAGGGAGGTAGGGGGGCTTAAAACTATCAAAACTTATAAACCTTATCATTAGTCTGCCTCTTGTCACTCATCCGCGCTACTTTGCTCACAGTTAGCTGTTTTGGTTTTGACGACTTTTCGCAAACTCGCCAGAAACTTCTGTCGGCAGCACAACAAGAAATAATTTCGTCTCGCAAGAAATTGTTTTTTTTTTTTTTTCCCTTCACCCCCCCTGCAACCACTCCATCACAACATCCACCCCCACACCACAACCACAAGACACAAAACCCAATGAATTTACAGACGCTTACGCTCCGGAGCAATATTTGTCACTTTTCGTGTCAAAAAAAAAAAAAAAAGAAAAAAAAGGGAGTTATCGCGTAGAATCCAAAAACTGAGGCGGGAGAAGAAAAAGGCGGCTGGGTTGCCAGTCGCCGAGGCTCGTGCCGCGATTATGGGGTCATTTACAATCGCATCGCATATTCAGACGCCGAGCAAGACGGGCGAGCGATACATCTTTCACCGGGGCCCTGCCCTTCACACTTGTCATAGCAGCGCCATAAACAGCATCCATAACAAAGTGAACCCGCAGAGGGAAAACCTCCAGCACGCGGAGGAGCCCCGAGCTAGGGCACACGCCGCCGAGAAACAGATATGTTTTTCAAGACGGCGCGGGAAACAGAAAAAGATAAAGAAAGAAATATGAAAAACATTGCTGGGGCGAGCGAGCTTGCGAAGGAGCGAGCGAGCGAGGGAGTGAGCGGGCGGCACGCGCTCAGCAGGAATTGCGTTGCGCAGCAAACGGCGCTGAAATGAATGAACAATGTCGTGTTTAGCGAGAGTCCTCTATTATTTGTATACTCGGTAAAAGGGGAAATCTTTATGCGTGTGTAATTAATCATAATTAAGAAGGTTTTGACAAGAGCTCGGGGACACGGCAGACAAAAGGCCTCTCTGGATATTCCCAGGGAGGGCCACCGCGGCATGATGGGAGAGGGACGGCGGGCGGCTAATGAGCTGTGCCGCCCGCCCGCCCGCCGCCTTTGCGGGTCTTGTTGTTGTGATCTTGGCTTTTTTTTTTTTGTTCCGGGGAGATCAGCGAGGGTTACAACCGCTGGCTGGAGGAGGGAGGACGCTCACCTCCCGCTTTCCCCTGACCTCCCCCTCACATCCATTACAGTGCACCTCACAAGGCTAAGTACCATTTAATTTAGCCGCCCTCCCGTGTTTATCTTCCGCTCGTGATTTATGAGGTTGGTATATGTACTGTATGTACGCGCTGCAAATACAGGGCGCTGTGAACATCCTCAGAGATATATATGTATATATATATATCTCAGTATGTTGTTTTTTTAACTCCTGGTTGCGCTGAAACAGCTGGTTTATCATATGATTCATTGGTGGCTGAATTATGAATCCATGTCGCGGTCATCATTTCTAAATAAAAATGATGTGTTTAATAGTAGCTTGTGGGGGGTGTTGGTGGTTTCCTCGCCTGGAATTATAATCATTTTGAGTTGAATTCCTGATAATGATTACTTCAGAAATATTTTCAGGACAGGTTTAGCGTGAATGATTTTGACCCTCGTTGTTTAAAATGCAATCTGAACCCTGTCAGCACAGCACAGCAGCGTTGGTGTGATGGTTTGCCACGCCTCTACTGACATTTTCTCAAGTTCTCGCCTTCAAATGTGGAACATGTGACAGAGAGCAAACGCTGTCATCCTATCAAAAAGCAGAAGAGCCAAAAAATTGTACAAAAGAAACAAAAATGTCTTTTCCTCTCTCGGTGGGACGGGGTGAAAGATTGACGATGCCGCCACTGGGAATTCCCGACCCTTGACTTACTTACAGGCCGATTGAAATATTCCTCCGGCCGCTGCGCTCTTGAACGCCTCATCTCCAACGTGGTCTCGATGTAATTGGGGACTTCAATCGGATTGAAAAGCGAGAGGTTCGGAATGTCCTAGATGTGTATCTCGACGCTGAGGGATGAGATCTCCGCACTTGAAAGTGAGAAGGAGTCGCCTCGTTTCAACAGCCCCGACTGAACCAAGGTCAAAGGTCAGGGACCCTGAACATCGAGGAAACCTGCCGAACCTGTGCGTGCCTGTCTGACCCGCCGCGCGGCCGGGACCTGCGAGTTCTCAGAAGTGCGAGATGGGGAGGCGGCGTGATGAACGACCCCCGTCGCTCAGCCCGCCTCTCTAATCTTCCTGCTGGAGGTGAGGCCAGCTCGTCTGTGCCTGCGCCGCTCGCCTAATTGCATCGGGGAAAAAGTGGATGACAAAGTGAGCATACCATCTGCAGCAGCTGCTTACTGGAGGCTAACGCCCCGGGAGCGAGCATACTGTCCTGACACTGGCATTTCTCACTCCTCCAGCCGGCAGCTGGGGGGAAACAAAACGGAACAAAAAAATACTGGGATTGAATAATTCAGCCGGCCATCGCCCACCCGGGCGAGGGGAACGGCCCCGGAGGTTTGCACGGTCGACCGTTCGCCTTCCGTTTGGGTTCAGGACGGCGATAAAAATAAAGAGGCGGCGGTGGGAGGATCGTTCACGAGCGTTCATCAGCCGCCAGCAGCAGGTAAAGCCGAGCGGAAGGGTTTGTTGAGCGATCCCACTTGTGCCCGAATTGTGTTTGATTTCATAAATAATTGCAGTCATCAGGGACGCGCATTGTTTTAGGCTCTAACAGTGTTGTTTACCCACGCCACATGTCTGAGGGAGGCACTGCTGCCGTGGATACACATCGCCCTCAAGGAATCTAACCAGGGGCCCGACGCTTGGCAAGTATATTAAAGGCTTCTCCTGAGTGTGTGGCGCGCGCGTGCGTGCGTGCGTGCGTGCGCGAACTTAAAAGGGTGATGAGAAAAACAACATGAATCCAGTAGTTGAGGCATTTAGGCGAAGCTGTGAGCAAACACATCCGCGGCTAATGAGGCCTGGCGCGCCCAGCGATGATTGGGATTCATCGTGCACCATCGGAGCGCTCGCTGCTAGAGACAACTTCTGCTTTGCTTCTTTTTTTTTTTTTTTTTTTTTACCTCGGTGTTAACAAATCAACCGACACATATGTGGGCCAGAAAAGAAGAGTTGGAAAAGCAAGGTGATTGATTGTTCCCTCGTCGAGCTTCCTTGTCAGCTCGCTCCCTCTGTCAGCGGAGGATACATGAAAAGACGGAACCCGTCGACGCCTCTGGCTCCAATCCCGCTTTGCGGCGCTCACAAACATAGAAATTCATCGGAAGGGGAAAAGAAATAACAAAAAAGCGGTAACTTTTTTTACCCCCCCCCTCCCCAAAATCCTCGCGACCCCAAGAGTTTTCCAAACGGAGAACGTTCCGTCTTTTCCGGCTGAGGTGCGGCCGCCGAGCCTCGCCGAAGAGTCTCCGCGGTGGCCTGTCTCTGAGTGTGTGTGTCTGTGTGTGTCTGTGTGTGTGTGCTTTTTCTCCAAGTGCATTCGCTTCTACTTGTGTAAAGGCGGCGGAGGTGTTGGGGCGGGTGGAGATGAAAGTGTGTGAGAGCTGGAGGTGGAGGTGTGGGCGCAGGTGCCGAGGGATCCGCCGCCGCCTCCCTGTTGTGGGTGAGTGTGGTCCCAGTCACCTCTCGTGAAAAAAAGGAGCCAAAAAAAAGAAAGAAAAAGTGGCAATTAGCACGCGGCGTCGCAAACGTACGCCTCCGTCGGACGAAAGGAGAAGGAAACAAATTGGAAGAATCCAGATTAAAGTGCGCGTCGTCGCCGTAAATCAGAGCGGCCGCAACCGGTCGTCGGGTGTTTGTGTGTAAATGTTTAATTAACCTGCTCGCCACCGTCGGAAGAATCAATCTACTTAGCGAGCCGTTTAACAATGCCCCCCTCCCCCGCCCCCCCCACACCTCCTCCACCGCACCAGCCAGCGCCACACGTTCATCGGGGGGAGAGACGAGCGGTTGTTAACGTTCTCAAATTAACAAAGCCATTAACCCGCGCGATAGCGACAACATGCTACACGTGCGCCGCTGGTTGTTGGGAGACAATAAACGCCGGAGGGGCTAATTTTTCTTTATGGCTGGCGGCGAGGGCGGCGAGGGCGGCAAGGGCGGCAAGGGCTGCCTGCGACTCGTCCACTGATCGCAGACGCCTTTTTAATTCTTGGTGCTAACGGCGGAGGGTTTGTCGCCAGCAGCTGTGTTTAATCGGCTGAATTTGAGACATGTCTGATTTTTTTTTTTAATTCTATCTTTTTATTTTCACATTTTCAATGGCGATTAAAAGATTTCTGAGGGTGTTCTCTGTGAAATTGTTTTGAATTATTAGTCAGACTCTCGCTAGTTCAAAAATTCATCCGGCTTCCTCGTCATCCTGTCAAAGACAAATCTTGATTTGAACACTTATTAAGTTCCTCGTGGTTTGTTTTCTCGTCACTGGTAAATAATAGCGAGCAGCCTGTGCTCCCCCTCGGCGCCCGCACCCCCCGCCAACCCCTCCTCGGCGCCCCTCACCCACAGCCACCGCCCCCCAGTACTCGCAGCCCCTCCCCTCTTTTGCAGAGATCACAGAACACAGAGGGGGCCGTGATGACCCCGGTCCCAGAGGAGCCCGCTGTTTTGCCTGCGAGGTAAAGAGGAGCTTTTTTTGATTTAATCGCCGCGCTCGGCGGTACACAATGTGCAGTAGGAGGAGATGGCAATTATAACGCTCTTGCGGGCCTGCTGTCCTGCCCGTGCGGTGATGTATCCCCCCGGGGCGTCGCAGGGAGACAGGGACAGGGGCAACGCTGCCATGAAAGGGAGCGGTAATCCCTGCCGCCGCCGCCGCCCCCACAAACACGGCCCACAGCCGGCTGTTCGCGCCGTATGTTAACATGGAGGAAAATGGACTCGGCCGGTGAGTCTGAGTTAAAGGGAAGTTGTTTAAGATACGTTGGGAGTGACTAAAATTGTCCCCGGCTGAGGTTGACGTTGGTGAGACGTCAGTAGACCTTGGACCCGTGTGATGTCCTGTGGAGAGAATGAAAAGTAGGAAGTTGAAGAATTGAATTCAGTTTATACATACAGAAGATTAGTAGTGCCGGCACACACTTTTAGGAGGCTATTCATGTGAAAATGGGCAAGAAGCTAAAGCTACTGGGAGATGGGTTTTCCCACTGTGGATACACCTCAATCCAAAGATTTGAACCCTGGGTAGAACAGACCAGGCTATATGGAACAACATTGCAGGCATAGGTTTTTGCAATATTTTTTGGGTTTCTCTGAATGCTAACAGTTTGCTGTCCGCTAACTTAAAAATATTTGTGCTGTGATACATGAAGGTCCAAGCAACAAACGACACATTGTAGCAAAGACAAATCTACTTTTATCAATAACTGTAGTGACAGTAGCTGCGTTTGCATTACCCCTAGAATTGCGCAAAACCTAAATATCGCAATAAGAAACTGGTAATGGAGACACCTACACTTCGAAAAACCTCTCAAATATCACTGAAAGGTTTTTACGCTTCGCATGAGGTGGTTTTTCACATGCAATGATATACAGCTATATCGCAAAAGTCTCATGGAAACTTTTTTTGTATTTACAAAAACATGACGTCTGGGGTCATGTGACCAGTTCACTTTTAGTGACAACCATTCTTGACAGCAAACGAACGTAAACAAACAAAAGCAAACATAATTAGTACAGTAGAATTAAGGTTCATGCGAATCGCAATTGTACTTTGTTGAAATTTTTAGAAATATCGCTTTTATTTTGCCAAAAACCGTACCGAGAACGTAGCCACTGTTTGCTCACTGATTACACGGCTTAGATCACAACAGAGTGGTTGTCGGAGTGTACAACGTGCAGGATCACCAAGACGCGCACACTTATTTGGTGCTTGCATTTGAGCAGAATAAACAGTTTTGAACAAAGACTTTTTCTATTCCTTTTTTTTTTTTTGAGGTTTCTTCTCTGAGAACTTTCCTCCCTTGCCAGACAAGCCCGGCACCGCACTGACCCACTTACAACCGATTTGATTACACAGCTTGATACACTGCGGTTTCACAACCTGCTGGGGTCCAGATTTAAAGTTGTTATTTTTGCTTGTGATGGTTGCTAAGAGGAGTAGATATGGTATTCAGATACAATATTGATATAAGTCCCGGTGCCGGCTCACCCACATGATGTGCTCGTCAGATTCCCTCACACCGAGAGGAGCTAGCTCAACAACTTTTCATATCGGATCAATCCTACAAGGAATATTGTTGTTTATTGGCAAACATCCTGACACATCATCATACACAATGAGGCGGCCATGAATAATTAATGGCCTCCCGTACAAAATATTCACTCCCCGCTCCAGTGGTGTTTACTCCCCTGCAGACATCCATACCGAAGGTAACCTCTGCTGTTTGGAGGAGCTTTTCCCGCCTCACTCCTCTGCCGCCGAACGCCGAGAAGTTACAGCAACGACATAAAAGCAGCGGGAAAATGCATCGGTAAACAGCAGGAGCAGCGGCGCCGTTGAAAGAAGCGGAAGCGGCTCTTTTTTTGTTTTTTTTGTCAAGGCAGCCGTGAGAGACGTGCACCCCGTTCCAAATGAGCGTAATCAGAGTTTTTGGCATTTAAATAAAAAGAGCTCGGGGCCAAGAGGCAGACTTTAAACACGGGGTCTGTGAATACGGTTAAATTTGTGATTTCACTGGAAGGATAATATTTTTTCACTCGGTTAACTTTGTCCCCCTTCCTTCCCCCCGTTGGGTGTGTTTGCTCAGGTTGGCGCCGGCTCTTCGAACCCTGAACGTCGCCTCCATTGTCTTTTCTTTTCTTTCGGTGAATTCTGCACCGGGCAAATTATTGTTATTGTTAAAGCCGGCGCTGCTTTTTCCAACTCCTCGTATTAAAGCCACTACCTCTTGGATTTGGATAGAAAAAAAACCAACAGACTTACAAGTGAATTTTGTATACCTTGGTGAATGTAACCCAGTTGGGTCCATGTAGACTGTGTACAGCTGAATTTTTAGCTGGTGACTGAGTGACTGATGGAGAGAGAGAGATAGAGGGGAAAAAACGGCGCCCGCCCTGGGGAGACGTCTTTGTGGGAGAAATGACACTCCCCTTGTAACTGTCTCGGAAGTCTGCGCTATCACACTGTCAAACTCAGAACTTGCTTCCCGCATGTCTTTTATCCAAGCACCCCACCCCCCACCCCCCCCCGCCGCCGCCGCCGCCATCTCCATCATCTCCATCTCTGCATTGGAAATCATTCCCACAGCCTACAGCTACGAAGCGCAGACTTTTAGTGCACGTCCGCTCTAGACGGGAAGTGTGGGGGACGGGGCGCATCCTGGGCCACCCTCACCAGGGAAAGTGACAGCCCGGATAATTGGCACTAATCAAGTGACTGCCTGTATTGAGAGAGAGGCTCTCTCTCTCACACACACACACACACACACACAGTCAGACACACACACGCACACAGCAGAGGAGCGGGGCTGACCCACGGAGGTAGCGCCCTGGGCTCTCGCGCTCTCCACAATGGATGCGCTCGTCAATCGGGCCCTCGTCTGACGGTTGCCGTCGCCTTGCAGCGCGCCGGGGCCCCCTCCTCGGTCAACACACACACACACACACACGCTGTAAGAAAAAAAAAAAAAACACAAAATAAAAAGGCAACGGAGAAATGTCAGAGATGAAATGAAAGGGAGGAGGAAAGGAGCGGCGTTGGCGAGGAGGAACAGAGACGTTTCCTGTTTCGCAGGGAGAGCGGGGCGTTATGTAGCGCGCGCTACATTATTCTTTTTTATAATTCCTCTCACAGCTATCGCTTTGAATTACAGACGGGCGTCTTTTCATTTTTTTTCTTTTCTTTTTTCGTCAAGAGCGAGAAGGAAGATGAATCAAAAATTCATCTGAAGAAGTTGTGCGCGGGGCGAGGCGAGGCGAGTGCACCTCTGGTGGAGCCAACATTTGCAAAAGTTCCATCTCCTTAAGCAATTATTAGCGGTGATAGTTTGACATGTACGAGAGTTGTCAACAACTGACTTTAAACAAAGTACAAAGCAGAAGTAAACAGTGCCCGCGGCAAAATTAACTTGGGGGACGAGCCACCTCATGAATTATAAATTGGCTCAATCTAAGACTGCAGCAGCAGAGCGGCGCTACCGGGAGGCTCCGCTCGCTGCAACGGGCTAACCTATTTTTTTTCCCCGACACGTCTGACGGCGCAAAGCCGCTGAAAAGAATCAGCAGTTCGGGTGGGTGGGGGGCAAAGAAAAAAAAGAAGGAGAAAAAAAACAGCCTGTTATTTAGTAAACGAGTTGTGTAATTTCTAAATTGTGCCAAACTAACCGTGGAACGCCCTCGGGGGGATTCGTGTCAGCCGTTAAACGCGTTTTGCCGGCTAACTGCCATTCACTTGCAAATTAATTCCCGTCGCAGGGCACATTTTAATCCACCTAATTAGCAAAGTGGCCCGCGCATTAAAGAAATAAAAGAGCCCACGTTTTATCTCCGTAATCTGCTCCTCCCCGACGCTTGACGCTTGCCGGGAATCGTCGGAATTATGTCAACTGTGGCAACGTGGATGAGGGTTTGTTGTTTTTTTCTTTCGCCAGCTCGACTTCGACTGGATTCGCCCTCTTTTGTCGGATCTCGGCGGTAAACGCGATTCGGGGTTGCGCGTCAGGAGGCGCAAAGTTTCAGGAGGAAAAAAAAAGGGAGGGGGTTGGTGACTGACTGTCTCCTCTTTACATACCTTCAGAGTATTTCCTTTGTCACAATTCTCAGGGCGGGAAATGTAGTTCATCTCCTGACCCGAGATGACAAAGAAGAGGGATTCGAGACGCTCCCACGTGCAGCCGCCGCCGAGCCACGAGGAGTCTGTTCTGGTCAACATTGATTAAAAAAAATAAAATTAAAAAAAAGAGACGGCGCCCGCTTCCTAACCAGGGACTTGGCGGGCTGCCGCGTCGCCCTCTGGGTTGTGGAAAAAAAAGAAATAAATAAAGGTGGCGAGGAGACGTCTGGATTGGCACCTCTCTGGGTACTCGGCTGTTATCCGCGGGAGAACAGCAGCAGCCTGAACCGGCAGGAGTCCCTGCAGATCCAGCCTGCGCACCAAAGGCGTCTTTTTAAAAAAAAAAAAAAAAAAAGAAAAAGAAAAGAAAAATGCGGAAGAAGCTCGACGGAATCTCGGCTCTCCGAGTTTGATGTCAAAGAAAGTTGCCATTTGCAAAATTTAGAATTTCTCCTTTTCGTCCTCGCTTTTCTCCGTTTGCAGCGTCTGGAGGGGCCTCGTCCTCCTCAAACACGCACAACATGCTGATGACGCTACATTTTTTCTCCTTTTTTTTGCGCAAAAGTGCGCACAGCGGTGGGCTGGGAATACTCGGGCTGACTTTTTTAGCGCCGCATTGAAGACGCCGCCTTGCCTTTCCCCTTTGTTTCCACCCACCCCCCCACATTTTTTTCTTTTTTTTTTTGCAAATTTTGCGAGTCTTTTGCGCGGCGGCGCCTCGCCTTCAAAAGCCCAGCGAGTGCGATCCCCTTTTTCCGCGTCACCGGTGGAAATAAGTACACAGCCGCGTGCACTCGGAAAACAGCGCTGTGATCCGGCTCTACAAACACGGTGATTGGCAGGTGTTTGCGGCGCCGAGGTTCCAGATTCAAGCGCAGCTTCACACGTTAATTGTAGCTGCCGTTAAAGGATGTTAACCAATATATATTCAATGCTCCCCCCCTTTTTAGACTCACTTCTGAGGAGCCACTTTTCAAGCACAGCGGCGTTTTGTCTTTTTTTTTTTTGTTTCATTTCATTTCGTTTTTTTTTTTTTTTTTTTTTTCACGAGACGCCGCGCCTTCACATTTTCAGGAGAACTTGAAATACCTTTTTGGAGTCGGAAGCGTCGCGGCGGAACAACACTCCCCGCAGCTGTTTATTGGCATGAAGATAAACTAAAATAACTTCAGTTTGTTTTGAATTGAAAGTCTTGGTAAATGAAAATAAACAGCGATGCAGCTATGTGCTCCCGAAAATTCTCCTCCTCCCCCAAGTGAACGCGTGTTTACCTTTGTGCTCACGTTGCTGCCACGTCGACGCTGAACTCCACCTCGCTCGGCAGTGATTGTCGCGCCCGGGTCTAGAATTATTCATCATCTTGGACAACGTGCCGCGCTTTGCGTCTATGCTAATCCCGAGAACACAGGGCTTTCTTTTCTTTTTTCTTTCTTTTTTTTCCGAGAACTTCGCAGATGAAAGTGGTCGCCCGGCCCGTTCCGATAAAAAAAAAAAAAAAAAAAATGGAAGGGGCGAGCGAGCTCGGGCTCTGCATGGCATTAGCAAGGTGGAGTTCGTCTGACTCATAATTGTCCAACATGCCTGCGAGACACGCGGCTGTGTGAGTGGAGTTGGCGGGATACTAGAAAAAAGAATTCCTGTCCTGCCCCGTTTTGCATAATAGTCAGCTTTGCATGGAGGCGGGAGGAGGAGGAGCGGGGGGGACGGGGAGGGGCAGGTGCCAGTGATCTTTTGCAGTGTCTCCAAGTCATTTTGTTTATCATTCAAATTCAAGCCTTGTTCCATTATCCATGAGGGAGCAGCAGAGTAATGTGTTAATGTCCCGCACTCCTGGATCTGCCTTTGGTGTGAGCTGACAGCGCCCACTTCACCCATGTCACCGATGATGAGAGACAAAAGACGGATCGAGGGTGGAGGGGGGGGGGACAGGTAATTACTTCACACCTTTTTTTTTTTTTTTTTTTTTTGGGGGGGGGGACGGACTCCTCCCCTCTTAGCTTTCATACGACGTCTATGTATTCTAATTGCGGCGAGGAGGCCGAGGGGATGAATTTGAGGACGCAGGACTTTGATGAGGTGTCACCACGCAGACATGAAGGAACCTCGGTGCCGCTGCCACTAGTGTCGATGCTGCGAGAGAGAGAGAGAGAGAGAGAGAGAGAGAGAGACTCGTCACATAAGGGGTCCGTTGGCCTTCATGGAGATTCTATGTGATTGATTATTTAGGGGGTGAAAAAAAAAAAGACGATAAAAAAAAAACCTCAGCAGCCCCCAAATCAGTGTGAAGCCAGCAAATAAAGTCAAATAACAAGGGAGAGCGCAGGTCTGAGGGAGGGAAAAGATCTCACGATGTTTTTGAAGCGAGTCAGAGTAGCCAAGGGCGAGCAGAGCTTCACGCTTTCATATCCTCCCCCTTTTTAATATTTCTCCCCCGTTTTTTAATGATGCGCTTCCTATCCTTGAGTAAAGTTCTTCACAGCCAGTCTGTTTTTTTTTTTTTTTTTTTTTTTTTTTTTTGCCAGAGAGGATTTTTCTTCCTCTTTGAAATAAAATGTAAGTATATATTTAGTCTCCTAGTTTAGAGGCTCGCAGGCCTAGGCAGAAATTCAAATTTTGCGCTTTTATGAATATTGACGATTGTCTGGCTATTGCCAAAATGTTAACAATGCCTTAATAAACAGCGTGCGATCTTCCCCTCTGAAGCTTTTGCCGGAGGTATTTGCCGCTTCGGTTTGTAAATTAAGAGAAAAATAAGTGCGTTAATGAGAACGACTTTGCCGCACTTTCATCATCTATAGAAATGGGGTTTGGGGAGGGTCGGGGGGGGGGGCGTAGATTCCGATACCCTGCCATCAATAACGCTGCGTTCCACATGCTGCGTATGAATGGGTGAGTGTGCCCGTGCACGAGGCTCCGTGCAGGTGTATGGGGACTTTGCATAAAGAAAAAATCAAATATTGATGATGGCGACGGGGAAACTTTCAACGGAAAGAAAAACAACAACAATGAAATCCAAAGCGGCGAGCGGCTGTCATTACAACACCGACGAGTGTTTGAGGCCCAGATATCAAAGCGCTGCTTTTGATGCATGCCGGCTCTCACAACTCTGCTCTCCTTTAAACTGGCCCAGAATGGAGGTGTGGTCCGTCTCCGCACACTGGTGATGAGAATTCTGGGTCCTTTTTCCTGGGCCACATGATTTGGTTCAGCTCTGCCAGTTCCCACTGCTAAACAGCTCTACATTACACCGCGTACACCCTTTATAATTCAGCCACATCCAGCAGTGTTTAGACTCGGGATTTGTATGTGTTCACGTCACTGAAATATTTCAATGCATTCTTTGCACTGGAATATTTAAACATGTTCTCGCTGCAATAAGTCGCTGTCGTCTATTGTTTTCAAGGTGTTTACAGATGGCAGTCACTCTTTGAAACCATCTTGTAAATGCTCTGACTTGCTTGGAATATATAATATTTTAATTAAATCAAAACGATTTAAATTGTAACTAGATCAAGTTGTTCCTCACCTCTGCCTTATTGCTGTCATACAGTGCTTCAGTATTTCATTGCACGATACAATAATACAATACAACAGAATAATACAATAATGTTAAATAATTAAGTTAATTGATTAATATTTTAATGTTTTAATATTATGTTTGTATCATATTTGAATTAATTTATGACACATTTAATTATTTATTTAATGTTGGCAGTTGAAGCGCTGCATAGCTTGCAGTAAAAACACGTCAATATGAGCCACTGTAAACTTTGTCAGATGGAGGGGCTGACTGTGGTGCAGGAGGTTGCTGGTTCAAATCTCATCTAGTCAACTGTTTTCATTTGACCCAGAAATAGACCTTCAAGGTTTCCTCCTCTTTCTCTCTCCTAATGCGTTTTCCATTTAACTTTTGTCCTCGATGCTCACCTACAAAAAACAATGCAAAACAAATGTGCCAATTAAGCCAAGATCCTCACAGCAGGAGAACACAGATATCAGGGGGTGACACGTGGCACCTGCTGGTGTGGCAGCTGCCTCAAACTGACTGTGGTGCATGAGGTTGTTGGTTCCATTCTCCACCGACACCTTGTGGGGCTTTTCTTTAATCCCCACACCACAATCATGACACTATATAAAATTTGTTTTGATTGCAAACATTCTAAACATTAGACTTTGGAAACCAAAGTCCAGACGTTTAGCCACGCCCACTTTTAATAGGTCACCTGTTAAATAATAGCTTTGAATGAAGGACGATGAAAAGGAAGAACTTCAGGAAAGCAGATTCAGTATTGCTCACCGTCAGTAGCAGGTGTGATGATGCCTGATGGGTTTCAGCTTGTTCCACCTGCTACCTTCTCCCACGGCCGGTGCTGGTCCTGTGATCAAACACAGGTAGGTGGGTGGGACTAGATGGTAGGAGGAGGCCACAGACCGAACAATGTTTCACTCATCATCAGTGGCTGCATGCATGGAGGCACCTGCAGCACAGACATCATCAGAGATCATCATATCATTCTGCCTTGTCTAACTCTAGAGCAGCAATGCACTGCTCGGCCACTGCATTGTGCGTCAGGTCCATCTCAATGATCTCATTGATCAGCCCCGAGTCTGGCAGCTTCCCACTCCCAAACCCTCAGGCCCCAGAGTCAACCTACCTGTCCCCCCTCTTCTCCCCCACGTCAAACACAGTGGGGGCACAGGAAGCCAGAAGTAGAGAGAGAGAGTGTGTGTGTGTGTGTGTGTGTGTGTGTGTGTGTGTGTGTGTGTGCGTTGGTTTTACGGATTATGAGCACAGTTTATTGGTTTACATACCAGTGAATTATGAGGACATCCTTAATATCCCCATAAGTGGGACAGTGTAGAAGCACTCAGGAGGCTGCAACTATAAGCTACTCTCTCTTTTTCTCGAAATGTCCTAATAATTGCAAAACCTGACTTTTGTGTGTGTGTGTGTGCGCGTGTGTGTGTGTGTGTGTGTGTGTGTGTGTGTGTGCGTGCGTGTGTGTGTGTGTGTGTGTGCAAAGGAGGCAAAGATTTATCGCAAACCTGACAGGGAGATTTTAAGGCGACGATTTACCGACACCTCTGTCGATTTTCTGGTTAATTTAATATTACAGAAAAAAGATAAAATCTAAAGTTGTTTTTTTAAAATAGAAACTGATTATTTCAATTTCAGAGAGAGCGGTTTGAGAGTGTACTTGAACCTATTGTTCTGCAGCGAAATATTACCAACTTTGCATGTTGAAAGGGAAATATGTATAGAAGCGCCTCCGCACCCCCTCCATTGTCTTTAGGCGACGATAGCCATTGGAAGAAAAAAAAAGTGCTTGTTCAGTCTCCCTCTGTCTCTGGGCATTGCTTTGATCAGTCCCACCTCAAGACTTATCCTGGAGGGAGCGCTGCGCTCCCGTTCTCCGTGGCTAATCACACTTCCTGTCTTTGTCTTTATGTGCTTTAGACAAGCGTCTGAAAAGATAGAAGGAGAAGAAGAAGAGAAGAAGCGCAGGAGCACATTTAGCCCGAGAACCTGCAGAATAAAGCCTCTGGTTGTGCTGCGGCTCCACTTCTCCAGCGTATTGCCTCATGAATATTTCCCCTGTTGTTGGTGGGTTTCAGCCCGTTGCTGCCTTTTTAAAAAAAGGAAGAAAAAAAAGCGAGTTTCGGGGGGGAAAAAAAAGTTCAATAAACTCCAGTGAGTGCGTCAGCCACCAGGCTGTGACTGGAGGTGTATTTTTAGTTTGACGGTGACGGGAGAGATAAAGGCCAAAGGTGACATGCAGCTGTGCATTCTGGCAGTTTTGCATCCGGAGCGAAACGGTTAACAAAATAATTTGACAAGCGCAGCATATTCTTTCCAAGCGCCGCCAGTATTTTTTCCCCCCCTGCCCGTTTACCACCGGTGGCATTTTCACCAAGAAACCCTGCTTTGTGTACAGCGGGCAAACAACCGAAAAGAGCGTTTCTGCCGGGAGCCAAAACGCAGTGAAAAACATTCCTCTCTCCCTTTTTCATGGAGCTGGAGGCTGTGAAAACCGTCCTGTGTTCTATATTTGAAGTGATTTCCATATCCAAGGCCACCTGAGGGAGGTCGGCCTTCTCCGGCCAACTTCCTCGCAGGGAGAGGGACAAACTCTTGACAGGGACACAAACTGCGATCCATCCCCGCCAACATCCTCGCCGCCGCTCGCTTTGCCCGCCGGCGCCGCCAAGAATCTCTCAAGTTAAGATAAAAAACGTGGGGATGAATTGCCATACAGAAACCGAAAAACAAGGGAAAAAAAAAGATCCATTGCTTTATCCCCCCCCCCCTCCACTCGCTCTCTTTTCTCCTCCTCGTGCTTCAAAGCCTGCAACTCTCCGCCGCGCCCCAGGGTTAATTAACATGAACCAAACAGGCAGTGATCAGAGAGAATGGCAAATCTCTAAAGGTTAAGTGTCACACGGGAAACGTGTTGTCAGAGGCAGAGGCAGAAAACGCCTGTTTTTCTTCCTTCTTTCCTTTTTTCTCCCCCTGCCTTTTTCGCCTCGCACGCCCTCAAAAATCAAACGAGAGGGTAGCGTGACGCTCCTTCCGAAAACTTTGCATTGCTCCTGTCGGAGGAGGCAGCGCTTCACAAGCCGGCCGTCAGTTCGGAGACGTCTGGATGAAGAAAAAGGAAGAAAAGAAAAGGAATCTGCACTCCACTCTTCGCTCCTTGATACACTCCTGTTTTGTTTTGTTTTTTTGTCGAGGGAGATACAACTCGCCCCGGAGAAGCACACACAGCGCTCGTTTCCGTGTGTGTGTGTGTGTGTGTGTGTGTGGGTGGAGGCAAACAATAAATATATAAATAAATAAGAACATCGCCGAGTTAATCACTGCTTTTAAAGACCTACTCGTTGAAATGGTGCGCCTCCTCCTGGTTCCTCCCAGGAGGGGCGGGCAGAGAAAATGACTTCATGATCCGCAGATATCCCCGCACGGAATTTTCCTGCAGGTGGGACTCGTGCCATTTCTCCCCTCCGTAATTAACGCGGCCTCCTCTTCTCTCCCGGTGGCTTGTCGCTGACATTTGGTTCATGCTCGAGTGTCTGCCGGCCTGATTTCAATCTCTTGCATGAAGGTGAGGCTCTGCGCGCGTGCGTGCGAGTGTGTGTGTGTGTGTGTGTGTGTAGAGTGTCCAGCGGCCCGTCTTGACAAGGACAGGACCGGCCTTCAGAGGATGGGATTAAGCGTCGTGACAACATGGATTAGACGCCCACTCGGTCAATCCCAACCCTCCCACAACAGGTTTACAAGCAGAAAGCCTGGAACCTCCAGCTGTGTTTCCATCACCCCTAGAATTGCGCCAAACCTAAATATCGCAATAAAAAACTGGTCATGGAAACACCTAAACTTCGAAGAACCTCTCAAATAATGCCAAACGCTAAAAGGTTCTGACGCTGTCATGAGGTGGTTGTTCAGACGTATCAATACAGAGGTGTATCGCAAAAGTGTCATGGAAACACTTTTTTGCGTTTACAGCGGACGTGACGTACGGGGTCACGTGACCAGTTCACTTCAAATGAAATTGGCGCGTTATGTTTGGACGGAGGAGGAGACGGAATATTTGTTACAAGTAATCAAAGAGAAAAATATAACAACCATTTTTGACAGCAAACAACATCGAAATGCAGATTTATCGTAAAATGTTTTGTACCTCCATCCTCCTGAAAGTGGAGTCTCACTTCACACCTTTCAGTGGAAACACCTGCAAATTACAATTGTACTTTGTCCAAATTTTAGAAATATTGCTTTTATTTTGAGAAAAACTTTACTGGAAACGCAGACTGAAACACACACGATTTCTTCCCGTAACAGTTTTTGTTTTCTCCATCACATACAGGAGCCAGTCCCTCATCTTCCCTCTGAATACATGTTTTGACAATTTACAGATACATCACGCTGCCGTCTCACACACTTTTGTGTGTGTGTGTGTGTGTGTTGTGTGCGTGTGTGTCCAGGGTGACACACCGCGTTGATTTACGCCGGGCAGCCAAGATGAGAACACCCCCGGAACAGTCGCACGTGCCGCGGCGTCGGCCCTTATTTTACATTATTACATTATGTATGCAGACTGGAGTATGGATAATGGATGAATCCCAAGCAAAGCAGTTTAATTACCCGCCATCACTCTGCCTCACCTTGCTAGCGGAGCACACATCTTATTAACCGAGGTGTAAATAAACATCAATGTGCCACCTTGATGACGACTGCCGCTCGCCGCATTATCACCGTCTCGGCGAAAGCGCGCGCGCACACACACACACACACACACACGCGCAAACGCATGCTCGTGCGGCCCCCCGGAGCCGATCCGGTGGCATGTGCAAACAACAAAAGGAGCCGAGGCCAGGCCATTACAAGCACTTCACAGAAAATTATCATCGGGAGCATCTGGCTGGAGGCCACGCAGTCCTACACAATCAAAAGATTAAACCCTACACACACACACACACACACACACGCACACGGTCTGTGCAGTGGTGGGCAGTGCATTTCATGTCTCGGCGTTGAGTGACGTCGTACTTGGTCCCACCTAAATTAATACACCTTATAATCCCATCAAAACTGTCAAAACAAACAAAGTTTTAATAAGTCCAGCAAAAGTTCAATATGTGAGCTGAAACAAGTTTGTCCAATAAACTGCGTTGTTGCCATTTCATTTAACACACTAACAAGACAATAACAAAACAAATTATTAATTGAAAATAAAACTAAACAGATTATTTGCATTTGTTTTTGAAGGCATGCAACTGCACAACAGCTCAACAATAACATACCACGTTATTGACATTATAATTTGCAGATGATTCAGCCATCGGATCATCTGGAATAAATTAAGTCTTTCAGGCTCTCACTAGTGCCGATCCAATCACAGTTCAGCATAAAGCGTAGACGAGCTAGCTGGCTTTGGCATCGCAGACTCAAGATCTGATTGTCTATCACAACTGACTGGGGTCCGTTCACCTACAGCAGGCAGGAGCCTGCAATGTTGATTCTGCTGCACGGAGGCAGATTTCAAAGAACCCGACAGCACAAGCTAGCTGAAATATGATTGGATTAAAACTCTACTGTACTATACAATAATAAAAGCAGCGCAACTAAGTGGATAATATGGCATGAAGAAAACAAACTATGGAGAATAAATTTATTAGAGAAGGCCTTGCTGGCCCTGACAGTCCGCCACTGAGTCAATGTATACATGTACAGTCGAGGTCACGCGAAAGCCTCAGTTTTCCATCGTCCGCGTTGGTTACTTGAGGAAAGGGGAGCAATTCCCATTTTGCGGAGAAGACGGGGGGTGAGGAGCGGCGGCTGAAGCAGGGGGCAGACGGCGGATGCGGACAGACAGACAGACAGCGTGCAGGTTAGCCAGGCAGCCGCCGGGCAACCTCATTCACGCCGCGCAGGGCAACGGGGAGGAAGCTTCAAGCGAAGAGGGAAGTCAGCATCCGGCCGAGCCCTGAGCATCAAATACTGCTGATCAGATGAAGCAGAGAAAAGCCTGCCGACGTCTCCGGAGGCGCGATCCTCAACAAACTGCACTGTGACTTTCATATCCAGACGTGATTGACTTAATGCGCGCTCAGTGTCCGTGAACACAAGGCCCGCGTGTACCTCCGTGTGTGCAAACCTGCTTGGAAGCGAGGAGCATCAAGTGCGAGGAGGAGAAGCATCTCCGGGGGGGTTGACAGCGGCCAAACTCCTCAAAGTCTGGGATTGTGTTGCGTGTACATAAAGCTCTTTTATAAACTTGTCGGTGCCTTCCTGACTGCAGACGGACCGACTGCGGCTGTTGAAGCCCGAGAGGAGACAGGCCTTACACATCCTCGCCTCCTTGTGTTGTTTCAATTACCAGTCGGCTGCACAAAGGCAGGAAGCCTGGTGCCGTGACGAGCGCCTGCGCCTTGTTGTCTCTGCCTGAGCTCTGCCTCATGAAAGGAAAGCGGGGGCCCCCGACGATGCCAGAGGGGAAGGATCCGCGGCTCCGCGGCCTGAGCGGGGGGAAACATCGGCAGAGCGTCGTTCTTCAGAAGGAGATGTCCTTCAGTGCGGTGCCAGCTCCCCCCCGGGGGCGGCGGCAGAAGACACAACCTCTTTATTTACCACATACGGGATCTCGCTCGGCGCCCTTAACGAGCCAGAAGATACGCTGCAGCAGAAGAAACAAAAAGGAAAAAAAATAAATAAAAAAATGGGGGCCACACTTGAAGTGGGGGGGGGGGGAGCTGCGGTTTCAACGGATTAAATAATGATAATTAAGAAAATATTAATAAAAGTGGGGCCTCTCCCCGGCTGCGTGGCTGCTGCTGCTGCTGAGGGAGCGGCTCCTGCAGCGCAGCCTGTAGGAGTTCTCATTTGGAGCGTACGCCCCGCGACCTGCAGGGCTGCAGGCACACACGCATGCACACACACACACACACACACACACACAGATGCACACAATTAAAAGAAGACCTTGGTGGCCCTCTGCTTTATAATTAAACACCCGTTGGTGGCGTGAGAGAGGGAGGGGGAATCCAGCGCCAGGTTCAGATGTGTCACTTTAGTGAGAGAGAGACAGGGGGGGGTGGGGGCACGTGAAGAAGCTGTCGGTTTGTGTAAGTTATGTTCAGCGCGATGAATTAATAAAAAGCACAAACTAATACCTTCCCGGCGTGCAGTGGGCATGTCTGGCGGGCCGGCAGCAGCCAACACAGCTGTACTGTGAAACTTTAATGCCTCTGGGTGCCTGCAGCGCTGCCTGGTGCTTTGTCTGAGGAGGTGGGTGGTGGTGGTGGTGGTGGCGGCGGGGTGTTTTCCACATGTTTCATCTAACTGGGGCAAGTGTGTTGGAGAGAGAAGCTGGGCTCGTCCGACCTTTAAGGCTTTAAGTGCTGTGATGCAGCTAACTTGGCAGCTGGGGACACGCAACACTTTATTATTGCCGTTCCAATTTATTTGAAGGTCTCATATTCCACAGATTTTCACATCTTTACTTTCCATCTTGGACTGCAGTGGAGCACCTGGGCGTTAATGGATACACTATTAAAAAAACAAAGCAACGGAAACTCTCTCCATATCTCTAGAAATCAGCATAATGAGCCCGGTGTTGACGGCCTCCTGCTGGAATGGATGCTTTGTTGTACTTGTAGAACTGGTTGGAGATGTTGTCAGCAACCAGTGTGATCATGGGAATAATGACACTTTATGACATCACAAAGGGCCTTTTTTTACCCCTCAAAATGCATTTCTTGGCACACACTTTCTGAAAAGTGAAGCAACACAAGAAGTAAGACAGACTTTTCCCATCCCTGCATCCTTGTTCATCGACGGGTTTGGGGCTCGTATTACTGCAAAAAACGCTAACAAGAAAAACCACTGGATTTAGTGTCATGCGGGACCTTTCAGCACCTCAGCGATCAGAAATCACCAGAGGTTATCAGATGATTATTGGGCATTATTCTTCACCTTTTAGGCTCCGGAGTGCTTGTCATTTGGCCCTGGTTGTTATGCTAATGCGAGGTATTCCATCTCTTTCCCTGCATGCTCCGTGTTTGACATTCATGGGGTTAAAGTCTTCTGAATGATGAAGTGCCAGCGTTTGGGACAGTAAATTGCATCGTTTCAATTGAGAAGAGAGTTCCCCTTGGGTTTGCTGGGAGGTCCCAGTGGGCTGGCCTTGAACAGAACAGCATGTTGTACATCCATATAAAAAAAAAAAGAAGGGAAAAATATGGTCGTACTTTCCTCTTTATGATGCAGAGATTAATCTGTCTGCGAACCTCGCACATAAATCTCTCCTCCCGCTTTGCAAAATACTGTTTTACCTTACTTTATGCCATATTTCATCCTTTTATAGCCTATAAACATAAACCATCACAAAGGGCTAATGTTCTCATCAATATTATTACAAAATGATCATAAATCCAATGCCTTGTTAAAAATGTGAAGCCATTTCTCTCCTCGGCCACTCAACCAGTGAAAATATTAGAAGCTGGCAATTTCTCTCTTAGTAATAGATGATCTTCTCCCAGACTCCCTTGTTTTTATTAGATGATCAAGTTTGTGCACTTTCCCTCACATCCTTTTCCTCATTGCTGTGTTCAGCAGTACCCGTTTTGCCTTTTGGGGCCATTTTTTCCCCCCTTATACTTCAGTGGAAATGCCTTGACAACACTGTGGTGGTTATTTCATCCTGAGAGACCACAAACTAAACAGCAGAAACACACTGTATAGACACTTGTTTAGTGCTATGCAAATCAACTTTGCCGGGGGTAAAATTAACATTTTTAATTAAAATATTAGCACCAAACAAACACAGAAAAACACACTAATGATTAAATCATCTTGATAGAACCTCAATGTGGAAAACGAGGAAAATTTCTCGCAGTTTCGTGTGTGGAAAAAAAAAATGCTGTATTGATCCAGCAATACTGTGTTTGTGTGTGTGTACACAGTATGTTTTTATTCTTCTTATTATTTGTTAACCTGTAAGGTTGCACAGCTGAGGTATCTATAATACAAATCAATATTTTAGACTGCAACTTTCAACCGTCAATAAGCACAGACTTGCTGTAATGTTTTCTCTTGTGACAAAATTACATCATTTCATCTGTAGTTTTTGTTTTTATTGTCCCTTTTTCCTTTAATGTATTTTAGTCTTTACACAGAATGTGGAAAAAATATTAGTGGACAAAAATGTATCATTTTAAAGCTGATTGTATTCAACACATATTATATCTCTTCATTTCTTCAGCAATAAACAGATTTCAGGGGACTATGAAACGTTCAGGAACGGAGTTCCTTGCAGTGGTTTTTAACGTTACCATACCGCCCCCTCGTGGTCATCCCTGCAATCATCAAACCAAATAAAACCAGGCTGAAAGAAAAGTGAGAGGGGAATTTAAACAGAGTAACTTTATTGAGAAATCAGAGCTGCAACACTGATGCCTCCCATGTCAACAAGAAACAACCAACAAACAAAAAAAAACTTCTCTTTCGGAATGTCGCAGACGTGTGCAGAAAAGCAAGGTGGGCGCGGGGCATCTATTGTGGTGCAAGAATGACTTTCAAAGCCCACTTTTCTATTGCATCTTTCCCTCTTGATGCTGGAGATTGATTTTCTTCTTTTTATTCCTCTGGTCCACACAGGCTGAGAAGGGCATTCTGGTAGTCTCCCTTTGTGTGTTCCTGCAGAAAGACAGCAGCAGGTGAGAGGAAAGGCATCACAGCAAAAGCCTTGATGCTCATCAGTAACAGGCCAGTGTGTGTGTGTGTGTGTGTGTGTGTGACATACCAAAATAGTCTTCTGCAGGGTCTGCCCAAAAAATGCTTTGTACTCAGAGCAGATCTTCTTCAGGTCCACCTCGCAGCGGGACACAATGATCCTGGTCACCAACTTCTCTTTGGCGCCTTTACTCTGGAGGAGTCGGGGAAAAGTCAGCAACTGAAGTTTGAAATGCTTGAAACTAAAGCGCAGTGGCTGATGCAACGCCGCTGTAAGAAGACTCTTGCCAACTTTTGATTCTGTTCCTGCAGCAAAACGGCACTTTCACAAGCGCAAATTCTTTTTAAAGTCACTGGTTAGATGTGTGTAGGTGAGCAGGACTTGTATCTACCTTCATGGCTTCATTCAATCTTTTGGCAAAGTACAGCTGTTTGTTTTCAAAGCACTGAACTGGAAGACAGAAAAACAACATGCAACAATAATACCAGTTGCTTCTTGACAGATTATTCAAGAACGTTCTTTTGCTATTTTGAAAGAAAATGAAACATGGCCAAACGGGGGAATATTTACTGCACCATATAATTATTCTAGTTCATCATATGGTTGCTGATTAAGCATATTTACCAAGCACCAGGAAGGATTTCTGCAAATCCCCTTTAACCTCCTTGGTGATGCTCTCCTGCATGTCATAGGGGCTGTAACTCTTGTACTTCTGAAACACTAGAAAATTAAAAGACAAGAGCTCAATGAATATGAACATGTTCCACAATGATGAGAAGAGATTTAA
Organism: Thamnaconus septentrionalis; assembly: GCA_009823395.1. Classification (NCBI taxonomy): domain Eukaryota; kingdom Metazoa; phylum Chordata; class Actinopteri; order Tetraodontiformes; family Monacanthidae; genus Thamnaconus; species Thamnaconus septentrionalis. Next base: position 11,867,465 of record CM020513.1, read on the forward strand.
AAAAAAAAAAAAAAAAAAAATACACAGCCACTGTCACTATGTGTTTACCTCTTTGCAGGTGAGGCACGCTTCTCTGCGACATGATGGAGATCCAGGTAGGAACATCAGTTCCTTTGATTTTCACACCAGCTTCAAACAGGGCCTTGGGGAAACATCAGCAAATTACTGGAAAAGCCTTAATGGAAACCCTGTGACATAAATGGAGCGCTGTCCTGTACAAGGACCACCAAATTAAAGGTCCAACATGTGATATTTCAGTGTTCTGCTGACACTAAATGGAAATGTAAAATGAAAAAATTCATCTAAAAGTGGTATAAAGTTGTTGTTTTTTTTTTTTTTAAAGTACTATTGTCAAAAGCAGGTCTACATGTGAAGGCGCGCGTATTGTGCCACCATGTAGTGACAGTAACCAGTAGCCCAGCACATCTGCTCCTGGCTTGGTGATTTCAAAGTGATATCATTGCTGGTATCAGAAACTGATTTACGCTACATCAACATTATTTGCATTTTGCCATTCTTACAGTTTTTTCTCCACACAATTACAATAACCTTTAAAAATGAAACACCTACATACTTAACAGATTTTGTGATCAGGCATAAAATAAAGACCGAGATGAGTTAGCAAGGTAAAGACTCAAAGAAGTCTACTGTTCATCTGCAAAAATAAAATAAGTCTTCTAAGATCAATGTAACACTTTTATAATAATATACTTGGGTTTGTTTAAATGGTATATATTTTTTGGCAATAACTTTCTTTTTTCACAGACAATTAAAATAAACTCTTACTCTGGCATCTTGATCGATCTTTTCATAGTCGACCACACTGGAGGGTTCGTCTCTCTTTGTCTGAGTGGATGTGAGACACGACTCGGATCAGTTTCAGTTATGAAGTTATAGTTGTACAAATATTAAATATGAGCAGTGACAATTCTCACCTGCACTAGAGCTAGCAGTAGCTTACAAAAGTTCCCAGAGGTGTCACCATCTACGTCAGATTCCAGACTCTTCTTGAACACTGACAAATGAAATTCCAACAGACAAAAGCAAAACAATAAGTGTCTGAAGTTCCAATTTAGCAAATGCAACACATGGATAGAGGGCTGCTGATGGGTAGGAGGAGCCAAGGGAAGACTGCAGCACACGACTTTGGGTGAGGCATTGTATAAATGCACACTTCACACTCACTCTCTCGCGTAGACCTTCTTGATTTCTGCCATCTCATCACTGCTACGTGAGCACAAAATCTCAATCAGTGTTTCCTCGTCTGTTCCCAAGCCCTGAAAAACACACATTTTTTTTTTTTTTTTAACTTCAAAGTACTTTTATAGCCAGAAAGAAAAAATTTATGTGTCAGATCACCAGGAGAGGGCAGCATTGCCCTTCAGCAAACCCTCTTTCCCTACCTTCATGGATCCTTTGAGCGCCGAGGCGTCATACTGGGTGGTGCTCTTCATCAGTCCGAGGATCACCGTCTCCAGAGAGCCAGACAGCGCTCCCTTCAGAGCTGAGATCATGTCCTGAAAACACAAGTGTCACCCCCACCCGCCTCACCGTCAGCACGGCCGTCTCATCAGGCTGCGAGGAACCTGCGCTAAGCTGCCCTCCCTACCTTCTTTGCCTTCCTCTCATAGGCAAAAGCAATCTCTCGCCTTTGAGCGTAGGTTCGCTTTGTCAGGACACCAATGATGGTGTGTTCGTCCACACCTGAGGACACAACAATAAGGGTTAGACGAAATGCATTTGATGCTTCTTTCCATATCGCAGTCATCATTCATCTTCTATACCCGCTTATTCCAATTCAGGGTCACGGGGGTCTGCTGGAGCCTATCCCAGCTGTCTTAGGGCGAAGGCAGGGTACACCCTGGACAAGACGCCAGTTCATCGCAGGGCCACATAGAGACAAACAACCATTCACACTCACATGCACACCTACGGACAATTTAGACTATTCAATTGACCTCACATGCATGTTTTTGGAGTGTGGGAGGAAGCCGGAGAACCCGGAGAGAACCCACGCAGACGCGGGGAGAACATGCAAACTCCACACAGAAAGGTCACAGGTCCGGGCCCCGGAATCGAACCCACGACCTTCTTGCTGTGAGGCGGCAGCGCTAACCACTGCGCCACCGTGTCGCCGCAGTCATCATCATTTTAGTCTTTTTGCAACCAACTTTGGCGGTTCCTGCTGGCCAATCAAAAGAATGCACATTTTTGGTACTTCAGTGTTGGCCTCTGTTTTCGAAACCTAAGTCTGTCCATCTTTTCACACAGTCAATGTGCAGAAAAAAAAAATAAAATCGAAATCTCACAGCTGATTGAAAAATGTTGATTTGGCTCCAATAAATATCAGTTTTAACCCCTTTCATCAACATCAACCACATATGAAGCTGTTAAGCAAGTGAGAAAACAGTTCAGTTAGTGTTTGGCTTTTGCTTACAGATGATACATGTGTTCAATAAACACAAGTGGTGAGGCTCGGAAATTCCACAAGGCAGGTCTGCAGTCAGTTAACCAAGAATACGTGGAGCTCCTCAGAAAGAGGACACAGGCAGAAGGAGGGAGCAGACCACTTGCGCCTTGAATCCTTCTTGCTAGTGGGCTAATCGCTAATTGCGTCCTCTCTAATACAGAAACATTCCTCCGTACGGAGCACATGACTCTTCGGAACAAGAGTTAGTGGTCAGACTGTTGCCAGTAGCTCCCAGTCAGCGGCCAGAGCTCAGCTTTGCCAACACAGACGTTGGAGGCCTTCCCAGCACGGCCTAAACACCCTGAGCCAAGACGCTGACTCACAAATACCAGCTACTCATCTGCAGAGAGAAGTGCCACATCCAAGGATTTTAGTCCGAGTGTTGTGGCGATGCAGCTTGCCTTTGGTTTTGATGGCGGTCTCGATTCTAGCGGCGTCCTTGTCTGGGTCGAAGTCCAGGGCCGGCACCACCGTTGGGTATTTGGGGTCAAAGGACTGAGGATTGGCAGAGAATTGAAGGTGCTGAGCTGCTGATTTCTTAAAATAAAAACAATGCGATGCGAGTGGGAGAAAGGAACGGGAATTACCGCAGCGTTGAGGCACAGCTGCCCGAGAAACTCTGACACCAATGCCATTCTGGAAGTCCTGCAAGAAGGTGAGAAAGGTGTCAGCGCAGTACAATCTTCACATCCCGCTGTAATCCTCTCACTGACTCGTCAAGTTTCTTATGCCTTGAGATATTAACATTTAATCCCAGAGACAATCACTGTTTGGTTTTAAAGTCAAATGTCTGCACAGGTTTGTGCTTTTCTCCCCCTTTTGATCATGAGCATGTGGAGAGAAGGAGCTAAGTAAACAGTGAGACTGCTGGCAAATCATTGTTTTAGCCTGATTAGACCGTCACACAGCAACAAACCCCAGAGAGACACACCCTGGAAAGTAGTACTGTGCCCGTCTGGAATGAATGAGCGTGTTCGCAAGAAGAGAAAACAGGATCGGAGTTTCTGGAGAGCAGGAATTCACATTTGGCTCACGCTCAGAGACAAGAAAAACCTTGTCAACATACTTTTGTGAAGCAGTTGAGAAAGCTGAAACATTCCAGCAGTAAAACTTTAAGGATCCTGAACTTACCTCTGTTGTGAGACCCGAGATGATGCAGAGAGAGAGAGAAGTGTGTGAAGTCGCTGCTGAAGTGGGATGGGTGTGACGGCTTTAACTTTTGTGCTGCGGAGAAGAGAGGCTTCCCCTTTCACATTTCCCTTCCTCACTTCCCACTCAGGACTCCACCCATTTTCAGCAGGAGCCACTAGGGGCTCAGGCCACAAGGCTCAAGCAAGTTCAACACAAGCACACACACACACAGATAACTACACACGGGACACATTGAGCACAATGAGTGACATTTATTGTTGTTCTGTTGCTACAAAACAAGTAAACAATATTAGAAATGTTCCTCTTTAAACAGAAGTATAGAAAGGTTCCTCTGTTGTCAAAGTGCTTCAGCGCTCACATTCTTAAGCTGATGATTCTGCAGTAGCATAATGAAATCACCACCAGTGCTTTCCGGGCCTTCGCAGCACAGATGCAGGTCCGAGCTAACTAACGTGACCTGGTCGTGACTCCAGCAACCTGCTGTGCCATTTTTAAACTGACTTCTGAATGAGCTTTTCCACATATTTTTTCCTCTTAGCAGCGCGTTTGTTTGTTTTCCTCTTGGCGTTGCGTCCGGCGTTGGAGTTGTTCCTCTGTTGTTGTGCACTTGCTTTGCCGTTGGCCTGTGATGAAATGGTCTTCTGGGATAGAAAAGGAGAGGAAAAAAAAAGAGACGGTCCTGTAAATACCTCAAGTTAGCCAAAGTTTGCATGGAAATAAAATGATAATAAAAGTATTTTGTTAATATTTTTTCCCCCAACATCATCAGCGAATGAGAGTTAAAAAAAAAGGTTTTATACATTTTTACTTTCTCTTCAGCACCTTGAAAGACGACCACATGTCTGCTGTCTGGAATTTCAAGGAGGCATTCAATGAATGTCTCAAAGTTCACACAAATCAAGTCTGTCCAGCTGCTGTTGGTGTTTCTCTCTCTATTGTTTCCACAGCGAGTTTTGGACTTGCGGACGCACATTAAACGGCAGCGAGCTGGTTCAGCCTTTCTGATGAGGAAAAAAACCCCACAAGCTTTGCCCTCACCACAAGCTAATGGGAGTGAGGATTTAATTTGGAGTGGCTACAAAAGATTCCCAGCTTGTGTGAAAGTGTGACAAGAGTGTGAAATGATGCCCAGTTTACAATAATGTCTGATCGTAACAATCAGAATTAGATCAGTTCCAGTTTACTTGCTGCTGTATTTTAAAAACCAGGTGCTAACTGACAAACCTCGAGCATGGGTTTTATTGGAAAGCTGCAGGGGATCTGGCCATGTTTGTGGTGGAAGGGCAGGACCACCGCGGGGTCAACAGGTATCCACGGCACGAGGCCGGAGGCGGGGGGCGTCGGGGCACAGCTGTGGACCTTCTGCAGGTCGTACGCTCCTCGGGTCACTTTGCCATTGGCTTCCTTCAGCAGGGTCACGAACGGCTCCCCCACTTTGTGTGCAATGAGGTACCGTCCCGGCTCCAACCTAGGGAAAACCCAGAGGGAGTCACTGCGGGTGTGCTCGAGGCAAAAACTGACACACCGGAACATGTTGCAGATCTTTCATCGCTCTGACGGAGGCCTGGAATGTAGGTGAACGTAGTTGGGAAACCTGCTGACGCAGCCATTGTGTGCTGTTGAGTCATTGATGGTGCAACACCCAACAACACAAACATGAAGGGAGGCAAACGTCAAGCTTGAAGCTGTCAGATATGAATGTGTCAGTGTTTCCTCTTTTAATATAGATTGAAGGCAGATGTGTAAAGTTGTGTTTAATTTTGTTTTACTAAACAACAAAACAACGACATATAGGAATTGTCACATTTTTTTTTTTAAACATAACAAAAACAAAACTGTTGCTGTATGTGAGAAAATATAAAGTGGACTTGCTTGGAATTGAACGAGGTTTATTCCAAAATAAATAGCCTGACATGCTTGCACAATGAGTGGGAGGGGAGATCAGGTTCCACAGAAAATCACTCAGGTTCTACAAACAAAACTCACCTCGTCAGTTTCTTTAGGAGGTGGTGCAGAATGTTCAGCGACTTGGAAGGTCTGCAGACGGAAACGAGACGTCATCAAGTTAAGGGCGGTCTGCTTCAGCATGCGTTTCAGCATTAAACCCTCCAAGTAAACCACAGGCGACGACAGGCTGAGATTATCAGTCCGCTGATTCAATCTCAGCAGTTAAAGACACTCACTTGAATCCACAGGTGAGCTTCTGTTCCCAGCCGTCAGGCAGCTTCCTCAGTAAAGCCACCTCGGATGTGAAAGCATTGATGTGAGCTGCAGAGACAGACAGACAGACAGACAGACAGACAGACAGACAGACAGACAGAGTGATCGGGAGCCAAGACATCAGGACGTCGCTGCTGCTTACAGAGTAATCACAAGGATTTGCCAGCGCTTTACAAGCTCCAGTCAGCAGGGAGAAACGCTCCATGGTTGTGCTGAAAAACCTCCAACTCCAGTTTGTGACGCTGGCTCACATCAACCGTCCACTTCTTTAATCATAGTCTGCACTGCAGCCTGCAGCCACAATCATAAATACAGAACCAGGGGATGCCGCGTGACAAACCACATGAGGAGCGAGTATTTTATCAGCTGCAGCTGATTCATAATGTCCATTGCTGGATAAAGCAACCATATTATTCATAACAGCGTGACTTTTAAACTGAAAGAACGGCGGAAACTGAATCGTTAAGAGTCTTTAGATTCATGTGTGAGACACAAGGCTGCTTCCACTTTTAGGTAGTTATTTTTAGGCAGGATTTTAAAGAAGTAGTATTCAGTCGAGGACTAATATAGTATAAATAGTTTGTTTCCAGTGTTTCAACAGTGCAGGCTTGGAAGAGAGGTTAACTTTTTTTTTTACCTGATATCTATGTAACCCATCTGGAACATTTAAGATTGTAGGCGATTTACAGGATAATGACTAATTCACTTAAAAAAAAAAAAAAAAAAAAATGATGTCATGTTTTCATGAGAGTTGAACCACGAGTGGGCAGAGCAGTGGAATCTAACTGAGGTTGAGGGCAAAATTTAGCTCAGCACTGCAAACTGCATTCTCTGTAATTCTCCATAATCCAGTGTGACTGTTGTCATGGCAACACGGTAAATAAACTCAGTCCCACACAACCACAGCGGAGCAGTGAGTCATGAAAAGACTTCCATTGGCTGGGGAGGAGGGATGAGCCATGGGGGCGAGACTAAAGCCTGTATGGGAAGGCGAGGGGGCGAGATAAATGGTTTTGTTGCTACTCTTGCAGTTCCAGTCAACTGTTTTCAAACGTGAACCTAAAAAAAAAAAAGTAGGATGATAAGTAAAAGTGATTTTTTTTTTTTACCTGTGTATGACACAGTGCTGGAGTGCAGCGCCGCCTCAGTCCAGAGCTGACAAGCTTCTCTGCTGCTGAGACACTCGGCGCCGTAATTCAGCTGGTACTCCAGCTTGGGCAGCACGTGCACTGGCACATACTGTGTTGTGGAGGATACAAAGGAAGGAAATATGAGATATATATAAAATGAAAAAATGTAACTGGTGGTTGTGTGAAGGGTTTACCTGGTTTTGGCTTCCTACTTTCCTGGTGTGGGTGAGAGAGACGGAGCTGCGCACCATGAGCAGCAGGTCCTGCAGACTGTAGAGCTTGTAGAGCAGGTTGCCTTCCTCCGGTGCATCATAATCTTTCTCATCCTCCGCACCAGCCTGCAGGTCTTGTGACAAGATTTCTACACAGGAGGAAAACACACAAAATGTGTTTTTTGTTTTGTTTTGTAAGGATAACTGCAATCCACGGACAAAAAGGAAAAACAATGTGACACTAACTTTTGCCCTCTGTGGCTGCGGTGTTGGCCGCTGGAGCAGACCCGCTGGAAACGCCTGAGGTCTCTTCGCTTTTGTTTCTCTCCAAATACGAGGACACGCACGGCTTGACGAGGGACGTCGGGTGAGAGCGAGCGGCCGGCGCCGCGCTGGGACTGGCGGCGTTGGAGACAAGGGGGCACTTGGGCGTCTCGTGGGCGGAGCTGAACATGGCCGACTGCATGCGCAGGATCTCACTCAGCTGGTCGCCGGCGGCCTGGGTCCCCCGGGAGCGCCGGCACGGCCGCGTGGCCGTCCGAGGCGACGGCGAAGACTCGGAGACGGGCGTGCGTGGAGACTCCGCGGTCGGAGCGCTTGGCCGGTTTACAGGCGGAGACACGGAGTCGTCGATGACCAACTTCTCATCGTCCGAGTCTCCTCCACATTCTGGAACTTCATCACTTGCTGTGTCAGAATCCAGCCTCCTCTGCTTCGCATCTGGTTGGTCACTCGCAGCCGGCGGGGCTGCTGACGAGGGCTCCAGTTCTTCTTGCGAGCTTCTGCTGGTGTCGTCAAGGTGCTCGTCCGACCTCTTGCTGACACCTGACGAACGGCCTGTGACTTCTGCACTTTTCAGCGCTGAGCCTTTCTGCACTTTAGGGGTTTTAACAGAGGCGCTCTCCCCAAAAGTCTCCAGGTCTGTGAGGTCCACCTCAAAGTCAAGTGCGTGGTCATCAAAGGACACTACATTCCTTTGGGAGCTCTCCTAATCAAGACACATTAAAAAACATCACTACAATGAGAGAAGATTATATATTTGCGTGCGGGGTGAGGGGGGCATTTGCATACCGATGACTTGTGCTCATTGGCAGGAAGTTCCGTCATGACATGGAACACACCCCTGCTCCCATTCCTCTTGAAGGAGAGCTTTAAACTCTCCTGGTGGTAGATGTGGCTCCTCTCTCTGACTGTCACTTCAGTTTTTAAAAGTGGAGAATCTACATACACAGTCTTCTTTTGGCCACTTCCTGTGTGTGATAAAAAATAATAATAAAGAAAGAAATATAGGATGTGTGAAACAGTGCCATCATGAGGCCACTTAGCATCAGTACACATGAGATCTGTCCGTATTATTAAAAATGTCTCGAAGAAAAAAAAGCAAGGCTGTATGCCATTGATATTGTTTACATGTATACTATAAATATAATATACATGTAAAGTACAATGTATTCACAATGTCCTAACTGTCCTTCCTTTGCTCCCTTTGACCAGAAACAAAGACAAATGTTATAAATGCTATGTATGTTATATACGGGCGATATGATTATTAAAACCACTTCATTAAAAACTATACATTCAGCATTAATATACAAGAAAATACACAAAAAGGTTGAAGGGTTTGTGCTTTTGCCATTCTGCACTCGTCCCTGCAGGTAGGAGAGCAGGAGTGGCGAAACAAAGACAACAAAGACTTTACCGACTCCCGGGGACAACTTGACACAAACTGGCAGTTCCCACTGCTCCGCGAAGTCGGGACCGTTATTGTTGAGCAATCTGATGAGAGCGTCTCCAGTCAGACAAACATGAGGCTCGTAGCGCACAGACAGCTTCTCTGCGTTGGCATCGCTGCTGATTGTCTGGAGAAACAAGAACAACCAAACAAAGAAACATTACGTCACATGCGCCGCTGTACTCCAACTGCATTTTTTTTTATGTTGCTACAATTAACAGGACTTTTTCCACGTGTTCTGGCATCTTTAAGAAACACAATTAAAACCGGCATTGCTGAGCAAGGCATGAACACCCTCTGGTGTCTTTTGCGAAAACTGCAAGAGCTGGAACAGAGTTACGATAGACCTGCGGTCATGAATCCCATTCTAGCAATAAAACATCTTTGTGACTTACTTTATTGGAGTAATTAAAAAAGTGAGACTACTTGCTTACAGCGTGCACGTCCTTGGCTTTCTTAGCTGGAGGAGTCAGTGATGAAACGCTCTGATAATCTGATGCAAGCAGAGCGTCAGCAGGCAGTATCTTGTGGTCTGTAATATCCACGTTGCCCTGGAGAAATAAAAGGGTACAAATATGGTAATAGGGAGGGTGAATTCACGGCAAAAAGCTGATTCTGCACTTCAACACTTCAAGTTTCACTTGAAGACTAGAATTTTGCCACTTATTAACAATGGGGTAAAAAAAGTACTTCACCATGATAAGCAGCTGTTTTTCAAAAATCAGCTTTATGCCAGGGTTGAACGTTCCCCCCGTCAAACTGGTCATCTCGTGAATCTGATAAAACTGAGGAATGGTGCTAATGTGCTCCAGACAGTCTTTGAAGAACTCCTGAAAAAAAAAAAAACCCAAAAACAACAACACCACATATCTTAGTTTAAAGCCTACAAACGTACATCTCAGAGAGCTGGTGACAGATGTATTCCAATAGTTAGTACCTCGGAATACTGCAACGCCGCCTCCGTTATGAAGTTGTAGTCATCGGCGCATTGGTTGGCCACGTCTTGCAGGTACTGCATGAAATGCATCACTTCCCTGTTCACCCGTGCCTGCAGGTTCTGCAGTGGCAGAGAGGAATGCTTAGGGAAGGGACAGAACATACAAGTGATTTTAAAAAACACCACAGAGGAAAGAATATCAGTACCTGTGGAGGAAGCCTTGGTTTTTTACTCTGTAAAATGTCAAGATAGGTCTTGTGTTCTTTGTTGGACAGGCAGGACAGGCAGGGGTACGGCAGTCTGGGTTCAGGGTAGGCAGCGTCCACCTCAGTCTCACCCTGCTGCTTTGTTGTGCATTTGTTGGCCTTCTTTGGTTCTTCTTCTTCTTCTCCACCGTCCACAGTAGTATCTGCACACGTATTATCACTATCACAGCTATTCCACTGGGAGTCTTCTCTGCTGTGACAACTGCTGTTGTTAGACTCCAAAGCTTTTGCAGCCCCGGCACCAGACTTGTTCTTTGTGTTGGCATTCTCTGCACGACTTTAACAAGATAGATAGAAGTTACATTAAGAAAAGAACAGGCAAAAAGTGTTACTTAACACAGACAGGCTTGCTGAAATACCTCTGAAGACATTCCCAGAGTTCTCTGACAGTCGGTGCAAGCGAGTGTTTGTCATAGGCGTCCTTGGTAAAGAAAGGAGCATCAGGAACAGGAAGATCCTCCCTAAACAAAAGAAGGGTGTTTGAATAATGTACCAACCGGTGTCACATCCAACAACTGTCACCATATCCAATGTGCTTATAGGACCCAGCCGATTAGAGGTCAACTGGGCAGTATCACAGCCCCTAATCGAATGACAGTTACAGTAATAACATCTACATTTAGTATATGTAAAACATTCTGTTCAAATTCAAGCTAAGCTCCTCGGTTTTTTTCGGCATAGTACGTGTGGTACGATTTTTTGGCTCTTTACATTATATTTAAACGTTTTATTCTTTGTTCATACTGCAACTTTTCTCACGGATTCCACTTCATGTGACGCTGCGAGTGCAAATTAATTTGAGGCATAATAACCGTTGCGTAGTGATACGCACCCGCTGTTTGTATTTTGTTGGCTATTCACGCAATTGCATTTTCATGAAAGCATCTTTGTGGAAAACTTTTAGGCTCAAGAAACCCAATTCACTATAAATCTGATTCGTCAGTGTTCTGTGGAGATTTTCATTACAATAACATTTTGTTCACAGTCAGCACGTACTTAAGCAACACACAATATACAAATGGTGGAACGCATGATACATAAGAAGTCACTCTTTCAAGCAAAAACACAACAAAACCATGGGGGGGGGAAATAAATAAATAACCGTTAGACTCCTACTTCGTCAATCTGAACATGTTCTCAGCTGGCATTGATGCGTGTGTAATTCCTAGTATGTAAACAAACGTGTGACACGTGCTTATATGAAGCGACAGTGTACTAGTATTATTCAAAGAAAAACACCACACGTTGAGTCGGTCATGGTCAATAATTTACACACGAACTAGGTTTGCTAATGTTTGGCTTCATCGGTAACTAAAGAGTTTTGACAGCAACAACACGCGTGGAGCGCACCCTCAATTCTAAGTAAATTTGTCTAACGTTATTTCAAATTTCACCCAAAGTTTCATTGAGAACGTGACTTACCATACCAGCTCCATTATTGTCACCAGCTCTAGCGGCTCCCCCGAGAGCTCCTGCGGTCTTCTAGTATTTACACTACGGTAGCTGACCTACGAAAAGTTCCTTAGAAACATCAACGTTCAGTTAGCGATGTTAGCAAGATGCGAGCTAACGACCGCCGTGCGTTTGACGGGTGACGTCTTCTTCTGGTGACGTTTGGAGCACGATGTAAACACTGCTGCCCTCCTCCGGCCATTCTCTACACTTGACAGAGAACTCGTAAAACGAATCGAACAACGCACGAATGCACAGCGGTTTCAACAGGAACTTGGGCCTGAATAGGTTTAGTAGCGCTTAGCCCACCACTGTTTGGGAACTATAATAGCATTTTAATTCTTGTGTTTTCACCGGGCAGTGTACTGGTGCATCTTGTTAGAGACACCTTCAGACTTCAGAACTGCCTTAATTCTTTAAGTCTTGGATTCAGCAAGGAGTGGATGGTGTCAGCAGCAACACGCAGGTTGGCTCTGACTTTTTAATGACACTCAGTCGGTCCTTGATCTCTGGATGAAACATCTTTGCACCACATGTGTGGAATTTTTTGGTGTAGTTTGCATGTTCTCCATGTACTTGTGTGGATTCTCTCCAGGTACTCTGACTTAATCATGATTGTGTGAAGGTGTTGGTGGTGAAGGAACAAGAGGAAGATAAGCAGTCAGAAAATAAAAGACCATTACAAGCGGTAAATTTTATTATGGGATAACAGCACATAAAGCACATCTAAAATCGATGTGTCCAATGCACTTTTAATAAATGTAATATTAAAGGTACAGTTTCTAAGTACAATATAACAACATTCATATTAGAATGAAAAGTATTTAAAAGACAACATTAAATTTCTTATTTTCTTTACAGCGGTATTTACAAAATGAATCAAAATACTTATTTTCAAATTTAAGAATCAGACAAGAAGGAGCAAAACTACGCTTGTGAGTAGACTAACCTGCTAAAGAGAGTTCAAAAGAGCTGGATAAAAAGGTACACGATCATCTGTCCTCATTTTAACATCAGTAGCAAACGTGTGACTTTAAGAAATTTGTGACAACCACGCTCGTTTCGGGGTTTCCCCTAAATGGTACGGTTTTGGATGGAAAAAAACAAACAAACAAAAAACAGAATCCACCTGTGCTCCACCTGCCCTGCATCTTTAAATATCCCCAAATGACTGAGCATACACTGAACGCAGAACATGAAATAAATCCAACAAGTGTTGTCAATCTTACAAACACTTTTAGTTGATTTACAGTTTTAATAGTAAATCTGCAATTTGATGACGTGACAGGGGAAACAAAAATACACAATGCAGAAGAAATAGCCTGAACAAAGCCAACAACAATCTGCAGGTGAACCCTTTGTTTCGTTATCTGCAGGCATTTATTTGACCGTCCACCATCGACGCCGAACTAACCTCCCGTGTCTCTCAAACAAGGTGAAGGGTTACATGTACACTCTTAAAAGACCATCGAAAAAACACTGAAACCCTTTGACAAAGCCGCGTCAAAACCCACGTGAAAACGCTTCACATCACGAAAAGAGGGGAAAAAAAGTCTGAGAAAACATTTGAAGCCATGTGAGAATGAGACATCATTCTCATGTACAAAACACATCGTCACTTCGGTACACATCTGGAGGAAAACACAGAAAAGGACAATCAAAAGACAACGGAAAAAAAAGAAAACAAAATCACCATGTATCTTGTTACACCGAGAGGCACTCAGTGTGATACGTTGTGTATTATTGCAAGCATATTCCCACTGATATTTGCTACAGAGTGGAGAGAAAAGGTCAACTTTGTCCTCAAATGGCATTTGTATCATGTACACTTGTAATACTTAATGTGGTGCAATAAGTTTGTGCCACTGATCTGAAGAAACCACTTAGGGATCGACTAGAATGGGGGATAGCCAAAGCATACTGAGGCTCTGTTTAAGAAACAAGCACCGCTTCCCTGCATTAGGTAGAAGAGCTATGCTGACACAATAGAGGTAAATATTAAGTATCTTAAAACCTGACAAACTATAGCCTCAGTGAGTGGTTTTTACAATCAGACAAAGGAAAAAACAAAACAAAAACAGAACACAATACTGCTGCTTCACTTCGATTATCGTCATTCTCTTGCGCTGACCGGAAAAGCAACCTTAAATAGCTTGTTAATTTGCAGATACTAGCTTTGCTATAAGTCAGAAGGAAATAAGTGCCTTAACCCAAGGCTAGCACACTGATACAGGTGCAAGCCGGGCAGTTTTACCACTATCATTTTAATTATCAGTATCCTAATATCAATAATACCTTAATATGCAATGAAATCAATGGACTTATAGGGTGGCCGGACTTCGGAATCAATACTTTGTTCACAAAATTAACTTGCCTTGCACCACACATTAGGGCAACACAAAGTAAAAAAAAGGAAGGAAAGGAAAGAAAGAAAAAGTAAAAAAACAAAAAACAAAAAACAGCACACCCTAAGTCTATCAAACTAATCCTAAAGGAGGGAAGCAAACTAGAAACAGAGTTATCGTACAATATGGTGTAATCAATAAACAGATAAATATTTCCACTGGGTAGGCCTTAGTAGCAGTATTTTCCTCTTACCTATACAGACAGAAATTACAAAGCTACCTTTATACACGTGATCAATAATAACATTAAATACGGTGAACAACCGGCTGAGGGTGACGGAGAGAGAAAGGAAGAGAAAATAAGATATACATCATACAGGCCATGTTAAGTTCTTAGTTCTCCACCTGGGAACAGAACCGGTCAAATATACAGATGAAACATAAAAACATCCACCAAATCAACACATAATGGAACAAAAACAAAAAACAAAAAAAAGGTGATAAATAAGAGGTGTATTTACATGCAGATGTTCAAGGACTATTATGCACAAAAAGGATCAAAAAAATAATACACAGACATATATTATTGCTTGACATTCAATTATGGCTAAAAGTTGCTTCTCATCATTTTTTAAAACTATATTCTTAAAAGTATTTTTAATCATAAATCCTTATCAGCTGTGCTTTGGAAAATGAGTTCTGTTAAAATGTGACGACGGACTTGCAATTCTGGATAACACACCGACACTCCAGCACGACTTGGAAGCATGACATAATTCCAGTCTTCCCAATTTGAGGTCAAAAAGACTCCTTTTTGCTTTTCATTCCTGAATCAATTTAGAGTTCACTCAATCTCAGGGCTGTGACCCTGGCGTCCCAGCTGATAGTTGTCCCAGGCAGGCTGCAGACCAATAAGGTGTTACAGGGATTATGTCATGCTTTTAAAAAAATGACTAAACCTATTATGGATGGATCAAGCTCAGCATTTCCAAAACCTTTTTTAAACTTCAATGAAAACAAATTAAAATCAAAACCTTCTTGTTCACATAACCCTGTTCCTCTCTAATTATTAAAGCCTTGTCTGGGGTTTTTCTTTTATTCACACAAGGTGAGAACGCAAAAAAACACACGCACGTACAAACACACTCACACACACTATTGCTTTTTTTTTTTAACAAGAGGACGACAGAGCAGAGACAGAAGGACCAGCACATTTCAGTTTTTTTTTTTTGTTTTTTTTTTTTTGTTTTCAACTGAATACTATACACTGATTGAATAGCACAGTTAGCGTTGGACCCCTGTCTTGGATCGGGATCAGTCAAAGTGAGAATATACAGAAGGACATCACTTTACAGGCCTTTGTAAAGGCGCAGTTTAACTGTTGGACACAAAAATCTGTGTGTGTGTGTGTGTGTGTGTGTTGTGCTACCCTGCCAGCATTACCAGCACATGGGATGAAGTCCAGAGAGACGGGGGCTTTGTTACTTTCTCCTCTACACCCTGACAGTTATTAAGTCCGAGTCAGCTGAACGGATGAAGTCAATTCAAAAGGATGGTGACTGCACTGTAGAGACCCGTAATTGCAACACAAGGCATATTGCTCGTATAATATTGTAGAACACATTACACTTTGCCACTCAGCCATTTCGACTTCAAAACGTTTTTTTTTGCGCTTTTTTTTTAACGAGAGAAGAGCTACGCCCGTCACATTCGAGAAAATGCGGAAATACTTGATGCAAGCGGTGAGAATAGTGCAACAGCTACAGAATGCTGAATTAGATTACAGCAAACTAAATACTTTTTTTTTTTTTCCAAAGAAAGAGGAGGAAAGGAGCCAAATCTCGACCCCCTGACCGTTTTCTGAACCGTAAGCGTGGGCCGCCTTGGAGAGAGAGAGAGAGAGATTTAGAGGCCCTCGTGGAGTCACGAAAGAGCTAATAAAATGTTCGGCAAACTGTCCAGAGCAAAGCGAGCCGCTTCATCTGCCTAAGCTAGAACCTCCCTGAGCGTTCGCACCTCGTCCACTCCGCTGCTCTCGCCGGCCCTGTCAACCTGGATTGTCTAGCAGTGGTTCCACACTGGGCCTCTTTCTCTCGCTGGGACTCTGAGGTTTTAGTCGTCGTAGAGGGCTTGTGCATATCCAAATAGCATTGGATCATAACAGAGATTATTACTTAAGGTACAGCATTATCTACAACCCAAACACAACAGATTTAGTATTGCATAAGAATATTTGGTTTTTCTAACAGAGGGTTTACTTTTTTTTTTTCTTCTTCTTCTTTTTCTCCTAAGACCCTGATGACACCATTTGAAACCAAAACGGATTCCGTGTGACGGGAGCACGTGTGCACTGACAGAACTGTGGCTTGCAAAAGTGATGTGGATTTTTCAAATATGATTTTTTTTGTTTGTTTTGTTTTTCAGATGCTGACTGCAGGGGACGCCCTGGTGGTCTCTGAGTGACTTGGAGGCCCCTCCCCTCCTCCTAATGACATCAATAATAGAAATTTTCCGACCCACCCTGTGAGGAGTATTTTAATGGTAATCGCTTCTCATGGAACATCCCTGACAAAAAAAGGAAAAAGAAAAAACAACAACTGGAGAATAAAAATGAAAATGTCCTCTCGAAACAAAAAGCGCAAAAGAAACTCGTCCCTGAGGGGTGACAGCATGAGGCGCCAACGCCTCGTAAAAATTGCACGGCGGAGGAATGATCATGTGCAAACACACAAAAGAAAAAGACAAACAACTGGAGTCTATGGGTGACAGATGTATAAACATGCTTTTGTTGGGTTTCTAAAGGGATATCACTTTTTTGCCTTTTATTTATTTTTTACTCATTTTTTTTCAAAAGATATTTCTAGAAGCCGCTACTTAGGTTGCTGGAATGTCTTAGGAATCCATTCTACATTACAGACAAGTAGACTGGAGAGCGGAAGCAACGACTACTGTTTGGCACATCCAGGTTTTTTTTTCTTCTTCTTCTTATTGTTTTTTTTTTTTGAAAACCACTTTACTACCACACTGACAAGAAAGACACACTCAACAAAAACAGGAACACAACAACAAAGCATTCTGAAAATAGCACTTGTCCTACCATGTTTTTTTTTCTCCCCTAATCATACAAATAACAGCTATTCTAATTATTGCGGGAATATAGTTAAGTGCTACCTGACATCTTTTTCCTCTCCTTCCATCTCTTTCGTGAGTTTATTAACCAAAACATGTTACAAAAATAGAAGCTTTTACTACCAGACAAGGCTTTGAATATTCGCTTTCCCTTCACTGTTTCTTCCTTCTGTGTCCTCCTGCCTGCGGCGCTGCCGGCCGGGCAAGAGGCGGCGGTGAGATGGCAGGAAAAAGTCGCTTGTAAAAAACCATACTAATAATAATAATAATAATAATAATAATAATAATAATAATAATAATAATAATAACAATAATAATAATAATAATAATAATAATGTTTTGACAGACACTATTTTAATCTGCTTTATGGTCACAGCTGGGACCTGCTGACATACTTGCTGTGTCTTTAGCTTCCACTAGATGGAACAATTGTGTTGCGTTCCCTTTGCCAGTGGAGGCTCACAGCTAAGATCTCCCTGTGACCGTGATTGACTTCAATGTTTTCTTGTGCCCTCCCTAATCAAACATCTTACGCTCCTCGCAGCCGGCTCACAACCCGGAAATTTAGAGACAAAGAAAAACGCTCAAACAATTATTCAATCGAGCCTCGTTAGCGAAGATCAAGAAAGCCACGAGCTCGGCTGCTAAACCGCCGCAAGGTTCCCGCGCTCAGAGCGCGTGCACGGCTCCATTTTGACAGGCGCCTGACAGGCTCTCATTGAGGCGACGCAGCTCCTTTTTAACCTGCCTTCTCATCCGCGCCCACTTTTTGTTCACCGAACCGGCAGCCACGCCAGCCTGCGATCCTAACAGACAGCCCTTCACACTCGCGCTCCGGCACCGTCTGCAGCTCCGAGAACTAGCCTCTGTGAGCATGGTTCAACTTTGTATTTCTTGTGCACATGCAACACATCACTAGGTAAATATACAAGTCTTAAATTAACGAAAGGTGTAAATAAAAGTGCCTTATCAATTGAACAATTAAGAATGGTCTAACTACTAATATCATACATGTTATTTAAAATAGATTCTATAAACATTACTTTTTTCTGTATAGTAAGTACTTATGACCATATACCCTGTAGTACATTATAAAACAGGTGGAATGGAGCCTTTTTGTTGTGTTGGTGCCCTGTGCTTCTCCAGGGCACCTGTCTTAGAGAAGGATTAATGGCAGATGGCCTTACATGATTTCACTATGCAACAATGGTGGATGGAGTCTCTGACAGCTAAAATCATTGCGATTTTCATTAGAATTACCAGAATTCTTCTTCTTCTTCTTCTTCTTCTTCTTCTTCTTTTTTTCTCTTTTGAACGATTGTCCGGAGAGAGGTGCCCGACTGCATCGCATGCTGACGGACCCTCCCTCAAAGTCGCTGTGAGTTCCGGAAACTGCATCCAAAAGGTACAAGTGAACACAAAGAGAGTATTGGCTGAACTTGACCACGGTGAGTGCATTTTTAAGCCATTTCCTTGATTAGGTCATTTAATGTCTTGGTGGTGGGGAACAAAAAGCTGTTTTGGGTTTAACCTTGAGGCCCTGATGTAGGTTTGTGGATTTTAAATCTTCAAATCTCTTTTTAACCCCAACCTGATCTGCGGGTACAAATCTAAAGGATGGGGGATGCAGTCAATAGTGGCGGCGTTGCTCATGGATGTTAGATGAATGTAGCTCTCCATGTTAGAAATGCGTCATAGATGGTCAAGTTCAACCGTACAGAAAAGCTTTGTCTCTGTCTTCTCTTCTCAGCCCAATGGGGTGTCGGGTCCCACGCGTCTTTTTTCCGAAGAAATTCACTAAAGTAAACCTTGAGAATCAACTCCCTCAGCCCTCCCCCTCCGATGTAAAAGAAGTTGAACAGCGTGCTGTCTGTCCTCTCCGTTTCTGTTGTTTTTTTTTTTTTGTGCAGGGCACCAATAAAGTGTCTCAGATTCCGCCTCCACATTCCCCTACGGTGGGCACACTGGCACCTGGCGGGGCTGCTACCCGTCAACGGGCATGGACTGCTCAAAGTCTGATCCGAACAGCTCCTTGTATAAGGGGGGGAAGTGGGCTCGCACAATGTCTGGGTATATTGCTTTGAAAGCGGTGAGCTTCTCTGTATGCCTACTGCACAGCGCTCGCAGTGTCGATACTTTGCATATCAACTGTGGAGAGAGGGAGAGAGAGAGAGAGAGAGAGAAAGAGAGGAGACGGGCTGTTTAGATTCACAGGGAGGCAAGGACAAGGAGCAGCGGCGGTGGAAAACAGGCGGCGGCGGCGGTGGCGGCAGCGTGTTCTCCCTTCGCACGGGGGGCAAACAGAATATTGACACAAGCGCCGAGGCACAGGGACAAGTTGACACTTCATATTACAGGGCTGGATTTGATAAATTGCGTACTCCTCCGCTGACAAAGCTAGGACGCGGCGTGCGCAACATTATGAGTGCTGAGAAGAAAGCTGCACCTTCGCCTCGTGCGGCGCAAACACTTAACGGCCTGCAGATAAACTGAATTCACTGCGACAAGGCCGGAACAGGTTCCACATGTGGCCGCTTAATCTTATAAAACCATTTGTATCATATTTGATATGTGAGTTTCTGAGACTCAGACAGTAGGAGATATATATATATATATATATATATATATATATATATATATATATATATATATATATATAATAAGTATATATATATTTGTAAGTATTGTTTGTACTGAGAGAATGCATATTTACAAAGTCCTTTATATCGCAATAACATTCTGTGAATTTTCTTACTGCTGCAGTTAAAAAATATACTTTTTTCCTGAATGGTCATGTCACAATTTTTAATGTAATCTACATTATGCCAACTACAATACAAACACACACTTTTCATAACTGCATTAATCTAGTAAAATGCCATTACTTCAAATATACCAAATTCCATACAACATATATAATAATCAAAAATGGATGATTTTTTTGATGGTTCAGGCTTTTTAAAAAGCACCAACAGACGCACCTTTGTGAGAATGCCGTCCTCTCTGTGGTTCTTCTGCAGGACGTGCTGGAGGGCAAGCTGGATCTTCTGCTGGAGCTTCTCCACCTTCACCTTCTCCTGGAGCCAGGATCGATCTGGAGGGTGAATTGCCATGTTAGCTTTTTTTTTTTTTTTTTTTTTTTTAAACCACTGCAGACACACACGCCACATGTCCCCTACATGGTCACTCTCAAGGTACACCGCCGCTGCAAAAGCTTTCAAAGGCACTGATATTTTCCATCACGACTGCATCCCCAGTATGAGCTGCAGTGCAAAAAGTCATATGCAGTCAAACAAACTTTTTTATTTTCATCTCTTTAATTTAACATACGGGTTTATATCGTGCCTCAAATATTCTAGATGCTGTCTGCGAATACGTGTGTGGTTTATTTTTACCCAGACAATTCAAAATATCCCATTTTAAAGCTGCACTCATAAAGCCATGGCGCTCTGTTTACATTTCCGCTTAAAGGTTATCGTGTCAGAATCTCTTAACAGGCACCGTGCCTACAGCTGCCTCTGAGATAACCCGGCTCAGGTGAAAAGTAATGAAGCGCTGATATAAGATATTAATCTGAAGGAAGAGCAGGAGGGAGACAGCCTCCCTTGTTGTGGTGACGCTGTGCCTGCCACCACCTCCCTCCCTCTACCCCACACAACCCCTCCCCCACCCCCTTGCACTGTGAGTGACACCTACCGGCAGACATCAACACAAAGGCGGAGAACAGGGCGATCTCATCCTCAGACAGGTGCATAGAACACAAGTTTTTCCCAAACTCGAAGACGGAGCTGATCAAGTCGTCACAGCCTGCCACAGCAAAGGACACAGAGAGAGGGCTTCGGATGAAGAAGACCAAAGAACAACATTCACTCTTGATCTTTATTGGGAGAGAGGCACACAGGGAGGGGGGAGGAAAGGGGAAGGAGCGGGGAGAGAGAGAGAGAGAGAGAGAAAAAACGAAGCGGCACGCTGACAGCGCATGGGAGTGTCTTAAGCAAAACAGGCGATGCTTTTACTGAGTTTTTGCCTCCCAGACGAGTCACTTTTGGCAGTTGGGTGGCGTTACGCAAGGCAAAAATGAGGTCACTATTGAGGCTTTTAGTTAAATCAATTATCCAGGATGGAAAGAGACAGGCGCACGCCGCCGCAGCTCGGGCGGCCCATCACTCCGCCTCCCTCACCGCGGACACTCCTGCACAGGACGGCGGGACTGAGGCTGGAAACGAGATACACATGCTCGCTCGCTAGCGCAGCGGCGACAGGGACCTAACAAGTAACGGCAAAGTGGCAGAAACAGACTCCAGCATTTTTCACCGCCACTGTGGGACGCGTTCGCATTTTATTTTTGTCAAAAAGGCAGTTGAGAGCAAAAACAAAAAAAAAACCCAAAATGAAATAAAGAAAATCCGCGGCGGAGACTCCAACTAATGTCGCGGCAGTCAATAACGACTGCTATTTGCTATCGCCGGGGACGTTTCATGTCAGAATATCAATGGCAGTTTTGATAGCGCGCTCCCCGAAGACACTCTGTCTGGCTTTGTTTATTCCGCAGTTACAGGAGCCATATGCAGCAGAGCCTCACTAACGTCTCTGCTCTACCATAAATAACCCATGCAGAAGCAGCAATGCCAGGTGAGGCAGGGACGCGCGCGCTCAGAGTTCTGCTTCCAGGCCCTCGGCATTGTGTAGAACAGAATAGCAGACTCTAATTTTGGCTGTTACACAGAGGAGGGGGGCATGACACTGTAAGAAACACACACACACACACACACACACACACACACACACACACACACACACACACACACACACACACACACACACAGACAGAGAGCAGCAGCAGCAGCGCACAAATGCAGATTCATTTAACACACACGCATGTGCGTGCGCGCACACACACACACACACACACACACACACACACACACACACACGCTGCACTTACCTAATGACTTGAACACGTCAGGTCCGGCATACTTTCCGTCAAAATAGACTGTGTTGTTTTGCGAGTCAAAGGCACGGCACATTCTGACAAACACAACTTCCAAGGAGCCTGCGAAGACAGACAGGAGCAAGATGCTGAATCTGAGCTTTGTTTCTTGTCTTTTTTTCTCCCCCCCGACGCCACCGCCGCCGCCACCACCAGCACCACCTCTCCCTCACAGTCGCACATCAGTCAGGGATGCAAACTACATGATGGTGCTTTGTGCTATTCTTCTACAATGCGAGCGACACTTTGAAATAAAGAGGGCTGCCATCAGAGGAGGAGGAGGGGGGGGGTGATAATATCACAGGCGGAAGGCTAATGGCACGCTGAAAAAAAAAATTGCTCTTCATTCAGCGGTGACAGTGCTTACTCACTGAGCCTTTATTTAGCCAGATAGGTGTGTGAGGTTTTTTTTTCTTTTTTTCATTTCAATCCTGCAATTTGCACCACTCTGTGGGAGTGGGATAAGAGGATCAAGAAAATGTAACAGAAGCCACCACTCCCTCCGAGGGAAACGCCACTGTTTTAAAATGTCACGTCAAGACTTGAGGATCTCAGTCTTTGTTGCTTAGCTCGTAATGGCTGCGCTAATGTAAATAATACTCAAGAGTGAGAGATAGAAAGAGAGGGAGAGACCCAGGGGAGTTTGCATGTGCATGTGCTCTATGTTTGTTTCTTTGTCTTAATGCTTCAGTATTAAAGGCCTGGCGTGTATGATCTCGTTGCATCTGATGGTAAGAAGAAACCTGCAGATGTTGCTCCCTGTTTTCTGTCCCACTTTGATCTCACGTCACTCTTATAGCAGCAAGTGTGATGAGTAAAAATGAAAAGAAATTCCTGACTGGACCAATGTTCTGGACTACTGTGGCTACATGGCGGCACGGTATGTAGCCGTCTGTGGTATAAATATATGGAAATTGATTGTTTTTCAGCAGTTTAATCCAACTGGACTTCTGTTCTTGGTTTTCCATGTTATGCCTGTGAGTCCCTTTCTGTCTGAAAGGCACTGAACATTACTTTGCAGGTGCCGGTAACCCTTCATCTATCCCTGCTGCATCTGTAATAATGTGAGCTGCGGAGATAAGAGGGGTGGTGCTGGGTGGGGTCTCCTCTCTGTGACTCTGTCCGTGCGTGCGTGTGGAGGAGGTCTTTGTGCAGTCAGGTCAGCTCTGCCTGTGTGACAGTGCCAGAGGGAGGGAGGGGGACGGGCAGAGGTGGAGGTGGGGGTGGTGGTGTGCGAGTTTGACGGCAGCGGGCCGTGTTGACAGGCTGTCATACCTGCTTTCAGCAGCACTATCTGATCATTCTGACACAGCTCCATGAAGCCGTCGATGCGCTTGGCGAACTCCACCACATACTGAATGGCCTCCGTTATTTTGATGGCGCACAGCTGCCACATGACTTCCCGGGGCTGCGAGTGCGGGAGAGGACGGAAGAAAAAAACCGATTGTGAGCATTAAAGGGGGGCGGGGGTTGCGTTCCATTGGCCAATAGAAGGCCGGCTGGCGGTAATGGGGGACTCACCTTGCTCTGGTAGCTCTCCACCTCCTCCTGCAGGAAGGCCTGCCAGGTCATCTGCTGCAGCTCCTCCCTCAGGTACTGACATGTCTCCATGTGTGACTTGGAGATGTTCTGAGCCAGGTGCTCTGCAACGCAACAGAAACAAACCCTGCAGCGTTGAGCGACAAGCAGTGCTGGGAGGGTCAACCTACTGAAAATGTAACAACAGTCGAACAATTTCAATTACTTTACCAGAGTAATGTAACTAAAGATATTTGATTACATTAGCAGGACTTTTTTTCGACCATAACCCCTAGAATTGCGCAAGACCTAAATATCGCAATAAAAAAAAACAAAAAAAAAAACTGGAGATGGAACAACCTAAACTTCTGAAATATCGCTAAAAGGTGTGAGATCATTCTGAGATATAAATTCAGGACATTTTTTTGATATCTGTGCAAACAATTGTTATACTTCCAGCACTAGAACATGGGCAAACAGCTCGCTGATGAGATACCAGGTCACCAGCAAAGAAGGTTTGTTTACAGAGCTTCCAGGAGGAGAGATAGTGTTCTGCTTGGCTTTTTTTTTTTGGAGTGGGAAAAGGCTTGTTGACATTTTCTTCAAGTGCCCAGAGGGAAGTCAGAACTTGAGGTTGAGCTCAAGCCAGTACGGCTGCGACACAAACGCAGGGCGGAATGAGAAGGCAACAAAGGTCACGTTTTCTCGCAGAGAAACGTCGAGTATAAGAATTTTAAACGCTTTTGAAAACACATCTGTTAAAAGGAGTTCCGAGGAGGGCACGGGGGAGCCTAAAAAAAATGATTTCCCCAGACGCCTGCCCTGCTGGATCCTGATTGGCCCTAATTAATGGAAACTAATTACAAAAAAGAGGCTCTTTTAATGAGCGCTGGAGATGAGTCTCCAACCTCCTGCTATTTTAAGCAACCTTTGTGTCGTTTTGCCCCACGGTTGAGTTGTCCCCCCCCTCACCCAACTCCCCCGTCATCCTCCATTTTGTCGCCTCCCCCTGCCTGTCTCCCCTACTTCCCCCACCTCCCCCGTACCTAGTTCAGCCATGGACACGGTGGGGGAGGTCTCTCCGTTGGTGAAGGAGCAGTAGGGGAAGAAGCCGGAGCCCGGAGCGAAGTCGCAGATGGGCTCCGGCTTGATGCCGTTGATGTCGAGGCCCGACTGGTCGGGGGAGGGCTGGATGTCCAGGTAGAAGCTGCTGACGGCCGAGTCGGGTTTGCTGCCGTCGGGGGTGTGGCCGTCCATGTAGCCGCTCAGGTCGTCGTGCAGCTCCGTCAGGCCGTTGGCCGAGAGGCCGTAGCTGGGCGTGAGCGGCTCGGCCTCGCCGGGCTGCTGTTGGTGGTCGCGCTGCTGCTGCTGCAGCCGGTGCTTCTGGACCTCGGCGTAGAGGCTGTCGCGCTGCTTCTTCGACATGCGGCCGAATTTCACCGCTGCGGTCGGGGGAGGGGCAGACAAGACCGCAAGTGAGACTCATGGAAAAAGCAAAGACACCAAGTGTGGCTCCACAAATTAGCAACTGAAAAGAACAGGAAAACTGAGCTGGTTCAGCACTGTTATCTAGCACAATACTACTAGTAGGTAATAGTAGTGTTGTTTTTTTGTATTTCCATTTGTTCCCATGGAAATCCCCCCAAAAAAAACAACTCTTGCATTGTCAATTGTCCAGAAGATGCTTGCAGAATTCATGCTTTTAGCCCAAATATCAAATGTGACTGTAATTTAAAATAAACTTGCTCAGGTAAAATTTAAATTACATGCAGCCTTGCTGGTGCGCTGGTCTAAAACATCCAAGCACCCCAAGCTAGTACAGCGCACAAGAGGAGCAAATTGTGTTTGTACTCATTGGCCAGTCGTAAATAGCTTCATGAGAGGAGAATTAGCTTTTCCACTTTTCCAGCCACTCAAACATCACTGCCTTGTCGTGCTGCCTCCTGGTTTAAGGTTTCCAGACTAAACAGAGGAGCCGAGAATGAGACTTCTTGGCCGGGGTTGTGGGGACCTGGCAGTATGTCAGCCGGTCACAGTGTGCGTGCGTGCGTGCGTGCGTGCGTGCGTGTGTGTGTGCGAGTGTGTGTGTGGCGACGCAGAGGAGAAAGCGGGCAGATGGGCTCTGGTGTGTTGACTGAAGGCAAGAGTCACCTTCGTCCGTCCGAGGCTCGCGTGTGTGTGTGTGTGTGTGTCCACGCGTACGAGAAGGTGTGTGGCCACACTTAAAGCGAACACAAGCAACATCCCGTACGCGTTGATTTGCATTCTTTGTGTTTTTGATGGGCTAAATTTTCTGCGCTAGCCCCGGGAGGAGCTCCGTGTACTTGTTGGGATTCACGCTCGCCTGTGTCTGCGCGCGCTTTACAAAACAACGCTGACAAAAACCATAATAGATCCACTCTATTCTGACATAATCTAATCTGCTCAGCCCAGCCTGGACCGTGCCGGCGCAGCGGGAGCCTTCCAGCACACTTCCCCCCCACCTGCGTGCTCCCATTACTGCGTCTCAGCTGCAAGCAGCGCCAACGACAATCTCTAACAACCTCCCATTTCATCAGACCTGCTCTCTATCACAGCTACAAATTAGCGTAGCAGGGGAAGCGCTCACCTGCAATACTGCCAGACAATGAACTGGCGTCTTAGCAATGTGTTCACACCACAATTTTAGTGAGTCTGTTGTGACTCTTTTGGGAGTAACGGCGCTCATTACCCGGTTGTGTTTCCTTTGTGTCGCCGCCGCAAGTTCACATCAGTATGGGACATGAACACACAGGCACATCAGAATGCACACAGGTGTTGGTGGTTTGTGCAAAGCTAGCCGCCAGCTTTTGCAGGAAATTTATGCGGCATTTCCATTTTTTTTCCCGTAATATACCTCAGGCTGATCGTTTTTAACGCATGCCTCTGAAAAATTACCAAGAGCCCTACTGAGGAATGAAGCCATTTCTTTCCTGCCGCCAAGAGGATGCTGACCAATATATTTTGCCAGATAACTGCGTCTAACTGTGAGAAGTGCACCTGAGAGAAAACTATCAGATGCGGAGAGTCAAGAACAAACGGGGCAGATGAGACAAATTTCCAGCCCGTTCAGTCAAAGTGTCTCAACTACAAAGACGCAGGGATCTGAGTGATATTTAAAGCCAAATGTGCAATATTTAAAGGGAAGGAAGTGGAATAAAAATAAAACCTCTTGTGTTTCCAGTTCCTAGAGATGAGCATTTATTTCTTCCTGAAGAGCAGGTCTGCTTGCAAGGAGGCAGCTACACTGCGCTAGCGCACACGGGTGGGTCTCTTTAGGGATTTTTGTGATTCTCCCCTGACATCACAGCTGCTAAAAGAAAAATGTGAGATCTGGCGACACAACATCGTGAAACAGGGATTTGCGTTGACATTGTTTGCAATGTGCTTTCTCGCCTGTAGGTGGCAGCAGCTCTCACTAACTGGGCCTTTACGATGTACTTTTTACGTCGAAATTTGTGCTTCACAAAAAAAAAATAAAAATCTTTAAGCAAATAACCCAGAAGGTTGTGTTGGTAATTTGAACTGTATACTTCCTGTATATTGAACTCTTTCTGCAATTTCAATCTATTTATGGTTAATATTCTTTGCGTGAGTTGGTCGGTCATGTTCTACGCCGTCTGTTGCTCTTTTCAAACACTGACCATAAACCTCCATTCTATCTTTCCATGTGACCGCACCAAAGCAGGATGCTACTCTAAAAACTTTGCCCCTCCCCCTGCCTGCCACCACTTCCCCGCTTCCCTGCTGCGTCCGCCGGGCACTTACCATCTCGTGACATGCCCACCGCCAAGCACTTCTGCAGCCGGCAGTGCTGGCAGCGGTTGCGGCTGGTGCGGTCGATCAGGCAGTTCTTCTGACGGGGGCAGGAGTAGGCTGCATTGCTCTGCTGACTCCTCCTGAAGAAGCCCTGCACGTCGGGGTGGGGAGAAAAAAAACAACGTTACCTGGGAGAGATCAGCCCACGGCTTCACAGCCACGCTGTCACGTTGCATTCCCTTTCGCTTATTGATGAATTTATTTTACTCTCAGTGGCCATATTTTTTTTTTTTTTTTTCAACTGCTGCCAGACATATTAGATAACGACTGCTAACAGCGGCGGTGCCTTCTGCCATTTTTCGTACGAGCTGTGTTACCACAGTGCGTGCAGCAGGAGGGGCGTTGTGTTTGCTTAGCGCAGATAACGGCGGCCGCCTGGTATTTTTCTCCGGTCGGGTTATTAGTGTTGATTAATGCCGCCGTGCCACGCGCCGTGCTGAAGTACCGCAAATTCACACCGAGTGGATTCCTCATCCTTCCACTTAATGAATTGATTCCCGCACATCATTAACATGCCCCACTCTACCGCTCCGTACACATATGTCTTAATTAGCCGCTCATTGGCTGTTTAATTACAAGAAAACAGCTGACAGCTGCCAAGTCGCTTTATAATGGAGGCCATTATGGAAACAGGCTGGAACTGCCAGTGACAAGCAGCACTCTTTAATAACGCTGTGATTTATGGTCCAAACTTTTGTACTTACACGTATCATTAAAGGCCTCGCTGCTCTGGACTAATTAGCGATCATTAAAGATCGATTTCAGCAGTTTATTCTTTAGTGTTTTTTGTTCCTCGCAGGAGAGCAAGCGCTCTTTTCTCTCTCTCTCTCTCTCTCTCTCTCTCTCTCTCTCCTCTCTCCTCACACACACACACACACACACACACAGGAGCAAACAGCAAAGGTGCAAGCTGGCTGAGGAATGCTAATGATGTGCCTGGTGACAAGCACGGGGACAAGAATACACCCTAAGCACAAAATTCCCTTCACTGTGAATGGCTGGTGCATTTGAAACAGTACAAAAGGCGCCTTCAATGGAGGCAACACAGTAGCAAACAGCCAACAATCTGCTATAATTCAAAGCCCTCTGCTTTTGATCATTTTATTTCAAGAAGAGCAGGCTGCAGCGGAGGCAAAAGAAGAAGAAGACGAAGGAGGAGAAGAAGAAGGAGAAGGAAAAAAGGGAAAACAATGAAACGCCCAGCGTGTCCCTGGGAGGGAGAGGCAGCGCGTGGCAGAAGAATAACTTTGTCCTACTAATTGTGGCGATCTGTGATGTCCTCTGCGGTGCTTGACCACTTTAATGATCGTGCTCTGTGTGTTCACACTTGACAGCCCCGCTGCAATCCGTCGCAGAAAAAACAAACAAAAAAAAAAAAAAACCCACAATACTTGTGCAGCATTTTCAAACTGTTTTTTCCCTTTTGCCAGCAACTTTTCTTAACTTCTCCAATTTTCCACGTCTTCTCCTCCACGGCTCTTATGTCCCACACACACACACACACACACACACACACACACACACACACACACACACACACACACACACACACACACAGTGCTGCCATATGACAGACAGATTTGCTCTCCTGGCACTTACCTTACAGCCTTCACATGTTATCACGCCATAATGGATGCCTGATGATTTGTCTCCACAGATCTTGCAGGGAATAATTTCGATTTGAGCTGCAGAGAAGACAAGGGGGAGGGAGGGAAATACATTTTTTATTTATATATACATATAAATATGCACACAGATATCAACGGTTTTCCGTCACAAGTCACTGTACAACTCTCAGACGGTGGAGCCGCGCTGGTACATGAAAGAACACTGTGCTTCTAAAAACATCTCATCCGGTGGCTTTTGAATCCTCGCTTCCACAGAGCATTAGCTGAATATTTACAGAGTGTATACGCGCTTGTGTGCCCGTCTATATGCTTGTGTACGTGTGCTTGTGGGAAGAAGCAATTTTAGGCCTTGGCAAGCAGCTTAAATTACCATGGTGTCATTTTGCATCCTAAATATAACTTACATAAGGAAAAGGCTCCGTTACCCACAATTCCATGTGAGTCGCACTTATGTTTCATCTGCCTCATTAATCTTCAACCAATGTATCATATTATCAAGGACTTGAGGTTAAAATGATCATAATCAAGATCAACGCACCTTCTTTTTGCGTACAAAATGAACATTTTACAAGTCCAATGTGTAAAATTTGGCCTGAGTTATGATTTTTAAATTGGCGAAAGCTTAATATACTGCCCATAAATATATTAATAAAAGTGTATAGTCACAGTACAATAGAAGTCATTTGGCTTTCCTACCCATACAACGGTTCTTATTTGTATATTAGAATGTACACAGATCAAATGTCTTGCTCCCAGTTAGCTGCCATCTTCCACTGCCATATTTCTAAGGAAGCCACTGTAGTTCACTGGCAAGCTCAGGAGAGGGAGGGTGACTAAATCTGCAATCTAAGAGCTGGCCACTAGATGACACCATTTTACACGCTGTACCTTTAAATAAAAAAAGCTCAAGTCAATGCAATGACACAGGGCTCGTTGCTGCCACATGAGGACACACGTTCACAGTTGGCAAAATTCACACAGAGAACCGTGTAACGCGGCCTCTCTGCAGAACCTGGCGGCGACACCCAGTGGGTTCGTCAGGCCGAGATCCCCCCTGCCCGCCGGCCGCAGAGGACAAAAGTGCAGCGAGGACAGGCCTCATCCATCGCTGCACCTCTCTTCAGGGGGCGGAGCACGGGGCAGCGCGGCGGAGGGGACGCACACGCGGAACACACAGAGACATCAGAGACGCACAACTCCCAGCACGTCCCGCCGCTCGCAGCTTTATCACTGCAGCCGCCGATGCTGCACTGCCCACCCCCACAACCCCACCGCTTCTCAGGCCTCCAGAGATCTCTATCTCGCAGCCCTCCAACACATCTCCAGCAATCTCGGTCCCACCGTCCCAACAGCGAACTCCAGACGAACCGGGCTTATCTGATCTGAAGTCGAGGAAAGATCACCACGGGATGTTTTCTCACCACGTGATGGCTTTCTCCATCCAGCCGAGCCCGCCGACCAATCGGGTGAGGGCAGGGTGGGGGCGCGAGCGACAAGGCAATGCCAGCCGGCTCCAATTAGCGGAGGAATATCATCGTCCTTTTTATGGCCTGCGTAATGAGATGCCATGAAAATATAATCGCTTAAAAGAAAACGAGGAGGTATCCGCGATGTCAAGGCGTTACATCAGCCTCTCCCCTCCAGCCAGGCCTCACGTCTCTTCCCGAGACACTTCCTCTATCCCTCGCACACCTTAACAACCAAACCTCTTTAAACTAGTGTGATCACATCAAAAGTGCGTTTGCTCGGGCTCAAGCCGGAGATCCCTGCCCATTTTAATCAGCTGCCTGAGAGCTTGTAATGTGTCATGTGGATAATGTCCTGGTCCCTGAGGCATGGCCCAGAGAGGCCCTTAACACAGAGCCTCTAATCCACTCACCCCGCAGCCACACTCTATTCATTCAGGAATCTCGCTCTGTTCACCTCGCGCGGCAGGAGTTAACAAAACTGGCCGTGTTTACGTGGAATTAGCCGACATTTTAGTTGAAGTGGACAAAAGAGGAGGGGTTGGGGGGGGGCGGCTAGCTCTCCGACGATGAAACACCTCCTGCGTTTTGCGATTTTCACAACACAGGGCACGGCACCTCGGCCGCCCCACGTTAGAATAAAACCCAGGCGGGAGACGGCTTTGACAACCTCTCCGAGAGCGTTGATTTATAATGAATCTGTTCCTCACTGCGCACCGTGGCGTCTTGTCTCGCTTTGGTCTGTCTAAGTGCGAGAGCGCTCCATTGTTTGTTTTTGTGTTCTCCCCTGCATGGGCATTTGCGGTGCAGTGTGTTTCGACTCCTTTTGCATTTTCAGCCTCATTACTTACATAATTTGCTCCGACATGCACTCACAACAACTGAAGCGTGCGGTAATTATGACTAGCTGCGGCTCTGGTGAACCCGGGGGCTGCAGTTGACGGCCCCGGCCATTGGGTGGCAGTGCAGGGCCGCGGCTACGCTCGTCTCGCCGCGTTAAAGCCGAGCCTTCCACCCACCTTGTGCAGCCCACAGGCTTTTGGCTCAGAGCTCCAGCCTGCGATAGCTCCGGGCTTAGGCTGCTGCTAGCTTCCCCACCCCCACAGCAAAGCTGCGAGATGCCTTCATCTCTCCTGAAGAAGCAGAGCCGGCTGGGCACTCGCTCAGGCCTGACAGGGGCTGTGCCACATCAGGTGAAAGCAGTGGGAGAAGAGACGCGGGGGTGCCAGGCTGGCCAAGGAACACACACGCGCACGCGCACGCACGCGCGCACACAGACACACACACACACACACACACACACACACACACACAAGCTTCCCTCGCAAAGCCTTATCTGCAGCAGGAAGGCCCTGAATGCACGCGGCCACACCAGTTAACACCCTCTCACTTCACCGCTGCACAAGCCCCTGGATGCTCGGCGCACTCGACAATAAAAAGGGTTTGTCTCTCGACTGGCTGAGGCTCCGTGGGACTCGTGTAAAAGAAACAGAGCCCCGGTCTGAACATATATAGCTGTTTCCTCCTCCTTCCTCCAGGCAGGCAGGGATAAGCTGCTTTCTGAGAGAGAAGTGAAGAGCCGGGGGGTCAAGGGGAACAAACGCAGAACAATGGCACAATGGAAATCAAATGCGGCGTGAAGTCGGCGGTGGCGGCGTTGGCGTCGGCCGGGGTCAATATTTGTGTATGCGCGCCACTGTGTCCTCTTGAGCGAGCGGTCGTGGCAGCTCCTGAGCTGCACTCGAGACGCCAGGGATGATTTAAAGTGAAATCAAAAAAAAAAAGCCCCCACTGGCCCCCCCACCCGCTTACAAGCTCACTCCCACTCTGGCAGTCAATATCTATTGACACGAGCCGCGGCGCTAACTGCCTCTTGGTGTGAAACAGGCAGCTGCTGGCGCGCTTAAAGCTTGACCAGAGCAGCGCCACTGATCCCATTCAGTGCCTGCCTGCCTGCCTGCCTGCCTGATCGCTCCTCTGCCAGCCAGCCAGCCAGCCAGCCAGCCAGCCAGCCAGCCAGCCTGCCTGCTCTGTTTACAACATCAAAGCCAGGCACAGTTAGACGGGCAGCCATGCTAAAGCCCATCCCCGGCAGCCTGCTGCTCCTCGCAGCGCCGCTGACGAGATGGCCTCCGCGGCGCTGCGAGGCCACTTCAAAGACACCTGCCGAGGCTGCCCAGATTACGTTCCAACTCACGCCGCCGCACGCGTAACCATAAGGGCCGAGGACGGCGGCGGCGGCGGCGGCGGCTCGAGGACCCGTTTCCTGTATGAAACATGGGCGCCTGTCCTTCCACGACGGCGCACGGTGGAGAGAGGAGGCGGGCGGTCGGGCCCGGCTGCTGAAGCTGCCTCTTTGTCTGTCTGCGGCTGAGCAGTTCAAGGACACTGATTCACCACACGAGCCGGCCCTTTGAGGGGATGACGTGTCACTCAGAGCACATGTACAATAGGGCAGCGAGGCCGCCGCGTGTTCACCCCTTTGCCCTTCGCTGCCTTCGCCACACAAACCCCCTCCAGCACCCCACCACCCCGCCCCCCCCCCTCAGATCACACATAGGCACCGAGACTATACGATACTATCAAAGGGCTGCGACACTGACGGTTCCACGTGAACACCATTGCCGAACGCAATGCGGAGATTTTCGGGTGCTTTTTAGGCATTAGATTGGACGGACGTGAAGAAACACGTAGCGCCAAGCAGGGAAAAAATAGCTTTAATTGATTTGTTTATTCACTTTTGAAAGTTGGACAATTCTTTTTTTGAGACTCTGGTGATGCAACAGGAGCAGCCATGCTAGTTTCTACTGACAGAAAAACAGAAAGAAAGGAACAGTTTAGATTCAGACAGATAGATGGATAGATAGGTGGATAGATAGGTGTCCATCTATGCCTAAGTGAAGTGAAAAAAAAACCCAGCAAAAACAACAAAAACTAGAAATGTCGGAGGAAACCGCGGTTGGGTTGAGTAAACGCAGAAAATCACTCATGAAAATCTCTTGCTTGGATGTTCCCACTGAACCCTTGGACTACTGACATAACACTGAGGGATTAAGATTATCCCTTACAGTACAGACCCATGGCCAGGCCGCCGTCATAACGCAGAGAGCTTAACCCATTACTCGATTGGACCACTAAGTCAACGCCCTCATCGCAATAGATGCGCACAAGAAATTTGGCCTGGCGTCCGCAAATTCTGCAGCGCTCGGTTTATGCAGATCTGTTATTTTGCTAACAAGCGCGCGAAGCAGTCGGAGGGCGATAAAACACTCGCTCCTCTGTGCCCATGTGTAAGAGGGTGTGATGCGAGTGTGTGTGTGTGTGTGTGTGTGTGTGTGGGTCGTGCTGCGTTGACAGCTGTCAATGGCAGAGTGACGCAAGCCAGTGTCAGCGATTATGTAAGGAACTGGACAGAGCGCAGCATTATGAACACATTCCTCTGCATTAAACAGACAGCGGCAACACATTCGGCTCCTTTTCATATCTTGCAACAGAACCAAACAGAAGCCAACAAAAATGGCACGCCATGTCCGGCGCTGTCAACACAATTACGTGACATCGGCGAAAAGGAAAAAACAAACCAGAAAAAAAACAAAGAAATGGAAAAATTGATTTAATGTGCTGGTCCAACTAAAACCAGACTTCAAAATACATGCAAACTTATTATTCTGACTGAAATGTTCACCAAACACATGCATCTGTATTTCATAAAGATTTGAAAAATATTTTTCTGTCTTCTTTGGCCTTTCAAGCACATGGAAAAACACACTTCTCGGTCACTAAAGGCTGAACTGTTTGGAAAACTCCTTTAAGGGTGGAGACCTTGAAGGTTTTACCTCTTCTTTGCCTGCAGGACTCCATTTAAAAAAAATAAAACCATTTGTTTATGCGACCTTGTGCCTCCTAAGAAACACACAATAAATAATAATAATAATAATAATAATAATAATAATAATAATAATAATAATAATAATAATCATAATAATCATAATAATCATAATAATAATACATAAATCCAACCAAATAGTTCTAGGTTGAACCCTTCTAGCAGTACTTTGTTAAAATTCTATGTAATTAAAAGTGATACCCACTCTCACACTACATTAAGGATGTGTCACATTTTACTAACTTAGACTCCTGTACGCACAAATGCACAACTTCCCCTTGTGCTGTGCATGCCATTGCCTGGGTCAGTGCATGCAGTTGCAAGCGGCGGGTATTGTTCAAAGAAGCCAGTTCAAATATATAGGAAATCAATGAATTCATTGTTATTAATGAATTTTTTTTAAAGTCATGTATCTGTGGACAAGGTCTTCGCTGACCTTCTCAAAACCAGACAGACGATGCAGTTGAGAGACTAAATTCCTCTTAGGTCCAGAATAGGTTCTGCAGGACGTTCTGCACGTGCTTCATGATTTTCTGTCCCTGGCAGTCAGGCGGCATCAATGCAGGAGAGAAGAAGAGGATGGAGGAAAGTCATCATGCAACCAGTTTGTCACCAGCGAACTTGCATGTCGATCGCTGGATACATGTTGTTAAAAGGTCATCTGGGGAGAGAGCTCCAGCGTGAACAAGCCGAGAGGTGGCAGATCGCCTCTCCTCTTGCACGCGCAGACAGAAAAAAAAAAAAAAAAAAAAAAAAGGCAGCGAAAGCAAAACTCAGGGAAATAAAGGCCATTTACACAGCCTCAGCTCGCTGCAGTGGAGATCAGCTGTCGGCTGATAAACAGAGTTTTCTCCAAACAGAGACCCTCGGCAGTCAGATCTCGCTGCAGCAAGATGACAGGCTAACAAGAGCTGGAATCAGAATCCTGCCTTTTTTTTTTTTTTATCTGCCAAGGCTGCGCTGTCACAAAGACACAATACTTTCTTATTCCCATTTATGCAGCCGAGGAAAGGTTATTTGAATGTCAGTGGCAAAGGACAGTTGTGGCAGGAAACGCGGGGCTGAAACGCTACAAATGTGTTGTTTGTTTGGGGATCGGAGGCTGCTGGCTGCTGGCAGCAGCTCCGACGTGACATTTTGCCGGCTTTTGCGACACACAATCACACACACACACACACACACACACAGGAAACGCACAGAGGCGGACGACAAATCACCTGCAGGTAAAAACAAACAAACAAACAAACAAAAACACGTGATGCCTCATCATATTAACCAGCCTCAGTTCAACCAGTGAATTTTTGCCCAACTCATTAAAAAATGACAACCCGACTGTGCGGATTTAAGAGACAGGACGAGCAAAGTGACGCTAGCTGGCGTCTCAGCGGTGCGTCTCGCTAATTCTTCCCCCCTACGTCTGGTCCTGAGCTACCCGGGCTGTGATCCCTCCTCACCAGAGAGCAGCTATATTTCAACAGATATTTCCTCCTGCAAAACGAGCCATCTCTCTCTCTCTCTCTCTCTCTCTCTCTCTCTCTCTCTCTCTCTCTCTCCCACCATTCTTCCCTCAGCAGCGTGGTGACTCTGCCGAGGCTCAGGTCTGGCCGATTGCCGCGGGCTGCTTTTTGGACGAACTCACGCGTACGCCTCCGTGTTTGTTTGTGAGAGTGTGTGTGTGTGTGTGTGTGTGTGAGGCCTATTAATATTTCAACATAGCCCAACTGCAGATTCCTGTACAACACAGCAGCGCTTCTCTCTTCTTCATGCGCCCCCCCCATCCTCCGTATTTACTTGACTGTTTTATTGAAGTGCATTCTGACACCCCTCCATGACTGTGTGTGTGTGTGTGTGTGTGTGTGTGTGTTGGGGAAGACGTATTCCCAAACCGCGCCGCCAGACGTTTCTCTCGGCGTCTCTTCCTCCACTGGTAATTCGGGCACTAATTTATGTGTTGTTATGGCAAAGATTGACGAGCATCCTGACTGGGAAGCGTGCGCGAGCGCCGGCACTCTGGGGAGGAAACAACAAAAGCTAGGGTTTTACCCAGCAGACGAGCACCGTCAACGCCAGCGTGTGCGCCGCCACCGCCGCTGCTCCTCCTCGCCCCTCCCTCCTCCTCCTCCTCCTCCTCCTCCTCACCTGAGCTCCAGTCCCCCCGCCAACCCGCCCCACTCCTCCTCCCTTGTCTGCGACTGGAGTGACAAGTGGAGTTGCGCCCGGGTGCCGGGGACCGGGGGGCACGCCCCTTCTGTCTCTGCGAGCGTGCTCGCATGGGTGCACGCGCACGGCCGGCAGGGATGGGGGGGAGGGTGGGGGAGGGGGGTGAGGAGCTCAGGCTGTTTACTCTGGTGGCAAAATACAATCTCGCAAAGACAGCGCTCATTTTTTCATCGTATTCTTTCCATCCCAGTTAGACACAATGGAGCCCTGAGAGCAGCCCGAGAAAAAAATATGGATATAAATAATAATAAAAAAAAAAAATCTGTTTTGCAAATATTTACATGCTCTGTCTAAGTGTTGAGATCATGTGGTTTGGGTCCCTTTGCAAATTCAAATTGTGAATAGAGGGAAAAAAATAATCTCCATTATAATGACATGTATTTTTGTGTGGAAGTTTTCACATCCCAGTGCTGAGTCAGAGTTGCGCGTTGTTTTCTTCGCTCATGAATTGTGCAGCAAAGCGTTGGGACGCAGCAAAACTCAGACTCACTCAGGCTGAAATCACACAGGACCAGCTGACTGACTGACTGACTGACTGACTGGACTGACTGGCTGGCTGGCTGACTGGCGCGGAAGCCGCCATATGAATTCCAAGATCCAGCCGCGGCGCCGCTCAACCTATATTCTGACCATGTGACCAGAAGCTGCCGGCTGAAGCTCCGGCCCCGCTGGTTAAGCACCTCGCAGCTCCCTCGACTCCCCCACCCTCCTCCCTCCTCCCCCACCCCAAGAAAGGACGGCCTTGTAGGTTCTTTTGGAAAAAAAAAAACCACTGGAATATATAAATAATGAATCCTTCAAAACATCCAGTGCAATTACACACAGAAACCTTTACATAACAACAAAGAGCCTTGTTCCAGTTCACCAGGGAATTTGTTACTGCCACACTGTCCAACTTCCTTCCTCCTATAATTGCTATATTAGCATGCCTTTCTGTAAGCCAACTACAATTCTTGCTGTGGGATTTTTTTTTTCTTTCAAAAATCCAAATAGGTTCTTTTCTACTGTTTCACGCAAAGCAATCGAAACTTACATCCACACAACTTTGCTTTTTGCCAGAGGGGCGACAGAGTGCACCAGCACTTTCTGCAGAATTGTTTTTGCGAGGAGTTGTGGCGTTGGGAGAGGAGAGGTCCAGTCTCATGCTGCTGGTCGGGGTCAGTGGGTCAGAGGAACGCAGCCAGAACACACATGGAGAGCAGCCTGGATAGTTGAGCTGACAGTAATTGTCCCTCTGTGGTCTCCTTAGGAAAGCATGTTTCCAGACAACGCAGACTGGCTGCACGGGCCAGATAGTAATCATGATCCCGATGTGCTCCGTCGAAGTGGGGAGGCTCAGCGTAAGCCTGCAAGTATACGGTGCGAGTCACTGTTTCCACTGGAGCTGACATCAGCTGGAACTGGCGCAAGTGTTTATAAATCAAGTGTATTCCAAAACATTGGATATCGGTTGGGTTTTTTTCCCACCCTGGGGGAGAAAAACACATCATAAAAGCAACATCTGTAGGAATATGGAAACACGGCGTTAACACTGACGCCAGTCAGCAGTAATTAATTCAACATTGTGAAGCTGCTTTATTCCAAAAGTTTTTTTTTTGTTATATGTGAGTGAATGACATCTGGAGTTTTTCCCCACATGCAGGACCCATAATTGTGTAAAACACTTGATGACTAAATTACTTGAAGGCCCCGTATTGGTATTACTGCTTTTTTCCAGCAGGAATTTCTGCCTCTATCCTGTCACTCTTAAGTTCCTCCTCAGAAATTGTGCGCAAAAACACATACGTGCTTCTAGAAGTGGGCCCTTTGTGATGTCACAAAGGGCCCACTTCCGGCTAATACCTGATAATACCTGATGCTTGAACTGCTACCTCTCTTCCACCCTGGCTGGACGGAAGGACCAACAGAACATTTGAGCAGTGTCAGGACGCTGTACACACACACACACACACACACACACACACACACACACACATGAAGATATAGATTCTGATTTAACAATCACCCAAACACGGCGACACAATGCTGGAATTTCCGAATGTTGACAGCGAGCATCCATACGTTGAGATTTTAAGACATGACTTATTAATGCCGCGCGGCCCTCAGCAGCGTCAATCAATATTTAATGCGGCATGCTCGGCGAATTAAAAATAAATTATCTCAAATTTCCTTGTTTGAGTGCGGCGCACCAGCCTGCCGAGGCTGCACGCGCACGTCTGTCTGCCCAGGACGCCGCGCGCTCGACTGAAACAGTGGGCGCGATGAAAGAATGCCTTGGCGCCGTTTGAAGGCGACGCACTGAAGATTTGTCAAAGCGAATCTCCGACTTCACAAGTCAGTCGGCTGAGCATTTGCATCTCCGTCTATCTTTAATAAAACCTGGAAAGTCACTGAGTTTTACGAGCCCTCCAAACAGCCTCTCCGCCGCTGCAGTTTTTTTTTACGGCCGGACTGATGAGCACGCTTTCTTTTCTTTTCTTTTCTTTTCTTTTTTTACCCCCTCACGGTGCCCCTGCCAGTCAGCTTGAAGGTCCTGGATTTTTCATCAGCGGAAAAAGAGCAGGCAAGGACAGGGAAGATGAATGACATCAATGGCTGGCCGATACTTCCAGGGACGTGTGATTGAGACAAATGAGCCTTGTTACATTAGTTGGGATACCGAATCCCGACGCCCCGAAGATCCAGCAGCAGATAGAGCCGAAACTGGAGGCACCCAACCTTTCCACAGATCACCGGAGTCAGGGTGCAGCAGCAAAGTCTTCTCAAAGTGGCTGCAAAACATGCCGCCCTCTCTCTCACGCATACACACACACAAGGACACGCGCACACCTCGACTTACTGTTTAACCTTCAAAGATTTTACTTTTTTCTTTTTCCAGACCGGCTCTTTCAGGTGCGCAGAGCAAATTAGGGGCCATTATCTAATCCATAACGTGCCCTTGGCGAGTGGTGTCTTATTAAATAACTGCAAACACGTTCCTTCATGCATTATTTATCCTCAACACCACTGAATGTTCAATGTGATTAAACTGAAATGTTGCCATCGTGACCGTTTATGTTTGCCTGCTTGTGATCAAATCTGCGAGGCAGTTAAAAGAAAAAGAAATCAATTAGTTGATTATGTTTTGCTCCCGGCAGTACCAGGGCCGGGGTAAGTAGACTGAGGCGATGAATGTCTCTTGCCGGTGGCTTGAAATTAACATGCATATGCGCAGGTGGCGCCAGACAGGAGTTAGCATTTGGAGTTACCTCTATTTCTGTTTCCCTTTTATTTTGGTTTATTTAAAACAGTGAACATATATAAAGAAAGAAATGCAAATCCAAAGATGTTGTTCAAACCCAAGTTATTCTTAAATATTTTCTACTTCTCCGTTGGCTGAAACAATCGTACTAATTAAAATCCCCCAAAGCTGAGAGGTTCGGAAAGAGGCTTTTTTTAAATACCAAAAATACAATTTGTAGCATTGTCCTAATGCAGAACCTCTCTTATAAAATATGATCAATCATGTAATTGCAATGTAAAAAAATGTTAATGTCATGTTGTTATTTTAACGCCACTTTAGGTGTGATTCTGTGTAATCAACACATTTGGTTATTACCAGTTTTTCAGCAATTACTTTAATTTCCCAGCAATTTTAACTGATTGGGAAACTGCTGAAGAATTACCTGAGAGAAGTTAAACATCATCGAGTGTGGAGGAGCAGCCGAGCGCCTGCACCCACCACCGCTCCCCCCCTCCCCCCCACCCCACCAGTTCCAGAGCGAGAGGCATTCCCTGACAACAGAGTTCTTTCTGCCACACGGAGTTCACAGACTGCTTACAAGCATGTGAGCCGCGCTCCCCGCGCGCTCCCCTGCTTTTACAGTCCCATAAACACCGGCCTGCTTCTGTTTAACATGGCAGGAGGACCACAAAGCAGCCATGCAAAGCAAAGTGTGCTTCCACCTCCCAGCTGCAGGGGCCTGGAGCGCCCGCCGCTACCTCTCGCTGAACCGGCCTCGCTAAACGGCGGTGAATGCGCCGCCGTGCTCTAATCCCGGGCAAATAAACAAGTGCCAAGATTAATGATTGCGTAAACACATCCCGAAAAAAGCCCCGGAATAACAATCGGCTCTTGAGCCTGCCGCCTCGCAGGAGGCTCTGAGAGTCAGCTGACAGGCAGCAGCTTCACCACAACCTGCGCTCAGGTCGCTTCATTAGACGGCGGGACACAGTGCACAAGGTTTCCTCCTTTTCTTCTCCTTTTTTTTTTTTTTTTTGCCCAACCAAAGCCGCTCCATAGCATCGTAGCATGACTAGCACGCCGCTCACGTCTCTCGCGGGGCCTCAAATGAAGACAGCATGCTTGGCAGAAGGTGAAGCTTTCAATGCGCTCGTTATTATTTTGCCAAGTCTTCCCCCTCGCTTTGATGTCGAGCAGCATCTTTGAGTTTGTGGGAAAAAAAAAGGGGAGCAAAAAAAAAACCCACTGTGGCGGTGGAGACGCGGAGGAGGACGTCTGGACCGTGGAGCAATAAATCACGGCCACGTCGCGGCCAAACACGGCCATTAAAACGACATTAGCGTCGCGGACCACCGTCCTCTCGCGCCCCTCGGACGGACCCCTCGTGGCGACGGGGACGCACGCAGGGACGGGAAAAGAAAAGATTGAGCGAGGGGAGAAAGTGGTGGAGAGAGACAGAGTGAGAGAAAGAGAGCGGTGCAGCCCACCGGTCCGGGGCAGGGGAGCGTGGGACGCTCAGATAAAGTGGGAGGCCCTCACCAGGAGGCTGCTCCTCAGCATGAAGGCAGAGGCTGCACCCCGCCTAATGAGGGGTGAAGTGGAGCCCCCTGTGGGACCCCCTCGGGCACATTCATTAGGAGATGAAAAAGCGATTCCCGTGGCAGAGCAAGTGCCTGCCTTGAATCGGACGTGTTTAATTTGAGGGGGGTGGGGGGGTGAAAACACGAGGCCACGCTGGCCGGCGCCTCCCGCTGTCGGTCAGGGGAAGTAAACAACACGCCGCTGGAGCTCTGCTAAACGGCTGCGTTCTTGATTGATTTGTGGGGGGGGGTGGGGGTGGGGAGAGAGTTTGGGCTTATACAGCTGAGATTTCTTTTGTTTTTTTTCAAAAAGAAGAGGTGGAGTGCAGTGATACTCCCAGCCACGGGTAAGAAGTCTGCTGTCGACAGCCTATTATGAAGAAAATTTATGGCTTATCACAAGTTTCATTCCCTTCAATGCATTGCATTTTGTTGCATCTTTACAGCTGCGGGCAAAAATAATAGATTCATTTAGCCAGTGGTGGTTTTGTGGAAGGGAACCAAGGATTATGGTAATGCAGCGCCGAACGCTGCGAGCAAAATACAGCAAAAAGAGAAATTGCTGCGATGAGAGACACAGGAAGAATATCTGAGAGGTTAATTTATATGATTGCACAAATCTGCATTCACAAAAGGATGTGGGGGTGGTGGTGGTGGTGGTGGGGGGGGGGGGGCAGGGGGCATCATCTCTTGCAAAGGTATGCTGTTTGCA
This sequence comes from Thamnaconus septentrionalis, assembly GCA_009823395.1. Classification (NCBI taxonomy): domain Eukaryota; kingdom Metazoa; phylum Chordata; class Actinopteri; order Tetraodontiformes; family Monacanthidae; genus Thamnaconus; species Thamnaconus septentrionalis. The sequence goes on from CM020513.1 coordinate 11,909,570, forward strand.
AAGACAATAGGTGCTCGCTGTCCTTCCGCGGCGTAGAGAAGGGCATTACAGGGTATCAACACCACAGCCATTCAAAAACACGTCCGCTTATCACGGCTGCTTATCCTTGTTCCTGACGAATCCTCACATTTATTAAGGCTGTCTCCTTGCCTTGTTAGATATGTATAACCAATCTCCTGTAATTAGCAACCGCTAACCTTTGGGGTGCTAATCCCCCCGTGAATCGTGGATTTGTACATCAAAGCCCACACTCTTCCATATAGCCGCCGCCGCTCGAAATTACACTTGAATTTAAAACCTGAAATTATTTGTATGGCGCCGCGCATGCAAACAGTCTCCTCTTTTATGTGTCTGCGAATCCCGTGGGTTTGCGGTAAAGGATTCTTAATCCACTCCGGTGGAAATCCAAATTTAGAGTTAACGCGAGCTGCCTAAAAAAAAAAAAAAACGCGGCTGCGCAGCCGAGCGCCGAGCATCCCGGCACAAGTAGAGAGATTCTCTCTTTCTCTCCGTGGTTTGGTTATTTCCTGGCTTGGATTCATCAGACTGGGGTGAGGGGGTGAGGAAGAGGGGGCTACGACACGAGGAAGCTTCGGCAGCCTGGCCTCCCGCCTTGTCGTCCCGCCCTGTTTACGAGCAGCAATTTGAACGCTAATGAAATAATCGATGATCTTGGCGCCCTTTGTTCAGCAGCAGTTCAGACGTCTGCGTCCGGCGGGGCGAACGCTCAGCCCGTTGGGTCAGCTGCAATTTGCCACCGTTGGAGCCGCATTCTGTGCAAAGGAGGGAGAGATTATAGAGGGAGGATGGAGGTGGTGGGGGGGGGGCAGAAGTGAGGCAGCTTCCCACATGGACGCAAGCGGCGCTACTGCGAGTCGGCTCGCCCGGAGCATTTATTTCCTCACATGTGTCAGTGAAGCACAGCATGGGAACAATAGGGGAGGCTTTAATTCCATCACGCACTGCATTTATCCTTGTATCACATCAATACCTGTCAGTTAAGCCGGATGAGATAAATCACGGCAGGCTGCTGTCGAGTTCAGGGCCGGCGAGGAAATGGCCAGACTCACGAGAAGCCATCCGAAGACTCGCAGTTGTGATGGCCGCTAAACGCGGACGGGCGGGTAAGTGAATCCGGGAGATTTTCCTGCGAGACAACCTGGCGATCACTCTACACCTGCGCTCGCTCGCTCGCCGCTCGCTCACTCACTCACTCACTCACTCACCGGAGTGATTAAGCGAAGCCATGAATTAACAATGGTGTTTGTTGGGACGACACGCTACACCTGCGGCGTCAGCCGAACCTCTCGCTGGAAATCTCCCGCCTGCCGGCTGCACTCCTTTAAATCACCCCGAAAGGAAACCCGACCTTTGAAAGGCTGTCACGAAGAGCGCCAGCGCAACCGGGCTGATATTGAATGACACGGAAACCCAGAGTGCGACGAGCACAAGTGGAATTCATGCGGCTCGGGGCCGCTGTGTGAATCGTGCAGACGGATGCGTGAAGTTGAATGTGCAATAACATCGGATTTACCGTCGGGTTTCCAAGAAGAAAAAAAACCCAAAAAGAACATTTAAAACACTCGGATTGGCTTTGAGAGGCGGCAATACCCCTGCGGGTGTGTGTTTGGGGGGGCAAATTGTGATTTATGTACTTTGGCCGGAGGAGTGCACGGAGAGTCAGACACGTGGCACGTTTGGTGCGAAAATTGCTTCATCTGTTTACAATTCCATTTGGAGTTTATGAGAAAGACAGGCAAACGCAGACTGATGCATCGCCCCGGTGTGACGGCGGTGGCAGGAGCAAGCGCACAAAGATTCATCTCTCACTTAGAAGCCAAATGATACGTCTAATTTGCTGCGAGCGCAGTTATTTTTAACCTCTCCGGCTGTCAGATAATGGAGCTTGACTGTCAGCGCGGCGGCGCGCGAGCGTGTTAAAAGGTTGCAAACTCTTTTCAATTTGCCATTCCCTTTGAGGGAATTACAAAATGCACATTCCCATTAGTTCACCTGATTGACGCCGCGTTTTCCTTTATCAAAACCAAAAACCTGGTGGGTGGGGGGGGGGGGGTTCGGGGAGAGAGTGAATTAAGACGGAGGCTTCCAACGGCTTCCAATCTACATTTGTTTTTTTTCACACGCGCCGTCAATAACCGCCGCCGCCGCCTTGGAAACATCTCAGGAAATCACACGGGTGTGTGGGCTGTTTTTATTTTCGCGCGGGTATTAATTGGACATTGCGCTCCCGTCTTTTTACCACTTTGCGAAGATCGAGTTCCTTTTGTGCGTCGCACCGCGGTAGCATGACGCACGAATCTGCTAATCTCACATGTGGTGAGGAGCGGTGGGAGTGGGGGGGTGGGGGTGGGGGAGTGGAGGTGGGTGAGTCGCAGGGTGAGATTAATATTGACAGCTTTTATTTCATTTCCGCACTTCTTTTTTGACACAAAAAAAAAAAAAAAAAGACAAATCTGACTGCACTCCGCAAATGGAGTGTAGCAGGAAGAGCAGCAGCATTGTTGGACTAATGAAAAGGGACGCTTACATAAGGCTTTTGGAAACTGTTCTTAATCGTGGAGCTGGCTGTGTACTGCAGGCTGGTGTCAGTGGTTGGGCTGATGTGATTTAGACGGACACTAATGGATTCCCCCAGCCTATTTCCATCTGACACAGGTGTAAAATGTTACACCCTCATTGTTGGAAGACATTAGACTGTCCTGATATGCAGGACATTGGGCAAAACACGACAACGCGATAGAAAAAAACCCAAAAAACCAAAAAAACAAAACAGTACGTCCTTGACACAAAGTGAAAGCTTTGAAAGCAACACGCAGCAAACAGGGCAGAGTGTTCAGTGTTGGCAGCAGAGTGACTGAACTCACATGACCGGGGTTTTGCAGGCTTTACGTGCTTTGTGTGCCCTGCAGGGATCCCTGGCAGTCTGGCGTTAAATAAGAAACTCCTGTGCCAATGAACAATCATTTCACTCACGTCAGAGGACATGAAAAACGATCGAGATAATGCCGGCGCATGACGTGTCTATTGTAAATAGTGGCCCGGTGAATGGGTGCCTACCCGCTGTCCCAATAACCAGCTGACCTCTAATGTTTGCTAACTCCAGCTTAGCGCTGTGTTATGTAAGAGAAGCGAGAGGCGACTGGCAGGGAGCGCGTTCGTGTCCTGGACGAGACACTTTAGCAAAAACAAAAAACAAAAAAACTAAACAAAATACAAAACAAAACTTGAAGTGTGTTTTCAGCGCAGGGGTGGGCAAACTTTTTGACTGGTGGGCCGCAATGGGTTCTAAAATTTGAGCAAGGGGCCGGAGCAGCAGCAGATGGACGGAGTGTTTTGGTGACCCACCACTAGGAGAAAAGAACATCATGGGATGTATAAAATGTGCTTTAATTTCAATTGAAAATTAACTAAATATGTGTCTTCCGATTGATCAGTATTTAGCTCGTCATTGGAATAACTCTGAAAACATGTGGAAAATGGATGAAATACAGCTATTTTATTACTTACCACTAATATCTTTTCTTCTAGTTCGGTGGGCCGGATCTATAATCCTAACGCGCTGGCCGCAGTCTGTCCACGCCTGTTTTAGCAGGTACAGACATGTAACACTGACACTGAGCAGGTGAGGTTTGAGCTCTGAGGTAACTGGAGACACAGACCGCAAACTTCCATCCACTCGGAGAAAAACCTCCCGACCTCGGCGGTAAGCGCTAATGTGGCCTCGTCGTGTCGCATGCTAAAGGAATGGCTCACTCAAAACTGAGATTTTGCCCGCTCACTAGTGGCCCCATGATGTCTATGAATGCTCAGGTCACAAGATCAAAGTGACAATAGGCATAATGTTTAGGAGCAAAACATTGGCTGGAGCTTTCTGGCAAGGAGTCTGGAGATGTAGCATGTAGCATGTAGCAGCTCAATGAACTCGCCATGCACACGGACATAAAGACGCTCTTCGCTATAAGGCTACAGTCGCTATTCTGGCTAAAAACGTGGTGTTAGTGTTGCCTAATTGGACTCTGACAACTTCCAAGACACTTGCTTGACCCCCACTGACTTATTGATTTATTGCAATTAGCTCATTAATCTGGGTGGCATTCTTTTCCTCTGTGTGACTCAGAAACGGTTGTACGGGTGAGAAAATGTCCCCAGAACCTCCACCAACATGTGGATGGTGAAAATATTTAGTGTAATATCCCTTTAAGGTTGTTTAAGCTCACAAAAACAGATATGGGATTCTGCTGGGGTGTTTGTCAACACAGCGGCCTGGTAAATGAATGATGACGCTCACCAGCAGAGTTCAGTTCTATGTTCCACTTTTTTTTGACACGCATCAACTGTATCAGTCGATTGTAGGCGTCGCTGCTTTGTGGTAACTTTTTTTTCCTCAAGTTTGCAGCTCACTTAACTTGGAGTAAAATGACAGCTTCATTTCAAGGACGAGAAGAAAAAAAAACTGAGTGTTGTTCTGTTTTCTAAAATAATAGGGGGATCATCTTTTTTTCTTCAAAAGGTGCCTGCTTTTCAGATTTGATTTTTTTTTTTCCATGGTGATGCGGCGCAATGCTGTTCTGGCAGTAGTGGGGGAAAAAAAAGATGCTGAAAAAGCCATTCCACGCTCTAACTAAGCAGCCACGCTTCATCATGTTGCAGCTGAGCCACCGTCGCAGCGGCGGAGGGAACATTAGCAGGAGCTAACTGCGCTGCTAATGTTAATCCTCAGCGGAACTGTAGCTGCGTTTCCATTACCGCTAAATATCGGAATAAAAAACTGATCGTGGAAACACCTGAACTTCATATTAATATAGAGGTATATCGCGAAAGTGTAATGGAAAGACTTTTTTCGCACTTACACGTCACCAGACGTGATGTACGAGGTCACGCAGAATGAGATTTGACCAGAATTACGGCTTCTGTGCTTCACACCGTTCAATGGAAACACCTGGAAATCACAATTGTACTCTGTCGAAAATTTAGAAATTTCGCTTTTATTTTGTGAAAAACTTTAATGGAAGCGCACGCAGCACGCGATCCAACGAAGCAGCTGAGGTCGCGTTGCCCCGGCGTGGCTGGGAAACGAACCCTGAGCAGAGAGAGGGAGCCATATTTCCCCCTCAGCCTTCCTCCTGATTCTTCTCATTCATTCGCTTTGGCGTTACAAAGGAACACGGGGCCGGGTGAATTTTTCTCTCTCTCTCTCTCTCTCTCTCTCTCTCTCTCAAAAAAAGAGCCGTTGCAATTCTCCTCCACGCCTGTTAAACGACAGAGGAGGTCACAGCGGGGGGACGTCGCCGAAAACCCCCCCCCCAAAAAAAAACAAAACAGCGCGAGCAAGGCCGTACCAGTTTTCTTTTTTTTTTTTTCCACGCCGTGTGTTTGTCAACACCGCTTGCCTGCCTGCCGTAATTGGCATAATTGTCAGGTTAGCACTCGGGAAAGGAGCCGCGTGTCCTCTTGGCGAGCGCGCCGGGGCCCCGTGTCATTAAAGGGACGTCGTGTTTCTGGAGGCGCTCCCGGGGACGCGGGACGCGCGAGCATGTCGGGAGCGACAGCCCGCCTGATAAAATGGCTGCCTCTTATCTCCGCCATGCATATGAAAGGCTTATGCCTTCTCCATGACAGATTCGGCGCCTCGTCACCGCGGGATTTGCCCGGATACACCAGCGGAGAAGCTGCGAGAGAGAGAAAAAAGACAACAATGTATCGCACGCGCGGCCTCGTCTTAACGCAAATTCAACTGATGTTTCTCCATCCGCGCGTCCCTTTGCACGTCTGCGGCGGCTCCTTGGGAAACGATCGAGCGAACGCCGACGCGGCGAAGTTGCTACTTTTCCCGCCGACACGTCTGTTTCTCCTCCATTTTATTGGCAGTCGGCGAATCTGTTAGCGAGCTACAATTACCTCAATAATCTGTGGCGAGCACTTGATATAATAATGATATAGCGTCTATAATTACGGCGATGGGGTGGAGCGAGGGCGTGCTGGGGGGACGGGAGGAAAAAAAAAAATGGCTGGTATCATCACCGCTGGGTAGCATCATTATCAATCTGACAGCAGTCATAAAGCGTTTTGTTTGTTTTCTCTGATTGCTCTTTCGGCTCCGAAAATAAACAACTCGGCAGCCTTTGACTTCGCAGCGGCGTAATTTGCCAGAACAGCGGAGGCATTTATCTATAAATTTATTTTCAATTTGAGGTAAGCTGCAGTCGTGAAAGCTAAATCACTACCAGGGAGAAGATTATTCTAATTACTAACCAGCTGTCGCGCGATGCCGCGTGAGCACAGGATGTGTCAGAACACAGAGCAGCCAGTAATCAGTTTCACAGAATCATTTGAGAACACATTTACATCTCCGGCGAAATGTTAAACACGAAATTGTCTTCATTTGTATGGTAATGTGGCAAAATTAAAAGGAGCATGTGCCGTAACGTGGCGTGACCGAATTTAGAGGCACAGATTTTATGGTCAATTTGTGATGCAATGTTTGAAGCTGACAGTTTATTTACAGCACAGATTAAGGCCGTTGGTTTTTCTGTTTATTTATTTATTTAAAACGTATTATTTCTACTATTTTGAATCATGCGTTGACCACTGGGCTGCAGGAGAGAAACTCACAATCGCTCATGTGGTGATTTTAATGGGAAAAGGTGGAGAGCCAGTTCAAATGCATCTTGTGACTCAGACACACGGTAAGCCAGCAAGGCAGAGCAGAAGAATTTTTCTTACACTCCTTCTTCTGCTGGCCTGTATCTGCATTAGACCATAATGCCGGTGGCTTGGTCCCCAGGTTTTTTTTCACCCTTTTTTTTTTTTTTTAACCATTGGCGCCGCTCGCTCTGCAATCCCCCTGACAGTCCTGTTTACGGCTGCTCTGCTATCAGAGGAGCTGTGCAGAGCCAGCGACGAGCCTTCATTAGAGATTAAAGTGACCGTCACAAAGTCCAAAATCGCAACCACTTTCTGCCGGCCGGGCGAGACACCGAATTGGCTTAAGCCCATGCATCAACAACAACTCCACATCAGACAAAATCCCCCGCTTAACACACGAGTTCCTTTAAAATTTTCATATTGGTTCGACAAAGGATGTTTTGAGAATATATATACAGTGCATATGCATTTTTAAATTGGCTCCAGTCAGTCACAAAAAAGGGAGCCGCTTTTTCTTGAATCTGTCTCACTGAAACGGTAAAGAAACTGGAGCGCCGTGCGTGACGTTAGCCTTTTACAAAATGATATGAAGAATGTGCTTCCAGTTAAGGGGACGGCCCTGTCTGAGGTGGCAATCGTGTGTAAACATATGTGTGTGAGCAGCATAGAAATTAGATAGAAATTGAATCCAAAAAATAATGCTGTTATTGCTGGAGAAAACGCTAATGCATAAGCTAACGCAATGGCTAGCTAATAAACTAGCATTGACCACCTTGCTGAGAGAAAAACTGCAGCAGTGAAACTAAATGACTGACCAATAATTGTCCCAACGCAGGTGATTGGCTGTTTGTCAAAGTGGGTGGTATATCTGCCATATTTGACTCAGATATGCTGCTGTTATTATAGATATATAGATATATTTGAATATGACACATGCAAAGCCATTGAACCTACAATGACCCTGAAGTTGAGCTGAACTTTAGATGCTTCGACCTGACAGAAACCGTGTCACATATTCTATTAGCCTCTCTCCCAAACTTGAATTTGGAAAGAAAGTTTAAGACTCACAGTTTGTCTAGTCTGTGGGGGGAACTGAGTTTAAACTTCCAAATTCCCCAAGTCACTCTGCACCCACCCTGTAGGTGGCAAAAAGGGATATAACACATAACAATACTGGCCAGAAATAATGGCAGACGGAGGTTAAACAAAGCAACAAAGGCTTTATGCATATTACGCACTCGTTCCTCCCCCCATCAAAATTCGTGCCGTTGCTCCAGAACAAAGCAGCTATTCTCAGAGGAACATGAAAGACAGACACCTGTCAGTCACGGCCGCTCTGACTCCGTACTTCCCCGTGTCAGAGGCTGCGGGGATGGAGAAATGTGCAATATTCTGATAATATTTCATGCAAACTAATGCAAGTCAGAGCACTTCCCTGCTGGCCAGGAGGAGGGGAAATGAGAACAGGTAATTATCGGATTGCCTCAAGGCAAGAAATGATAGAGATTGCAGAGAACGGGGATATTTAGCCCTGCTAATGAAGGCCCCATGTTTTGGGAGCGCCGGCGAGGGGGAGCTGAGGGAAGCTATGCGGAGACTCGGCAGGAGGCAGAGCCTGATAAGACCCGTCTTACATAATGGCCACATCCAGGCCTGGCTGGCTGGCTGGCTGGCTGGCTGGCTGGCTGGCTGGCTGCTCGGACTGAGCCTGCCTGCACTTCCATCCACTCAGCGTGGCTAGCTGAGGGAGCGTTAACACTGCCCGTCATTTCCCTGAAAATTACCATTAGTATGTTAATCCACATCAAGTGCTAACATCCTAAAGTTTGGAGTGGTGGGCGGGCGCTTTGTAACAGATGTGAAGATGCTTCAGAACAACTGAATCGCTGGCGAGGGAGAGAAAAAGAAAATCCAATAGAGACTGGGTTCAAGTCAGACTCAGTCGAGCGAAACAAAGACTGGTCTTGTGATCTGAACCCCCGCGCCCCCCCGCTACCACCACCAACACAACCCCGCCAACTGTTGGGCCGGGGTGCCGTTTAACCCTGCTGAAGGGTTTGTGTTTGCCCACCTCTCAGCGGCTGCTCTTGGACCGCCGCAAAATAAGAAAGAGATTGCTTATTTTGTATATGCAGCACTTCCCCCGGATGGATATGAAAGTTTAATCACGGCATTAGGATTCACAGGCATTCCCTTCCCAGACCTGCGTGCAGACATCAGAATTGCTAATTTGCTGGTTTGCCCAGAAAGGGTTGGCTGGTGGGTGAGGAGGGATGGTGGCGGGGGGTGGGGAAGGTAGGAGGGAGTGGGAGGGGGGGGGGGGGAAGGAAACAGGAGTCTGATTTGTCCAGATAACCTTGAACCCCAGCGCCGGCCCAATCAGAGCCTCTTTATCACGTTGATCTGAGGACACTGGCTCTTACCTGAGTGTCACCGGCCTAAATCACTCCTCTCCCTCCACTTTTCCCTCCCTTGCTACCAAACAGCAAACGGCCCAAAAGCCAGAAGTGAAGGCGTACAGGAAATAACTGCTCTTGAGGGCATGCTTTTTTTCCTTTCTTTCCTTTTTTTTGTGCAGCACTGTGCCGATCAGATATCAACACAAAGCCCAAAACAGAGCCTTTGACAGAAATCACATTAATTGAGACCGGGGTTTCTAATCTGAATAATTAATTCCTATTGCTTGTGACGAGAGTCCACCGCGGGCGCAGACATGATAAAGAAGAAAGGTCCTGACAGGGTTATGAGTCAGCAGGGATGTGAAAATTCAAATTGGCCAGGCTAAGCAGTTTGGAGCTGACGGTGATGTGAGCCGACTCTGGTCAGCCCTACAGTACAGTACAAGGGCCCGTGGGTGAAAAGACGGCGGGGTTACTCATGGACACAGGTGCTTTATCAGCAGACCACATGTGAAGGACGAAGCACTAATAACTGTAAGCCTTCGCCGACTGCTGCGCCGTATATCTTACAGTCCAGCGTGAAAGAGCTGCGAGCGAAGACTCTCATTCACCCAACTGAATATCTGATGGACGAGCTAGCGGAGCGTTAGCCTGTCCACACGTCAAGCGGCTAACGAGCCCCTTGAAAACAGTCGGGGAAGAGGAGTGTTATTCAAAATTATAGACAAGTTGGAAGTTGATTGGACAAACCACGAGGCTTTCACATTTGAAGAGAACCAGTTTGATTTTTTTTTTAAATTTTTTTATGACTGCCAGTTGGCTTCCTTTTGGTTGCAAGGCGTGCTATTAAATGTGTATCACTGCCCTGTGGGCTGCTCTTTAAACTCTCGGAGCAAGTCTGGAGTAAAGCGAGAAACATCCCCTCCAACCAGAGAAAGCCTTTGGTGCCGCCCGTTGTTCTTTTAATGCGAAAGACTGACTGGGAAAAAGCGCTCAAGGTGAGAGCTTGACATCCGTCTTGGATGTGTGAGATTTCAGACCTGGAATGTCAACATAGCAGGCTGCGTCGCAGGGTTTGGTAGAAAGCCCAGGAAATGTTCAGTAAAGTGAGGAAGGGCCTTTGGGTCCGTCGCGATCACATGACCAAGGTCGCGGGGTTTGGCGCTAAGCCCCGGCCGCAGCCGCCGCCTCTTTCTTCACAAAAAAGGACGCTGATTAGTTTGATCGCACGACTGAAAACGATCCTTTCGCACGGCTTCACCGGAGACAAATCTGCGAGATTTCCAGACTTGAAACCTCAGCAATCACGGCTGCACAACTACAAGGTTAGTAGAAACGTCCGCCTGCGAGCGCTCCTGACTCCATCACGGGCGCCGGACCGCCGCTATTAACAAAATTAGAACGGAGATCCATCATTGGCACGGCAGAGACGCCGCAGCGGGAGCGGGGGAGCCCTCGCTGTTTCCTGTCACCGTCTCCGGGATTGCGTGCACGGGGAGCGTGCACGCCCGCCATCTTTCACTCAGCCGGGCACTCGCCTCCTCGCCCACTGCGCCCACCAGGCCCGGGCCGCACTTGTCACAGCCAAACATCCATTTACTCCCCGCGGGAAGCGCTCGCATCCGTCATCGAGACGTGTTTCAACTGTATGGCGCAGGTGCCCAGCACAGACACAGACACAGACACAGACACAGAGAGCGCAATGAGATGCGTCGCCAGCGTGGTTAATGTCACCGCAGCAACACTTGAGGCATTTGAAAGGACGCGCACTCGAGTGCGAGTGGGAATGATCAGGCTGAATTCAGCAATTCAAAAGGAAAATCGCCGGTCTTTTTTCCACCTTCCTTTTTTCGCTCGCAGGTAAAAGCTGCATCAAAAGGAAAAAAAGACAAAATGAAACATAAAACATTAATTGGCTGATATGAGCTGCACGACCTGATGACCAGAGAAATGTTCTCTCAAAGAATCCCACCTCTAGCATCTTAGCCCGGGGGCAGGTTTAGCGCTTACCTGCAGATGCTGCCTTTGTCTTTGAAGTGGAGCGACGGACGCAGCAGAACAGATGGAGATGTTGGATGCTTTCAGGAATTATTAATGGCACGCTATGATCCCAAATGACCTTCAGCAAATAGTCTCCCAGCACTCGAGCGCGCAGGCAGCCCCGGTGCATCCATATTGTATTTAGACAACACACCTGGGTCCGCGGAGAAACACTGAGCCATCATTACCCTGCGCTCGCTCTCACCCAACCGGCAAAGTTTGGAAAAGAAACGAGATCCGGCATCCGATCGCGTTAAGCACAATCATATGCTTCGGGAGGAGAATTAAGATTCACACAGCAAACACACTAATTCTATAAAGCCCGGTTTGTTTCTCCCACAAAGGGGAAGCATGCGCCAGAATTAATCTGCAGAAAGCCTCGCCTGTAGTTTCAAAAATAAACCCTTCCTTTGTGGCCGCGCCAGAGAAATTCTAAAGCTAAATCAAATCTATGGTAGCAACCTGTATCAGGAATAGGCATGAGATATATGGTCCTTGTGGATAATGATTTAATTGCAAACGGAAAAAAAAACAAACTAAAACAACAAACCAATCTGCAGAAAGCCTTCGAGCGAAGCCAGAGCTGTTACCTTTAATGGTACATAAAGGATGTGAAATCACAGTCTTCAGCGTCCCATATTATCTTTGTTTGTATATTCTGGACTCCTGTGGGGCAGGCAGACTTGCAGCCAATACACTAAGACATCAGAAAGTTCTCCACAGATCCCCGGAAAAAACAAACAACATATTTAGCTCCCTGTTCTTAGCCTCAAGTATAAGAACATAGTTTTAGCTTCCAGCTAAACCTGATGCTTGAATGGACCTTCCAGAAGTTTGACGGAAGGACTCGGATGTTGGAACCAACACCTGGCTGGCTGCAGCCTTTGTGACATCACAAAGGGCTGAGTTCCAGAACTGCATGCATTAAAAGCATTGGGATTTTAATGACGCATTTTATTAGGGAGAGGATTATGAGACATTGGTGGGTGGGACAGTGTTGCATATACAGAACATGCTGCAAAAGGAGGTAAGGAGTATTGGAATTTTTGAAATGCCAATGCACAGAAATTGAAATTTTCAGGCAAATTTTTCTTTAGAAATTGACTAAATCCATGGAAAAATAATGGGGACCAGTTATTCCCTCAGGTTGAGCACTTGTGTTTAAAAAATGCTTGTTCAAGGTTGTGTCAACACACATATTTCACAATGGATCCTTGGTTACCCTTATTAAAAATCATTTAATGGCTCTGCTGAAATGACAGCAAATAAGATGTTAATTCACGTGATGTTTGAATAAATTATCCAGCATCGTTAAGTCATTAAGCAAATACTTTAGCCCCTTTTTTATTTTTACTGGAACCTTATGAGGCTCCAATATGAAGGAGAAATAGGGGCTGTTAGCATAGGGAAATGCTGCCCTGCGATGTTTGTACAGTACATGTGATGTCTGCGGCGATAGTTACCAGAGGAAGAAAAAAAGAAATACTGCGGCGCTTCTCTCATAAGACACCGCATGTCTTCAAAGAGCTACATCTAAGGGAGGAATTGATCAGACACTTTTTCTCACGCTTGGTAAGAGCAGAAAGGAATAAATTATTTGAACGTGTCTATCTCCTCATATATCGCGCTCTCTGATTAATTACCTCTGGGATTTGGTAATGAGAATGTGTAAATCATTACAATGTTAATCTACTATGTATACTGTGTTTACTTGGGTTTGCCGAGGCTCATGAAAAAACAACAACAACAACTAAGAAAAAAAAAAAACACCCTTATGTATAAATTATAATAATCCCCACATCAAGAGAGGGGGGAATCCATGCGGAGATCAAAGCGGAATGGCCCGGTGTAATCATGTGTCAAAAGATAAGAAAAACACAACCAACTTCCTGACCCACTCCAGTGAGCAAGGTGTGTCAAACACACGCTAGTTCTCTGCTAATCTTTATCAGCGGGAGGAAAATCAATTTCATTTGTATGCTACTTTTTTTGTATGTATGTCAGGTATATGTAAGTGTATGAACTGAGTGTCTAAAAATTCACTTACCAATCCAAAAAACACCAAATTATACATTTACTGTGGAAAATAAAAGAATATAATTATTAATGAGATTTTCTTTTTTCTTTTTTTTCTCGCCAAGTTCACAAAATTAGACATCTCCCCTTGTCAGCAAGTGCGATGGACAAGCTGCCACAGCTCCACACAGCTCCTCCTGGTGTCTCACACCTGAGCAGCGTAAAGAAATTATTTATATGCAGAAGTGCCTCTCTGACAACAGCCAATTCGTTGCAGGACTGACGGCGCCGCAAGAAAAGCTGAGTTCCACCAGCTTTCCTTTGGACTGATTCTTGGACAGTTAAATAAAAGAAAGATAGAAAAAAAAAAACACAAACGCGGCGCTTCAAAAACCAACTGGCAGCCACCGTCCCCAGTTTGTGTATCCGCCTGTGTATAATCATACAACAGTGCTGGTATTAACTTGCTGTAAAGTGAAAGAGCTCGCTGCAAATTGACAATATTTTATTTGGGCATCGCGCGACGTTTAAGAGTTGGAGCGGTGAGGCTGCGGCGCGACGGCAACCTGACAGCGAGTCGTCATTAGCGGCGGTGCTGCGCGGCTTTGATAGTAATTGAGAATGTTGTGTTTGGGCACATCCCTCCTCCGTCGCCCCGAGTCACACATTAAAAGCATTAAAACAGCCATCAGCGCGGTAGGAACATGGCTGTCTCCCTCTCCCCTCCAACTATTGACAAAAACAAAACTTGGAGACGACAGCTGCTGATTTTTACCTAAGCGACAGATCCCTCCCTGCGAGCAAATAAAGCGGCCGTGCCAGTCTCCTTGCTAGAAAACTGTTTGTTTCCTTGAGGCAGAAAATCCACTCCAATGCCTCATAAACCCTTAAAAGTTTACATTGGAGGGAGGAAAAAAGAAGAAGAAGAAGAAGAAGAAGAGAGAAAAAAAACCCCTCTTTTTGGGGAGAGCCATTTCTTTCAATTTATGTGATGGTTTTGTGGCGGGCGCTGCATTCTGGTGAGTTCTGTAACGCAGGAAGGAGGCAGCTTCTTTGGATAAGGAGGGGTGGAGGGGGGGCCCATTGTTCTTCTTCGCACAAATTAGACGCCTATGAAAGGACGATATTAAGCACATCCTGAGACTGTGAACGAGAGCCTTTGCTGATGTGGCTCTTGGTGAGGCTGGGCTCGGCTGAGCTGAGCAGCCGGCTTGACAAGAACCTGTGCTCAGCACTAGCAAAGCTCTCATCCAGAAAACAATAACCCCCAGGGGAACAAAGACAACAATATGCCCCCCTCCCCAAAAAAAATAAAAAAAATCATCCCACTTGAAAACAACAAAACAACCGCAAAAAGCCTCCCGTCCCTAAAAAAAAAAAAAGTCAGCGGTGGATGATTGCCAGCTGCACTCCAGATTACCAGACTCTCTGAGAGTCTTTCAGCAATCTTGCTGAAAGAGCTACAGCGTCGTCTCCAGCTCCTTAATCAGTTCATCCGGGTGGGGATGGATCCTGACATGCAAAAGGCTCAGCGCGATGGGGAATAAACTCATAATCAGCAATCAGATATTCTGCGTTGCCGGAGGGGGCGGGGAGCTCATCTCAGATAGGTCAAGGATCTCTCCACAGCCAGTTAACCCCCCTGCTCCAGCTGGGAAACACACGCACGCTCTCATTGTCTCGGACACACACTGTTTTGTTGGCTCTGCAGCCTGACTAACGTGTATTTCTAAAGAAAAAAAAAGAAAGGAAAAGAAAAAAGTGCATGTTTTCTTTTCTTCCTCTCCCCTCTTTTGTATCCACTGCGTAAACGGCGTTTTAATTTGAAGAACTTCTCCGAGTCCTGCATGGGGTTCGCTTCTATTTAAGCACCGTGTCCCTGAAAAAAAATAAAAGCCACGCTCGCCTTTAAAACAAAGTTCATTGCCTTGCACATTCCTCCTCCCTTTCATCTCCGTAATTAGCATTGTAGCGGCGTCTTCTTTTTATTTCAAATAAATGCATGTGCATGAAAATGAAGCCGGAGCGGACTTGCTCTGGCAAGGCTGTTTTTCTTTGTTATTTATGATGTTAAAATTACTTTCGGGCAAAGCGGCGTCGGGGGCCGGCGAGGGTCTGAAGCTGCTAACCTTGAGAGTTTGATTCGGCTGCGCCAGATCCAAACGCGCTTCCCTCTGCTGCCTGGCGGCGGCGGTGCCGCGCTGCTGGCGGCAAAAGTTTACAGAGTTTTGCAACAAAACTTGAAAAACTGGCTTAATTTGTCACTCCTGAAGAGCACCCCCTAGTGCACGCCAGGATTCTCCCCCAAACTTTGTTTTGCTCATCAGCCAGACACCAGATCAGATGTGTGTAAATGACGCCAGCCTACAAGTAGAAGCCCTAATGGCCTCTGCTGGGACGTGTAATCAAACGCCTCACACTCTTCTCTCCCTATTGTAATCAAGCGGCGGTGCGCCGCATGTTGCGACGATCTTGTTAGAACGCAGCCCGTTTCCCCCAGTCTCATCAAAATTCTGTGCACCTCTCATTTTTCATCCTTTGTTCCTCGGCTGCCGTCCCTGGATGCCACAGTCGCTCTCTGTGGAGAGGAGGGGAGTGTGACTTTGTGCGCCGTGACCTCTGAACCTTTGAATTCCCCGACTCTGCAGCCGACTCGTCATACATTCCAGTCGGTGCCGACCTCTTCTGCACTCCCTGTGGTTGTTCAAAGCGCACCAACTTTCACATACCTGACTTGGACAGTCTTTTTTTTTTTTTTAGAGGGTCAGAGAACGTGACCACACACTGTGGACATTAAACAAGCGCTGGCTGAAATTGTGTAGTTGTGAGAAAGAGGAAGCATCAAGAGGCGAGAACAATTGCGGTCAATGAGTCAGACCCCGTCACAGGCACTTTGGTCTCGCTCTCAGACAATACAAGCGAGTCAACGCGCTCACTCTGCCGACTGTCTGCAAGAAAGGTGCAAAATATGTCACCGAAAAACACGGAACTGGGCACTTTGTGAACAACGGCTTCTGTGTATCAGACCGTGAGACGCATTTGCAAATTTCCTTAGAATACGGTCGACTGGAAATGTGTAGACGACTGCACAAAACAGCAAAACACCCACAGTCTCAAGAGCAAGAAAACATTGTAGGAGGTGAGAAGAAAAGTAAAAAGGAATCTGAATACATGAGGAGAAGAAGCTGATTTGACGAGGCGCTGGACGCTCCCTGAAAAGCTGTCCACTCCCGACACAGGAGCCGGACAGAAGGTGATAGAAAGCCACAAACAATGCTCCTCTTCTTGCCAGTTGCCGGCGCGCTCGCCTCGCAGGGAGATCTGATTACTGCTGAGAAGAGAGCAGCGCCGTGTTTCATGGAAAAGCAGGTCAAGTGGAGAGTGCTGTCGGAGCTCAGGAGTCAGCGGCCTGATGGAGGAGAAGCAGGAGGAAGTGGAGGAGAAGAAGCTGCCTGGTCTCCAAGTGGTACAGTAATGGGACTTTATTTACTCTGCCAGTAATGACAGAGAGGAGAGGGGGGGGCGACACAAGCGGCACGACTCCGGGGAGAGATGAATTAGTCTCGTCTGCTGCCGCTGCTCACCTTCCACCGCTGTTCACTGCCCGTCCCTCTGTCCGTCTCTCTGTCCCTCCGCCCGACTCTCGCCCTCCACACAGGAGACCGAGCTGCCCCACTGCCAAACCACCGGACTCCTCGCGTGTTTTTTTTCTGTCCTCGGTGTTTGAGTCAGACAAAACGCAAAATCAATAACGCTCTTTCCCCCCCATTTCCTCTTTGATGCAACTTCAAAAAGCCAATGGACAGTCCTCCAGAGGCAGCGGAGGGGAGAGAAAAAGCCAGCGGTACGAGACAAGCCCGGAATGAAAGAACAGGCGTGCAGGGGGTAAAAAATAAAAAAAAAAAAAAAAAAAGGAAGAGAAAAACTTCCCCCTTCACTCTCTTTAAAATGCCGTTAACTTCTGAGCCTCAAGTGGCAAAGTCTACCAGGGTATAGCAGGGCGCACCACGCTGGAAAAGTGTGTTTTTTCCTCCTTATTAGTAATCTGACACGTGCGCGGCGCTCGAACCGCAGGAATCTGCCCCCGAGAGCTGCATACCAGTATTTTAAATTACGACAATTCATTAAAATAAGAGTAAGGCAAAGGTTTTCCTACGAGCGGTCGGCTCCCTCTCATATTCTCATATTCTACAGCGGAATTTTTAAGCAAGAAAGCAAAAAAAAAAGAAAAAAAAAGAAAAAAATGAAAGCAAGAGAAAAAATGTTCCTCAACTCAATGGACTGTGGTATAATGATTATCTAAGGAGTGCTGACAGAGGAAGTATTCTATCAGCGGCTAAACGCTGCATGACAGAGAGACACTTCAAAGGATCCGCAAGTGACTCCTGAAGTACCGAGCGAGAGCAGGAGCAGGAAATCACCCTTAAGTTAGAGGAATTTGACTAAGCCAAGCGCCGTGTTTTACCTGACAGGGAGCTGCAGTGAGAGAAAGCCTGCCTGGGCTGGGTGGTGGTGGTGGTGGGGGGAGGTTGGGTTGGGGGTATGGTTGGCTGCAGCCTCGATGGCTGCCTCCGGCCGGCCGTCCACGTCTGTCGTGGCTGCACGCGGGGCCGCTGGCCAGCCGTTTGACCTCGCCGCTGATTGGACTCGTTTGTCAAGAACGCACGAGGTGTGACTGACGGAGATGACTGACGGGAGGCAGCGACTCCCCGGGATGGAGCCGCAGACTGATGTCCAAAGAGCTCAGAAATATCCAAGATATAACTGTTCATTTATCTGTTTTTTTTTTTTTGGATTGATTTATGGATTTATTTATTGTTTGTGTTGGGTTTTTAATCCCTCCTCCAAGACATACAGTTCATATCTCATTAATGTGAATAGGCGGTCCGGTGAAATGGTGGCGATTTGAGTCGTGAGGTGCATCAAACCATCAGAATCCTATCATTTTTTTTTGTGTTTAACACACCTCCAGTCATTTAACTGTCAGTCTTTCATTTCCTCCTCTTATAATATCTTTATAAATTATGTCGCAAAACACTGGCCCTCTCAGTTCATCCAGCCATCAAAAGATGGGCTGGAATTGTGAATTTGAGAAAAACAAAGGAAGAAAAAAAAACAAAAACCCTGGTGTGACGTCGCATCACGCAGTAATAAAAGTAATATGAAGTTCATAAATTCAGCGCCGTCACCGGTCACCTCTCCACACTCCACCTCCGTCTCTGCCAACCTCCATGCAGCCAAATCAAAAATCCATGCTCTCAATGGGCAGTCAATATCTCATTAACCAGTAGCCGCGCACACACACACACGCACGCACGCACGCACACACACACACAGAGTCAGGCAACCAGGATGTTGGTCTGAGTGTGCGCGGTGCAGACTGGCAAACCTCACACACTTTAATAACCTGTGGGGACGCCTCTCCACTTCCTCAGCCAGCTGAGGCTGAGGCACATGCACCACATGCACCACATGCACGGCCTCCGTCTGTCACCGGCTGCTGTTTAGAGTCTTGCCTCTGCTCAGATCTTTCTGATGATTTGTTTTTTATTTTTATTTATTTTTTTGGGTGCAAAATAAATAGTAAAATTATCCCTGAGAGAAAGTTCATTCCGATTAGAGACACCCCCCCGCACACACACACACACACACACACACACACATACACACACCACCATCTCAGAAAGATACACCATTTGAATAATTTCAAAACTAAATGTGATTTTTGCCGTCGGACGTGAGCAGTCGTCTTTAAATATTCCGCCTTTGTAATTGGGTCTTTCATTTTAAATCCTTGCAGGTGGCTCGTGCTAAATTTACCTTCCCCTTAATCTGTGGCGATTTTTCCTTTGGCTCTCCGTGTCCTTGCTCCCTAACTGGATAATGGACAATCTTGTTAACCTCTGCTATAATGTGCGAGGCCCTGCAGTGCTGCGATGTGAACACTTCCATTGGCCACTGATGGAAAGAGACAAAGAGTTCCACATCCACGGCAAATATTTACAGCCTTGTTAACATAGCCTCACAGCGCCTTTCACAAGATATTTGGCTCCACCTTCTCTACGGCAACCGCATTTTTTACAGTCTAGTACCCAATCGTGTTAAATCACATATTCATGTACAGTCTGCGTGCACTGTCGTGGTGGCTCACCAGGCCACAGAATGGCCAAGTTCCACCAAACACTGCTGCACACGCATGCATCCACAAATAATGCTGCTTTTTGTTGTCTCTTTTTAATGGCTTAATTCTATGTACTGTGTGTGGGGCACTTTTTTTTTTCAAGCTGTTATTTTTTTTACTCTGTTGATCCACACATCAAACAACTTTCTTTAATTATGTAATTGGAATTTTCATCTTAATTGTGCTGAGTAGGCTGGTTAATTTGCATGGGGTAATGAGAGGGATGTTTCCATTACAGGTAATTAGGTACTTGAGAGGCGGTGGTTTGGTGGAGAGGCAGGATGGAGAGGGAGAGGTGGGGAGAGGAGGCGTGAAGGGGAGAAACAAAGCCACAGAGCCGCACAGAGATGTTTCATATTGTGCGTTTGTGTTATTTTGTGGTGAACAAGGTAGGAGAAAAAAAGAAAGAAATATTGGTCAGAATATTGCACAATGCAGCACCAGCAGCATGGAGCAAATTAACATGAAAACAGGGGCCATATTGCTGAAAGCAGATTCACTTCAGAACATTTAATGAGGAAGCCACAGCCGGCAATTAAATTTGGTTTCTTCAAGTCTTCAAATCTGATCATCACATCAGTCAATCCTTTCAAACCAAAAGCAGCGACACAAGGTGAGACGCAGCGGGGGGGAAAAATGCATTGAAAAATAACTGTGTGCAAAAAGCAACTGCACACAAGAAAATCAATTCATGGTGAATATGTGATCTCAAGAAGCTGCGAAAAAGGGCATCGGGGTCAAGGGCCATTCGCCATGTGTCTGACGGAAAATATGAAACGGCGCTGCACTCCCACCTGATCTCACACTGCTGCACGACCGCAACCTAACAACTTCATAAAATGAATCTGGCACTGGGATCTGTTGCAGGCAAACAATAAAAAAAGAAGAAGATAAGAGAGCACGGTGGCCAGCGACCAGTCTCACACAAGAGGCAAGGAAATTAACAGCAAGTCATTGTGCATAGTGTGTGTGCATATGAAACTAAAGTTGTGTGTAAAAATCTAATCTGGAATTTTAAAATCCTGCCAAACTTATTTTAGTTTGAACAGCAGCGTACGGATTATTCTACCGGTTTTGATTGAGAAACAATTATTTTTGCATGAATACACTTTTGCATTTATTGTAAGCGCGAAGCACTCATTTTGCACATGCAATTGTGTGAAATGCACCAAAAAAAACCCAACTACATTAAACGCTCTTCTTTTCAAGATTTCTTCGCGCATCACAGAATGACAGTTGCTCCCCACAGCTGCTGCCGTCGTGGTTAGTACGGCGAGTGAACGCGAGCGCATATGGTTGCATCTGCTCGTGCTTTCTGTTCCTCTGTGTGGGAGCACGAGGGTGCACTGAGATGTGCAAAAAACCAAAAAAAAACCAAAACAAAAAAACAACAACAACAAGATGATGTGCACGTATGCGTGTGCGAGCATGCGTGAGGCGAGCAAAGCGCGTGCGAATGCGCTTTCACCGTCTGCCGCCGTGGATGAGTGTGTATGGCGCGCGAGCAAGCGAGTGCGTGCACGTACGCGTGCCCCTGCGACGGAGTGGATGGAGGGTGGTGGCGGTGGGGAGGGAGGGGTGGTCGGCCGCGAGAGCCGGGATTAAAGCATGCGAGACCAACATCGCGGCGACTGACTGGGAGGACCCAGTGCTGCTCTCGCGGCCACACATGTAAAAAAAACAACAACACACAAAAACCCGTGTACGCGCGCACACACACAAAATAAAATAGGTCAGTGGAGCACAACACACTCACACTCACACGCACACACACACGCGCGCGCGCACACACGCGTGCGCCAGTATCAACTCAAAGAATCACAGTCTGCCAGTCGCGCCAGCAGCCTCGTCGCGTCTCGTCGCCTGTCTGCGACCCGCGTTCGACGCTGCCACGCACGACGTCGTCCTGCGGGACGAGGCGCGCGCGTCGTGCCCCGGACCGGAACGACGGGATTACGATCGAAAGGGGGAAAGGAGGAGTGGAGGGGGGGGCAGCGGCGAGACTTCTATCCCCCTCCTCCTAAACTGACCCCCTGCCCCACCTCCCTCACTAAATACTACCCCCCCCTCCACCCACCCCACGTCTGCCGCGAGGTGGAAGAGCAGCAGCAGCAGGATGAGGAAGATGAGGATGAGGAGTCGAAAAAATAAATAAATAAATATATGAACTTGTGCTCAGAAGGAGCCGTGGCAGAGAGGTGCGCCGTGCACCGGCTGTGGTTTCCACAGCAGAGAGGCGCACGCGAGAAATAATCAAAGCAAAAAAATACCTTTGCAGATCATTAAAGAATTTTAGCTGAGTTTCTCTGAGGGGAGCAGCAGCAGGAGGAGGAGGAGGAGGAGGAGGAAGAGGAGGAGGTTCATGCATAAAAATAAATATCAGAGGCTTAATTCGCTTGCATGCACTTTAAAGCCCCATATCACTCCTCTATATTTCTCCCGGCCTGGCTTCCTTCCTCTCTCTCTCTCTCTCTCTCTCTCTCTCTCTCTCTCTCTCTCTCCCTCCCTCTCCCTGTCACACTCATGCCTTGCAAATGAAATGCAAAGAGT
The DNA here is from genome assembly GCA_009823395.1 of Thamnaconus septentrionalis. Lineage (NCBI taxonomy): Eukaryota > Metazoa > Chordata > Actinopteri > Tetraodontiformes > Monacanthidae > Thamnaconus > Thamnaconus septentrionalis. The sequence goes on from CM020513.1 coordinate 11,931,422, forward strand.
TGGCAGCCTATGAATAGCGGGGGCGCCGTACTTCCCTTACTTGTTACTCGAGAGTGCGGGATCAGCATGCGTGTCGGCTCTTACCTTTCATAGCTGAAATCACAAAATACATCATTAAGCTTCGGGTCCATAAGAGAGCGACTATCACCAGCGCAAAAAAAGCACCTCCACTGCTGTCTCAGCAGCAGCTGGCCAAGCACAGCTCTGCCTCTCAGCCTCCGAGCATGACCACACCAGAATCCATGTGACTGTGACATCAGCGCTCATGTCTGACTGACTCTCCGCCCACTCGCCTTTGATTGGCACAGCGTGCAGCCAGTAGGGGCGCTGAGAGCCCAGGCAGGGAAGCTGGCCCTCTTCCCGCTGATTGCAGTCAGAGCCTCGTGCGCACCGGCAGCGCGAGACACAGCAGCAGCAGCGCACTCCCGCTATCTAGCGCCGCCGCCGCTTATCTCTCTCTCTCTCTCTCTCTCTCTCTCTCTCTCTCTCTCTCTCTCTCTCTCTCTCTCTCTCTCTCTCTCTCTCTCTCTCTCACTCTCTCTCTCTCTCTCTCTGTTTTCTTACGAGTGCGCGGATAAAGTCAGGGGAAAGGTTCCAGGGGGCGTCGGCCTTTCGCACTCTGTACCCTTGATTTCTATGCTTCTTTTTCTTTTTTTTTCTTTTGCCATCTGTGGTCCGATGCCATTTCAGTGTCAAGAATGGCATTGAAGGCAATGTGAAGAATAAGCAAAAAAAAAAGATCATTTTGGGATGGGACTTAAAGAAAGCAGCAAAAGTGGGTGAAAGGGACGAGTAAAAGCAGAGAGGAGAGGAAAGTGGAGATGATGGATATGAAGGTGGTGTTGTTGGTGGGTGGGGGGTGGTCTGTGATTCTGGCGGCGCTGCATGCCCTTCTTCCCCTCCTTCCCCCTCCCTCCCCCTCCTCCCTGTCTGTGGATATGAGTGATCAGTGTGAGGCCAGATGTCTGCGAGCAGCGGTGGCCCCGGCACGGCGAGAAGATGAGTGGAGTCCCAGCGTCTTCCCCTGACCTCTCCGAGGACCAGCATGAACCCCCCGCTCCTCCCCCCCATCCCCGCTCACACTCCCAACACACCCGGGACGCACACTCTCGCACGCTCACTTCTTTGACAGGTGGAGGAGTGCAGATAGTGACGGAAGGGTTTAGATGATCCCCTCCACCCCACAGCGACCGGCTGATGAGGTTTTTTTTTCTTCTTCCCAATCACCCCCCCTCTCTTTCGCTCCTCGTGCTTCTGCTCCCTCCCTCCTTCCCTTCCTCTCCCTCCCTCTCCCTCTTCCTCCCCCTCTCCTCGCTCATCCTCTCTCATATGATAATCTGTTCTGACTCCTAACCAGCTGCCTCTCTCTGATACAATATTCTGGTTTTAGTGCAATCCAGCCTTGGCCAATAACCACGTTGTATTTGGCATCTCGGCGAAGTGCGCTGGCGCACGTATCATCTACAAGACAAACATCATACGCTTTGCAGCCTCAGCCGCAGCCATAACTAAAAAAAAAAAGAAGCAGAAAAAAACAGAGATGAAAAGAAACGTTCCCTACACCGCCGATGTAGACATTTGAATATTTTAGTATTCAAATTTCCTCCATGTGTTTTGACGTCAAAAATGCAGCACAGACGCTGCCTCTTAGGCACGACCAAAACACCTCCAGCATTTAATGTAATCGTGCAGCACATTCCGGTTACTTATTCCATTATTTTTTTCCACTTTACACACAGAGTGTATCTCAATTCATTTGACGCGCTCTATTGTCTTCTGTTCATTAAATAAAGGTAGCGCCAAGCACACGGAAGGGAAATGAGGACTCAGCAGCTTGCAACATAAATCTTCCCATGACAATGTTTCATTAGGACCTCTATGATCCATTAGAGACACTAAACACATTAACTCATGTTGTGTCAACACTGGTCTTTTTTATTGCACGCCGTCTAATGAACAAAATATCATTCAGAGGCTGATAGCATCAAATGAAGCGTGCCTGGGAAGCAAAATATGCACAGACAGGCCCTGGCAAGCTGCTCGCAGCTTGTTTAAAGTTAACATCTCGCGTTTCACCGCAAACGTTGGTTAAATGAATCAGGTCCGAGGCCCACGCAGGAATACGTTTGACTGTCATCCGGTGGCTCGAACATGCTGTGGCTTAACACCGAGCTGGGGTTTGGAGGTGGAGAGAGAAAAAAAAAAAATGGTAGTGAAAACAGAACAAAACGCGATAGCAGGGGTTGAGTCGCTTGGCTGGTTATCCCGGAACATCAGAGAGGAGGATAACATCCATATTACCATCTCAGGGGAGCGTTGGAAGGAGCGCATGTTTTGTCTGGGCTGAATATGTGAGGATCTCAGAGAAATCCCCACAGGTTAGGAGAATAATGAAGCAACTAACTGGCTACTTGGGATGCACAACACACACACACACACACACACACACACACACACACACACACACACACACACACACACACACACACACACACACACACACACTATATTGGGCCAATAAATTTTATATCATCTGCTGTAATTCTATCAGCCATAATTTCATTCCTTCTCATCAGAAAACATGCTGCTTGCGCTTCTTTCGCGCAATGGCATTGTCATGAGCAACGCCGCCGCTGTTTTTTCCTCTGCCTTTATAGGCAGAGAGCGCGGTGAGCAGGTGTGCTGCAGGCAAAGCTGCCTCGCTCGCTCTTAAACACTCTATCCTGCGACTGCTTTACATTGCCGCTGACAGAATGCCAATACTGAGGAAATACTTGCTCGTTAGGCTATCGATTATGCCACAAAGGCACTGACCGTCAATTGTCAGCCGGTATTTGTAGTAGAGAAGCTGACGTGGAGGCATTGGCGCTGGTGTTCCGCACAGAAAATATTCTTTAAACCATTTTAAACGGGATTGTGAGACGCATCACCCCCCAATTTTGCCCGGACGATCCCAGTGGTTGTGCGCCGAATTGCTCTTGGATTAACTGAACGTATTTACAGTAAACAAGCCGCCTAGAATGGAATTCAATTGAGATGGAGCGGCGCGGGGCGTCCACCGGTGCCTCGGGAGGAGCGGACCAGAGCTGATAATGGCCTCATTAGCAGTCTGTCAGTCGCCGCTCCGCGCACGTACTCGCCACGCAGCTGATCCACGTTAACTCTTAAAGCTCCGGACCGACTCCCGAAAACCGCCAGTCAGCGTACTGTTGCGCCTAGCACACGGTCGCTGCAGCGGTGTGGCGTTTCAGAGAGTTGGGGAGAGTCGGTGGGGTTTTTGTTCAGGCCTCGGCAGCCTGAAGCAGCAGCAGCAGCAGCAGAATTAACAAGCTTCAACCGGCGCTCCATGAAAACAATACGGTTCAATTTAATATAGATGCCAAGGTGTGGAGGGCATAATATTAGAGCCATAACAGCACCGGCCCACACCACACAATCATAAAACAATTTAGGGCCATTCTAGGCAATTTCCTGGGGGCTCCCACTTGTGGGAAGACTTCAATAAATCACACAGACGACAGAGGGAATATCTATTTCAGCGGAAATAGAGGACATTATTGGGTTGGGTCCAGACTTGGGAGGGTTGCATTTAAAGACGGTTTTAAATAAGAAAAAAACAAAAAACAACCAAACGTGCGTGCCAGAGTGGTAGCACGTCAGGCATCTCCACGAAACGCTGTTCATTCATTCTCGTTGATGGATTTCTGGAGCAGAGCGGCGAGTTCCGAGGTGGCAGCGCCGAGTGGACCTCCTGCTTTGTGCAATTGTGTCGGTTACACTGAGATGACTCTGTCTTAGTCACTGCGCGCGCGCACACACACACACACACACACACACACACACACACACACACACACACACACACACACACACACACACACACACATACACACACTGCCCTTCATCCTTATATGCGCAGCAGCCCCGGGGCCAACTCAGCACTATTCGCCTCCTCGCTGCCTGTCACTCAATACCCACAGACACAAGAACAATATTTATAGAACGGCAGGGTCAAAAGGAAGCGATATGAAAGCCTATCATTCCTACACAGGTGAAGTGTACACCTGTCAACTGTCATGTAATCAGAATCAACAACACAGCACTTATGGTGGATGGATGACAAGGCTATAGCCTTTTGTTTTACAGCCACGGCTATTTATAGGGGTGCATTCAAATCTTTTTTATTTTTAACAAACACAAAAATAAAGACCGCTGGCTTTTCCAAACGGCTGGACAGAAAATGCTTCTGTCAGACAAAGGGAAAATCTGCAGGCACGTGGCTCGCGCGGACTGACCAAGCCTCTCGTCGTTTAGAGGCGACTAAACGCCTTGATTAAATGTCTGTCTTGTAGGTGTGAGCGGGGTGGGGACAGGAGGCTGTCAGCAATGAGAAAAACGCGCAACACTTCAATGAAAAACAAACGCACTGGGATGCTTTTCAAGTCGCTCTCTTGTTCCGCGACGGCGCAGATGCTCTTAGTTCTCTGAATTTCTAATTGATTGATGCACTCCAGAAAGAAACAAAAAACAAAAAAACAAAAAAATATATATACATATTTACAAAGGCGGGCATTTGATGTGACTGGAATAAATCAGTTTATTTATTTAGTTTTGTTAGATGAAAAATAAAACGTAGTGGTAAGGAAATATCATTAGTGCCGCTGGGGTGCTATCATATATCTCACCAAGCAATTACTATTATTATTTCTTTTCCATTATAGATCAATAGAAATCAGATTGAACAATGAATTGCTCTGCATCTCTCTTTGTGCAAAGCTGCCTTTGGGAACAGAAAAAGGAAAGGGATCGGAGGATGGAGAGGGAAGGAGCGAAAGAGAACGAAGAGGGGAGATTATCGCAGGCATTGTAGCCTGTGTGAGGGGCTTAGCCTGGCTAGGCAGGGAGGTGGAACCCTGTGAATTCTAATGAACTGGCAAGACACCCCCCCAGCCCCCCAACACCACCACCAACACCACCACCTCCCCAAAACCAGCTCCATCTCCATGCCACGAGGACGACAGGAGGGAAAGGAGGAGGTGATTAGGGAAGACACAGCCTCTCCATGGCAAAGCAAACAGAGCAGGTCATTCTCCCTGTGATAATTATAGCCATAACCAGGCATGAGGGATTGGTAATGGACCTGCTTATTCTTCATGCCGAGCAAAGGCAACCACTGTGCCTGTCAAAGGGGGGAAAAGCATGATGATGTGTGTGTTTTTCCTTTGCTCCTGTTGTTCCGGTGACTCCGGTAAGAGTTGCAATGGGCGTTGAAAAGGGCAGCGGGGGGAACTTGGCCTTTGAGGGGGAAGTTAACGAATGAACTTCATTATTGAGGAGCATACCAGGGAGACCCCCCGGAGTGTGTGATGTATTACCCAGCGTCAAACTTCCACGCTCCCCCAACATCACCAATAAAGCCCGACATGAGCTCCGGGGGGAGCTGGGCGTGTAAACTAAAATAGTTAACCTCCTGGCTTAAGGCTAGAAGACAAGGAAACAAACTGGTGCGAAAGAAGTGCTCCAATGGCGTTGTTGACAATGGCAGGGGGAAAACACGTTTTATAACCTTCAGATTACTCAAGTTTTTCCTTTTGCCGTTTTTAAGCGGAACAGTTTGGCTGGAATTTGCACAGTTGAGAAGTGAAACACGAGGGAGAGCGATCTTCCTGCTGCTCCGTGCAGCGGCTTTCTGAAGTCAACTGTTTTAGCTTAAACCAACACACATTTATTGTCCTCCCCGTGACTCCAGGTGGCACACATGGAGTGTCGACGCTGATCTAAATCAACACAATTTTTCTTTTTCCCCGCCCCTCGCTCATTAAAAAAAGAAAGCGGCTCTGTTCAAGCATGAAAGTAACTTTCCCCGAGTTCTGCTTTATATATACAAGTGGCCCACTGGAGGGACTGTGTTTTCCTCAAGATTGAGGGAGCTCTTCGGGCGATCCGTGACGTGCACCACTTAGCCTTCCCCCTCTTCGTCTCTTCCGCCGGGCCTGGATAGAGTTTCTCTATGGTGGACAGGACGAAGGAGCTGTTTTACCGCGCGGGCTCTCAATACTTTTTACTCTTGACTTATGAGGATGCCATGGGTGCGGGGGAGTGATTCATCACTGGGCATGCTCCTCTTGCACCCTCACACATTAGTAATGTGGTCCGCTGAGGAGGAGTCCTGTCATCAGTCTGTACCTGGACCCTCCGAACAAGGTAGGTCAACAGGAGGCAGCAGCGGCTGGCCCACTTTTAGTCTTTCACAGCACCTTAAAGTTTCCTCCAGGTCTGCCAGAGCCGAGCCTGACGACCAAGCTGGCCAAAGGGAGACTCTGCATACGACTCTGCAAGTCAGGTTTGCTTGGATAGTTTAAGACATCAAATCCTGATGCCAATCAAAGGCATGAACTCTAGATCGGCTAAAAAAAAGTTACGTAAAAAAAACGTGGGTCTGGTTCCACTTCTCGTGAACCAAAAGCAGGAAGTGGACTTCAGTGCACGGCACTGTGGGTGGACCTATTAACCTAAACAAATATGCATGGAGCATTAACCGACAGGACAGCAAGGTTTCTCGTTCACCGTTTCTACAGTTTCTCCATGCAGCGCCCCCCACAGTCGAGGAGGAACCAAAAGATTTGGTGCAGTGTGAAAACAAACTTGCACACGCTGAATGTCGCAACCCCAGTCAGACCAAGTGCCCAATCAAAGTGACGTCATTGGGCGCGAAAACAACCCGACAGAACGCTTTGGTATTGAACAGAGACGTTTGCAAATGTTGAGTCACTCGGTCGAAGATCAGTTTTTCCCAAGTGGAGCGAGACAAATTCAACTTCAGAAACATTTGCCTTTTTCGGAATTTGAAAGCGGGCCACTAACAAATGTCTCACACATTGAGCAAGACACTCTCACCTTTATCTATCTGAGAGCGCCTGGGAGAATTTAATCACAGGACTCTCCAGTCTGCAGCAACATGAAGCTGCAACAAAATCATCAGCTGCTCCTTGGCGGGATATCGAGCTACTTTAAGTCAGTGTAAGCCTTTGACCTTAACATTACAGGTAATGCACATTTAAATACCTACCTCAGTATTCATGTTTGTCATTTTACTTGTGAAGATTAGGTGTAAAAAGGCTATTTGAAACCAAAACACAGGATTAAGGGATAATGCTGCTCTGTGTCTTCTGAGTCAACCTTGATTCTGTAATCCAGCACAATGCTGGAGAACGGCATATTTGCTTCTCGCGTACATTCAACACTCTCACTGTTCGTTCTGGTTTAGTGGCAGAACACATACTGGCACCCCGCTGGAAGGGAATGTAATCTGAATTAGGGGAGCGCCATTGTAATGTCAGTGTAATAGACCCGGGAAGAGCTTAACAAGATTTGCACAAAGAGAAAATATTGACACTACCTGCTCATTGATTATGGGCAAGTATTAGCCCCTTACACGGAAGAGGAGGACCACATATTAATAGCAATAGAGAAAAGTTTGTCAAATGTTTAAAATTCAACACACCCGATTTAATGGCGGCAGTGAGAAATGGACCTGATCTTTAAATGTGAGCCGACCCGCACCGCAGCCTGCCACGCCGCTCTTAGCAGCTTTGCCACTTAATCAGACTGGAAGCCAATTTAGCGAAATGCTAACAACGCAAGAACAGCCGTTTGTGGCAGCAAACACATGACGGAGCCCCGTGTCACCTGACTCTGCGGTACCCCCCCTCACCCTCTAACCCCCCCATCCTGTTCTCTCAGCCCGCTTTATTTTCCCGAGTGCGTGCGTATCTCCTTCCCTGTTTTCTCCCCCTCGCCTCCTTCTCCAGCCTGCTGCAGACACAGTAGAATGAAAACCTGCCTTTGATGTCTGAGATCCTATAATGCTGAGCAGTAGAAATCCGCATGCCTGTTATCTGGAGAATCTTAATGATGACGGCAAACTTCACAATGGGTTAACCGCATCTCTCTGTTCTTGTGCTGCACGCCCACAGGAACACAAATTAATAGGAACGGCTGGGAAGCAGGGGTAGAAAAAAAACAACAGCATTTCTCTAATAAAGCGGATTCAACAAAATGTTCAAAATACGATCAGCACAAATGTCAATGTGTAATGTCACTGACAGCTCTGTAAGGGTCTGCGCTTTCTTCTCCGCAGATGAAAGTCCCCCCCCCAATCCAGTTTCTGGAAAGAATTGCATTATGTGTTGGAGACATTAGAGTCTCTCCATGGCTCAATTTCTTCTTATTTTTAAATAAGTCGCCATAAACAACAACTAATGCTCCGCATACAAACAGTCTTAACACAACTTACTATTGATCTTGAATCAACGCCGACGAGATATTTCATAAGAATTTTATTACAGCGGACATCCTCCTCGTTACATGGTTTATTCAACAACATTCTGCTGAATAATTCAGGCAGTGAATTATATATGTTAATTTTGCCTGCTTTTATTCATGCATAATGTTACATCAGAATTTTCCCATTAGCAAAAATCTACAATGGAATATTTTTGACAATGGATTTTTAAAAAATAAATTAAAAAAATACTGAGCTTCAGTTTTGGATAATTTTGTTTCACAGTTCACCAAAGAAGGGCTAGCTCACTAAAAACTGAAGTTTCACACATTTAGTGTTCACTATTTAATTGGTGAAGACTATGCTGACATTCTGTGCTTTTATTTTTTTTCTGGAGTATACACACACACATATATGTATGAATATAATACACCCATGCCTATTGTGTGGTGTCACGCAAGTGTCTGGAGGATGCAGACCAATGTTTTGTCAAGACAGTAATGTTGATTCCATGTTTTCAGCCCAAATGACCATATCCTCCTCGCCAGAGGGACATTCATGCGAGCTGTCTTGAGTAGGGCAAATTCAAACAATGATGCAGCTCCTTGCGAGGAGGCTACAGTGGACTTTTTTTTTTGGAATGAATGAATGAATAAATAAATAAATAAATAAATAAGAATCAATTTTCCTTATTTGTTTCCTCAAAAAACCCTGGTGTTGTTTTGTGCCTCAGCAAAAGGTCCCCGTCACCGTGAGCAGCAGCATTTTGAAATGGTGGAACTAGCCCTTTAAGGGGCGAGCGAAAGAACCGCCGGCCAGAGCGATGCGCTCCGAGCATGAAAGGACAGCGTATTGCTGCGACGGAGGAACTTGATGATGGCACAAGGACATTTAATTATGGCCCCCCAACTCAAAACTCCCCCATCAGCATCAGTCAGGATGGTATCTGGAGGAGCTCCATGACCTCCGCCTCCGTCGCCCTCCATGAATCAAACCTTTCATTACGCGCTGACACTTTTGTCCTGCGCCGAATGTGTGTACACCATGGGAAAGTGACAAGGAGTCGGAAACCTGATGAGTGATGGATAAACCCCCGCGCTCGCGCAGGAAAGGGGGCTGGCAGACAGAGCGCCGCGGCGGGCCGGCGGTGGCCTCCCAGCCATGCCAGCCGTCTCGCCTGGCAGATGCCGCCGTCGCAGCACGGCCCTCGAGCCCCCCGGTCCCCCTCACCTGAGGTGGCAGAAGAGAAATCACCCGCAGCAGATGGGGCCACTTACTTTGGCTGGCCCACCCAAGCATTGTGTCCTTGTCACATGTCACTTACTCTTGTTTTCTGGTTGAAGCGCTTCGAGACAGGGCTTTTCAGTTTTTGGTTAAGACCGGGGGGGAAGAAGTAGGAGAAGAAGAAGAAGAAGAAGAAGGAAAAAAAAAAAAGGGGACGGGGGTTTAGGAAAAAGCTGACATAGCCTCTCTTCGCCCCAGCTCAGATTTTTCTGAAAAGGGGCCGGCACCAAGAGAAGAACAAGATTAAGCGGCAACAAAAGCGGAGCACCCCCACAGAAAGCTGCCGTGCACCCCTACGGTTCCCCTCACCACTCGCCTCCTTACAAAACACTCCAGGCCCCCAGGAGGTGATAAAAAAGGGAGCGTCCCTGCCCACAGAAATGTATGCAAAGAGAGTGTGTGTACAAAAGCCATTTGCAATTTCACAAAATGGCAGACATAATGCTTTCAAAAAAAAAAGAAAAAAAGAAAAAAAAAGAGAGGCCCTGGCATATTGTGTTGGGTAGGAAGAAGTATGGCAGTAGAGGAAAAAAATGGAGAAAAATCATGCTGGCCTGGTTTACGACAAATAGATAGCTCTATTGATTTCCCTTTTACACCGACTGTCCATCCCTCACTGTTGTGATTACACTGACCTATTTCAGAAAAAAAGGAAAAAAAAAAGAAATAGCCGCCCATTATGGATTAAACCAGAATGCCCCAAAAGAAAATACACTTTCTGTGGAACAAACAAACAAACAGAGTCAAGATGAAACATAACACAGTGCACGGGGAGAAAAAGACTGTGTCAATTTGAGTGTTCGGGGGTTGGTCTGGGAACGGAAGAGGAACGAACAACGAATTTTCGCACCACGCTGAGAATCAAATAACTTTCCACAGAAAGAGCAGCTGCGCTTAGCGGGGCCCTGCATTGTCAATTTCAAGCCCAGCCAAAAAAATGCGGCGGCGTTCAAATGATTTCAATATTGCATAAACATCGTTTAAACACAACGAGGGCAATTTTACAAACTGGTAATCATGTTTGGTGAGGACAATAGAATATTTGGCATTAAATAATAATAACTGGGCGACACGGTGGCGCAGTGGTTAGCGCTGCCGCCTCACAGCAAGAAGGTCGTGGGTTCGATTCCGGGGCCCGGACCTGGGACCTTTCTGTGTGGAGTTTGCATGTTCTCCCCGTGTCTGCGTGGGTTCTCTCCGGGTTCTCCGGCTTCCTCCCACACTCCAAAAACATGCATGTGAGGTCAATTGAACACTGTAAATTGTCCGTAGGTGTGCATGTGAGTGTGAATGGTTGTTTGTCTCTATGTGGCCCTGCGATGAAATGGCGACTTGTCCAGGGTGTACCCTGCCTTCGCCCTAAGACAGCTGGGATAGGCTCCAGCAGACCCCCGTGACCCTGAATAGGAATAAGCGGGTATAGAAGATGGATGGATGAATGATAATAACTGGAGATGTTGCCTGCACTTTGTCCCCCCCGCCCCTCTATTACAATATAGCAGGCTAGCATTTGTATGCTTTGTGCTGATAAGTCCTTTGCGTCTGTGTGTTGCTCCCTGTGCGTTTGTGTGCATTAGTGTGTGTGTGTGTGTGTGTGTGTGTGTGTGCCCGCCCCACTCCACTCCACTCCACTCCGCTGTCTGCGCCTCTCACTAAACTCTCTCTCCCTCCGCGCAGCTCGGGGGACTCTGGCTGGCTGATCTTCATTATCAGCCATAGCTTAACAACGCACTGGATGCACTTCCCACATGAGTGCAACTAACAAATCCCCACAGAGCTGAATCAAGGCAACAATGTGATGAAATACCTTCAAACAGCCACCGAGCGTGGAACACTGAGCCACGCAGAGACGACTCGCACTGGCTGGCCCCCGGGGCCGTTCCACAGGAGCGCGCCTGTTGCCAAGCAAAATTAGACAGCAACTGGGACGTATTATTCTCCCAAATTGGCAATGTACAGGCCCATTAAGGCCCATAAATCTCATGTTTGATTAGCTGCAAAAAAAACAACAACCCTGCCCTCGCAGGCAGGCAGGCAGGCAGGCAGGCAGGCAGGCAGGCAGGCAGGCAGGCAGGCAGGCAGGGCCGCGGCGTGAGCGCCGCTCGACACGGAATCAAAGCCGTATCTGCCGTGTCATTTCAGATGGTGAAGCAGATCCTTTAGGAAGGTGTGTGTGTGTGTGTGTGTGTGTGTGTGTGTATGGGAGGGGGGCTGCCAGCATTATTGGGATTAATAATGCTGTCGGTGTCTTCTCCCAAACAAGCGCCAGGCTTCCTTCACGAGAGAAAGTTCAAATGCATGAAGGCGTGAAATCTATAATCTCAGCCTCTGTGGCAGCGCGAGAGCGTCAATGACTAATTGCACTATCTGCACTCACTGTTTTTTTCTCTCTTCTCCGTGGCAGTGCAGTGCAGAGGAATCTAAATCATCTGGCTGCTTCAAAAAACCCGGCCGGCTGCGTGAGCGCAGATCTGCTGACGAACGGGCGCCGATGCCGCTCGCGAATAAATGAAGAGGCGGGAGCGGGGCCATGTTTCTCAATCAGCATGAGGAGCCTCTCGCCACAATGGAGATAAATGCAGGGGTGGAAACACTGGCGCGCTCTTCATCTGAAAGACTGAGGCGAGGAAGCTTCGTCTGCACCCCACCCCCCCCCCCCTCATCCCTCCCTCACAACCCCCGTCCGCTCCTTCCTGGAGTTGCGTTTGTACTACTGCCTCCTTCTGGCCGTGCCGTTCGCTGGGTAATCCCAGACACACACTACACACTATACACACTACACACTACACACTATAATGGGGATGGCTGGCAAGTACAAAAAAAAACAACAAAAAAAAAATCAGTTTAATTAAAAAGAAAAAGAAATGCTGCTTTTGCATATTTCCAGTCTTTCTAGATTTGACAGCAGGCCCAAATTTCAAATGCAGAAAATCTAAAACCTCATGTTGACACAAGCACTTTGTCTCCCTCTCCCTCATTAAGTTCAGTTATCGTTAAATCAGCCCCGATAAAGCAAGAGCATCCTCGCTGCACCACCCGTCTGCTGTGCGAACGTGGGCGCTGGTGAGGTCTCGCTGCCGCTCGGCCGCTGAGACGCAGCCCCAGACTGCTGATGCTAGATTAGCGGTGAGACGTCTAATCGTGGCTGTAAATCAGCTGCTGCATCTGATCCTCCTGCTCCTCTCTCTCTCTCTCTCTCTCTCTCTCTCTCTCTCTCTCTCTCTCTCCTCTGGCGGCCAGAGAAAGACTGAGGTGCCAGAGTGCATCAGGTGTCCGACAGCCAAGTGAAAGGAGGATAGAAAAAAATAAAGGGGGAGACAGTTCTCAGACAGTTTTACTTTAAAAACGCCAACTGCTGCCGAACATCTTTGTAATGGAGCAAAATGTGGAGGAAACAGACAGGAAAACCACAGCTGACTTTTTGCTTAGAACTACAGCCTTGTGTTCAAAGAAAGAGTCGGCGTGGGGCGTCCCCTCCCTTTGGGGAATGAACAAAGAGGAGGAGACAGAAAATAAGAGCAAAGCAAGAGACGGTAAAGTTAGTAAATCTATGAATGTCGAGTCCCGGCGTTGCCACAGAGACTTCCAGTAAATTTGTGTTTTATTATTTTTTCGTCTGCAAACCGCCACCTTTGCGTCGCTCAAGGCGTCGTCAGGTAGATGGAGAGGAGAGGCGGGGGGGGAGGGAGGAAGAGAGGAGCAGGGAGGGAGAGAGGAGAGGAGAGGAGTCTGCCAGTGAACAGCTGCCCCTGTAATTTATATTGATGAGGGGACAGGCATGGCAGGGAGCTTCCAGCAGTTTGATCATTCAGGCAGAGTGGGGAGTTAGTCAGAGACACGGCCCATCCCTGTGGTCAGGGTTGGACTGGGAAGACCTTCCAAACACACACACACACACACACACACATGCACGCACACACACACATACAGGCAAGACTGCCAAGCTGACGTTATGGGTGGCAGGTCTGCAGGAGTGAGCAGGCCAATGTTTTCACTCTGAAAACAGAAATAGATCCACTTCCTGTCTCCAAGCATGTAGGCCAGCGCCGGCTCCTCCTCATTACCAATCCACCAGCCTAATAATCACCACCACCACCACCACCATCACCCCCTCCTCTCCTTGCTAAAAAGAAAAAAATAAAGAAAAAAAGTCCTTCCTTCCAAATTCTCAGTGACCATTAACTGGCCCCTTGAACATCTTGTGCACGCAGCTTTGACATGGTTCTGCAGGCACTTCCTGTCTGCGAGGCACAGCAATCAACTACTTGTTAAGGGGCTTTACTTTGATTTCCTCACATGGACAAGATTTGAATATTTCTCACTCAAATGAGACAGTGTAGTCCAGTCCCTGCCCAGGGCTTTGAACCCAAGACTCTTAAATCATGCTCTTTGATTTGAGCCCCCTTCCGGTGTGGAGGTGCTTAGTGCTGTGCTAATTAAGATAGCAGGGGCGGCGGATGGTTGGGTCAAAGAATCTTCTTCCTTTCCTTTTTTACCTTGAAGATATCCTGGGCTAAACATGAGCACGCACACACACACACACACACACACACACACACACGCACACACGCACACACGCACACACACCCATAGAAAACTACCATGGCCCCTGCAGACAAGCAAATAGCTTAACACACAATCATGCTGCTGTTTTGACGGGGCTGTTTGAGTAAGGTAGAGCTGTCTGGCATGGAAGATCATATCTTTTGCCCTCCTGTCTGATGTAAGAAAACGCCAGAGTGTTATACAGGGTGAGATAGAGCTTTTCACAATCTGAAGCACTCCGACCGCTCGTACAGAAAAGCCCTCTGGCCGTCCCTCTCCACAAGTTTCATCAGAGTGATCAAAACGAAAGGATAGCCTTCAGGGCTCGTTTTTTTTTTTTCCCTCTCTCTCTCTCTCTCTTTTTTTTTTGCCCCTTCAATTCGCGCAGTAGTATGGTACGAGCGCACGCGCGCACGCTCACGCCTGCGCATAGACACGCGTTAGAAAAAAAAATAAAATATATATATCATTTTAGCAAGTCTCTTCAATAGGACTTCACACGTGTCAAAATCCAGAACAAATCTTTGGAAAAATCATCGATTCCTACAGGTTTGACTGTTCATCAATTCTTCATGGGCAGACTCAAATTGAAAAGATGGTGGTTCTAAAAAAAAGAAAAGAAGAAAGAGACAAAGTCTGCACGCTATTGTTGGATTGCACAAAAACGCATCGCGGCCCACGTGTAAGACGTGTCACATACTGTGCGTGCATCTCTATTTTTTTTATTGATAAAGTCTGCATTGTACAACACCCCCGGCAGCTCATTTCGCTCAGGAGGTCACAAACCGCTACACAACACCACATCCGCATTGCTCGGCTGTAAAGGGCTGGTGGAAAACAAAGCGGCGCTTCAGCGCACTGTCTGCTTCCACTGTGCATGATTATCAACAGTCATAGGACTGCGTAACATTTTAATTTCCTCTCCGGGGCTACGATCGTATTCTCTCCACATGAAGCAATATCAGGAAGTGAGAGTGAATGGCACTGACACATTTGAAGGTATTGTTTCCCTACAACTCAGGCACATAACTGGAAACTGGAGGATGTCATTGTACAATCTGTCCTTGGGTATTGAAGTATTACTTTTTTTCATTTATCCCTGAACATCTTTCTCTGACAGTGACAAGACGCACATTGAAGGAATATGCAACATGGCAATACAAGATGATTGTACTCACAGGTATGTGTCTTCTTTGTTACCGAGATACCTGCAAAGACAAAAGACAACGCGATTAGACATCAAGATGGAACAAAAAAAAGCACAAACAATTAATCCAGAGAGTCATCACAGGCAGAGGCGCTTGTGCTCGAGCAGAATGCCACTGTCCAAGGTCACTGACACAGTCGGCCCTGGGTGCTAGTGTGTGTAGGTGAGTGTGTGACCTGCAGCCACGGTGTACAGCCACATCAACGTCCACGGCAAGGTGGCCTCACTACATCCTCTGCAGGGAGGGAATATTTATTTATTTTTTGACTAAAACAAACAACATTTGGAATTCTAATGTGCCGTACGGCAACACTGATTGGACCCGAGCACACAGACAAACCCCGAGGGCCCCGAGCAGCAGGATGTGGGCAATACTGACCTCAGCATCAGTCACTTCATTCTGTATTTACCAGGGTGGAACTGTGTCCCAAACACAGATTAAGAATGTGATTAAAATAACAATGATGAATTCTGTCTGCTGGGTCGAGATCTGAGCTATAACATCTGAGAACTGTGATGGGCATGTTGCCTCTCACTTTGGTGCTGTGCCCACCAAACTCTGTTCACTTCATCGGTGCAACTGACACTGTTGGAGGGGAATTTTGACATATTTTCCTTTTGATGTTAGTTTCAATACCAATGCTAAAGGGCCCAACGATGATGATGATGATGATGATGATGATGATGATGATGATGATCACAATACAAGTTTCAAAGACAAGGTATTCTTAATATTTTTTGTTTAAATGTAGAATATAAACTTAAAAAAAAGTCTATGTTTGGAATAGATTGTAAACTACCGTGTTTTCAATGATCGAACACAAACACTGAGCCATTGGTACTACAGCAGGCGGTTTATTTTGATGTAATTGATATTAACTTTTCCAGTTTATTTAGATTACATCAGTTTTACATGTAACTGGATGTAAAGTCGGGGTTGATATGAGCAATGTTGGGCGCTGTGACTAAAAATCGGTTGCCCCCCGACTCCTCCCTCCCAGGCAAAGCGTATCAAGCACATTTAATAACAGAATCTTCTGGGCTGGGCCCAAAGAATAGTCCACATTTCAGCCGCCTTAACGGTGCCCCAGCGTAAAGGTCACCTATATGCGTGAGCAACGTTGCAGTGGGTGCTCCGGTGTTGAAGAGGATCATTTTTTAGACGTCTGAAAGAAAAGGACTAGAGCTACAACCAGATCAGGACGTACAAAACATTTCCTCTCCTGTAGATTTACGTTGATCTTTGCCAATGCGAGCGCAAGGTTGTCAAAGGAGCGGCGAGGCTGACCTGCGTGAGTCAGCCGCGGCTGAGGCCGAGGTGGAGCCGAGCCGCCGCTCCTTGTTTCGCCCCTTCGGGTGTCAACTCATGGAGTGAACTACTTTGATCCTCGCCGCGGCTGCAGCCACTCCCCCTTGTCTGCAACATTGCTCCAGTGCCCCAGGAGCCTGACGCAGATGAGAGCACAGTCAGCCGCGGTCCCCAGCGGCCCGACTGGATGCTCACGCTTTGCAGGGCGATAGCGCGCTAATAGATCCCACTTGTCATGCGGAAGCAATGGCTAATTTTTCGACTGCTTGCATACGAAACTCGGGGGACGGCCAACTGACGTTGTTTAGTAACTCTCGGAAAAAAAAGGGCGTCTGGCCGCGGATAACAATGTTTCAGACACATTTTATTTTGGGGGTGAGGAGGGGACGAGTCAAAGAGCAATGAGGGGGAAAACAAATAAGCCCTTCAGCCTCCTACAGACACACACGCGGAAACACAAAACTGATATTCGACTCCACTGAGCGGAAAGAGGGAAAACAGCCACCTGGGGGGCCGACAGTCTGTGATGGAGTCAGCGGCGTCGCGGCGCTCCGGGCCACGAGCTTCTGTTCTGTCCGACTGTGACGTGACGCAAAGACAGAAAATAAACATTAATCCGACTCTTAACTCGACACTCGAGTCGAGCGACGTACTGCAGCAGGCAGCCAGAGTTGATGGTCCCTCAAAAACTAGAAGTCAGCTCACTGACTGTTTGATGGTTTTGATGACGTATGCAACAAGGGCCGCCCCTGATTTATTTTCTCTGTGCAAAGCCACGTCTGCAGACGCACCGGGCCAAGCCATCACCCATCACGCTGCTTGTCTCTATTTCCAAGCGGAGAAAGGCTCGATTCCTCTGACAACAGCTGTTTTTGCTCACCCCGGCATAACTAGTAGCAGTTAGCGAGGCAAACAAAGAGGCTGCCTCCCATTATGTGCACTTGATCGCACTTACACACTCGGGCACTCGGCATGCGCGTTTGCGTACTCAGTAGCATCAACGTGTGCACGTGTGCCCGGCCGCCACCCAACAGTCAACAGCGCAGGTCGCACTTTATCCCAACCCTCAGGTGAGGCCGCGGGTTTTGATCTCGCAACGCATCGTGTTGGTGAAGTTTATTCCCGCCGAGTTATCGACAGAAACCACGAGAAGCGAAGAGATTTTGACACGAGAGGGGCGGTTCAAAGAAATGCTTCCTGCTGGGCTCGCTGCAGCACGCCAGGAAGGATAATCAGTTCAGATCATTTTCGCCAAGACGCCAACCATTCCTGAAATTTAGGAGTGTCGGTCACACGCAAAAAATATTAAAATGTATCTCAAGGTATTTATTTGCACAGAGAATGTTAATTAAATACAGTCGGCTGCTGTGTTTGTGTTCTCCAGATGCAGCCAACGCAGCGACAGATATGGAACTAATTAAAAAAAAAAAACGCTTTAAAAAAATTCACACGACACGTTTTCTCTGAAAGAGTGTGCTGTGTGTTGCAGCCCAATATTAGCATGAGAGATGGTGCTGATAATGTTCACAAACTGTCACTGGCGCCTTGCAAATGCAAGACAGATGACTTTCTACTGGCACCATGCAAGTTTATGCTCCCTAAACCAAAGATGAATGTTGTAGACAATGAAAGGAATGAAATTTTAAAAATAAATCACATAAGTCCAGCGTGACTTGATTATTATTCATTCTTGGCCAAATATTAGAAATACAATACTCATAATAATAACAAGTGCACGTACCGGAGATACATTTACTGTAAATGCACACTGGGGAATTCTCTGTGTAAATAACACAGCTTGTTTACTGGACTTTCCTTGGGGCTTTGAATAAAAATGAGAATATGTTTATTCATTTTGAAACTCGCAAAGGTCGTCATTTGTCTGTTTTTGTTCAAAGAAACAAAACAAAACATGTCATAGTATGGCACTGCCATTAACTGTCAATCCAAGAAACACATTAGTTGAGTTTTAATAAAATTGTATTGTAGAGAGAAAACGACAAAAAGAAATAAAATATGCAGTTTGAAAGTGTCTAGACTTGATGTTAGATGTTATATTCAGGCGTTTTGCCGAGGGGTGGACGGGCTCCTTTTATGGCGGCTTAGACATTAAATCAGGGACATGGCGCTGAACCGAAAGAGCAAACGATCATATCATGAACTTCTAAAACATCACAGGAAAGGAAACGTCTTCTCATCCTTTTGCCACTTACAGTAAAGGCCCTCTGTGCCTGCTGCCGTGCAGGTCGGAGGATGTCGGCTGGGGGTACATGGGTGGGCCCACATCCTCCTCTGTGCGTCATTCAGAGCCCTTCGTGATCAGAGGTGGCAAGGGGACGGGGATGCGGCGCCGATGACTGAGTCATGCGGTGAGAAAGAAGGAGCTCGCTCGCGGCCACTGACTTTGGCAATGCCTGCCAGCTCACGTCTTCTTCACTGGGTGGCAGGTTCGGAGGTCGGCGCAGAGGTGAAGCTCTGCTTGGCTGACAAAAACGGCGCGGCTCCAAAACTTCCGATGAGAAGAAGGCGTGGCCACATTGAAATCGGAAGAGGGTTTTGTTTTTTTTTCGATAGAGCGGCGGGCCGAGCTGCGGTGGTCACGGCGACGGCGCCCAATCCAGCAGGTTCTCAAGAGACCCTGCCTGCCTGAGAAAGAGAGTCACTGTGCAGACGGCTGGAGGTTAACCTCTACCGCATTCGTCTGCTGGGTGAGAGGGGGGAGTTGGGGTTGGAGGGGTGTGGGGGGGACATCCTGTAAACATGCCACTTAGACGAAGAGGAGGAGGGTGAGGAGGAGGAGGAGCAGGAGGAGACGCGGGTCTCGGGGCTCTTTTGGCAGCCGGCTGCGGACGAGCAGGCGAGCTCAAAAGTGACAGGCGCTGTAATGAAGTCTGAGGCACATGGCAGGCTGTACGTCATCATTCCAGGTTCCTTAAAGCCTGACAGCGAATGATGATCATGGATGGTTATTGTCACCCTGCCTCCCTGGGAGACGAAAGGCGCGCTCTGGGGTTGTTGCGCCGTGACATTCAAAGTTACAGTCTCCTTCATATAATGGAGCTGTCCTCTCAGCGCGCTAATGGGAGCGATCCATTTAACCTGTGCCAGAAACACACAGACGAGGAAGTTCCTAATGCGAGGCCTCTCCCTCGGGGACGTCACTCTACCATCCCACCCCCCTACCCTCACCCCCTCCTCGCCCTCCCCCTTGGCTGCTCCCTATCCCGCTGCTTGATTCATTGACTGCTGCTCCTCACTTATCCTCATTCACTGCTCAGTCTGGGGAGACAGGGAGGCCCGCTTCCCCGCCGCTCGCTCCACACGCCGCCGCTGCTGCACGGCCGCCGCGCACAAGGACGCGGCGGAGTCCGGCTGCGGAAGGAGCCAATAAGGGCCCGGGATGGGACGGGACGGCCGTTGGAATCGCAGGTCAACCCCGACGAAGGCCTTGAAATGACTCTTGAAGAAGAAAGACGGCCGACAGTGACACGGATGCTCTGCAGTTGTCTGGAAGACAACGACTGGGAGACGCTGACAACATCAGGCCGCACCTGAGATCAGTGATGAAGGCAGCGAAATCCTGGATATGGTGAAAAATGCAGGTGCACTTCTTTGACTTCCAAATAAAAAAATCACTTCTTTATTCCAGGGAGAAAATATAAAGAGGCAGTTATGTTTTTTTTTTCTCTCTCTCTCTTTGGCGATGGCAAGGCTCCAAAAGCAGTGTCTAGGAAAAACATGGAGCAGTGTGTAAAGCTGCTGCAGGTTACAGGGAGTGCAGCCAAGAAAATAAAAGCCCTGTCATTTGAATTGTCTATTAAACCATTTGTACGCTTATGCAGAATTGATTATAAAAAAAATAACAGTGGGCCAGACATGGAAAGCATGGCTGAGATGCAAAGTGACTCTGGTATTCAGACGTCACAAAGTGAGATGGATGAGCCGAATGGAGGACCGCCGTGCCGTTCTAACTTTGGCAGTCTTTGTGAAGGCCAAGTTTCATACACAAAGTCATTTAAACAATCCTCCCTTTTGCAGTGACACACTTAGCCTTATTAGCTATTACGCTGCTATAAACTATATGTGCAAAAAAATTGAATGATTAAAAAAGCGCAATGATTCTAATCAGCTGCCCCCTAATATACTAAAACACTAATCCATGGAGAGGCCAACTCTCCGGGGAGGCTCAAGAGAAAAATGACTTCTCTGTCTCCAGGCACTGTTATTTCTGGTCATTTCTAATTGGCTTTAACTAAAAGCAACCGCGTCGAGACTCCACAGGTTATCGAATGCATCGCTACGGAATTGTCTGCAAATAGAAGATATACATCCAAATTAGTTTTAGAGGACACCGCAGTTTGTCTTTCAGAAGACGAGAGGAGAGAGGGCGGAGAAATAAGAGAAGAAGAAGAAGGAGAAGGAAAAAAAAGTGAAAAGAACGCGCGTCTTACTGGGAGAGACGGGAAGTTGAGCTGGGCCGGCGGTGAGTTCTGGGGGTGACCCTGAGATCTGAACACTCCCAACCCCCCTCCACACCCCCCGGCCAAGTCTGTACCTCGGCCCTGTTACAAATGTCGAACAGGCTTCACCCCCCCCCGCCCCCCCACCACCACCCTCCTCCACCATCCCATCGCTGTTCTGCATTGCTGCACCCCAGAGTCTCCAGGTGAGTCCTCGCCGCTGCTTGGTGGCTCGTGAATTATACATTGCGGCAGAGGAATTGGCGTGGCCCAGGAGGGCCGGCAAACAGCAGGCATGGCTGCAGGCAGATTGAAGACTCTGACGAAATTTTAATTGTACCGCAGGGAGCGCCGCGATAAGAGCTATTGTTATTGGTAAGGCGGCGCCGCTTAGGTTCACCTAGCCGAGAGCGTGAAATAACAAAATAAATAAATAAATAAATAAATAAATAAATAAATAACTAGATCCCAACACGGCATCCGAGTCTACACGACGGCACCGGCGGTTCAGAGTTGCTTGGAGAGTGACGGTTCGTGTCACTGCCGTACCAATATTTATCGTGGCTCCCTCCCTCCCTCCCTCCCTGCGTGCATACGTGCATGCGCTCAGTGTTTATCTGTAGCATCATCAGAGGAACGGTGAGGGTTAAATGTGGTGAAGGGAGGAAAAACCCCAGAAACATCTGCAAACTCGAAACAAGAAACTGACAGAAACCACACGGCTCGCTCGCTCTCTCTCTCTCTCTCTCTCTCTCTCTCTCTCTCCTAGTCATTTGAGTCAACACTACAGGTAAACTCTGATCCTGGCTCCAGCTCCAATAGAGTTTTTTTTTTTTTATTTGAGTGCCAGCTGGTCCCGGGGGGGCGCTAACGGATGCAGCAGGGCCCTGGACGCTGGTCAAAGTGAGGCCAGGGGCACAGGCAGGGCCTCTGTGCGCTCTCTCTGCCGGCTGTTCCCGACACAGCTGTAATCTCCCACTGATCCTGCCTCAACCGCACGTGGAAACCCAATAGGCCGTCAGCGCCGCACCATAAATTAAGAGAAAACCACATTGGGGCAGACCACCCCAGCTTATTTTACTGTTATTGAGCAGCAAACCAGCAGCGGTTTGAAAAAGGCGACCACTGTGAGTGTTTACACAAATATATAAATGATTTAACTGCAGCCATTTGAAGTGGGCATGTTCTCAGCAGCCGATTTGTTTAAGAGGGCACAGCACCATAAAATGTAATCAATTCCACTTTTAGCCGGAGAACGCGTGGAGAAGTACATCTAGATTTACTATTATTACAGCGCTGAGGTTAGAGGCTACTCGAGCTCTCCAGGAGACAACAGTAACACGCCCCCTGAGACAACTCGAGTGAATTTATGTTCACATTACAATATATTATCTCAGCCCAACGCAGGTTAAAATCTAAAGAGGGAATATGATTACCTACAGCTCCTGAGGCAAACACTTGAGTTTTTTTTTCCCTCCTCAATAATGGGTTATATGAGTGTTACACTTGGCCAATAGAGATGTGCACCCTTGGGCTGGCCCATTCAGAGGAGCTTAAATATTCACGATATGAGGCGCACTGCAGTTAAATAAAGACGATCTCAGAAAGGCAGCTCGCTGGAAATCGCACGCTCTCTCATTCGCTTTGTTGTTCTCTCTTGTTGCATGCTTGTTTTCACGGTAGCAGGGGATGATTCACAGGCCCGGCACTTCAGGAAACCACAGCCGCAGGGCTGCAATTGCACCGAGGTACGTCGTTAACAGGCAAAACATCGCTACCAATCAGCTTTTTCAAATTTTAATTCAAAGTTGCATTTCATTTCAAATCTGCTCTGTTATGGTGCTTCAAAAAGGGGGCGGAGAGGGTGACGGATGACTGTCGGAACAGTCGGCCAGTTGCTGGCGACAGTCTGTCCCAGGTATGTCCTGGTTGGTCAATACAGTGGACATGCAAGCCTGCTATGTAATGACCTGAGGGAGGGACGGGCTGCTGGTCCGGAGCCCTGATGACAAACTAATGTCAGCTAATATCATCTCTATAAAAGGCTGACTCAGAAACAGATTGGAACCCTTTCATTACCATCACTCATTTAGTCTCTGTTCACAAGCACTAAAGTACGGTGCAGCCAGCACTTGTCTAATGAACAAGGGTCTGCTGGGAGGGATCACTCTGTGCGAGTGTGCTGGAAGTCAAGGTCCCACAACAGTGGACTCGTGGCTCTGCTGATAAGGACTTGGCTGTAATTGCTCAAAAGGGAGGCAGCCGCAGCCCCATTAGGTCCGGTCTTAGCACTTGCCAATAAGCCAAACTGCCCCTCTGAAGCCTCCCATGTAATGAAAACTTCCTCTGAGATGAATTACATGTCTGTCAATCCACTAATTAATATCATGGACTCGCCTCTTTCGCCTCTCCGCGCTGTAACAAACTCAGAGTCGGAGAGACAGGCGGGCTGGGAGATTTCCGAGCGCTGGAAGACATAAAGGAAGGAAGAGGCAGAGAGGCCGACCCAGCGAGCGGAGCTGCCGCTGCTGCTGCCGCCGCCGCTGCGATTCACTGCAGTCATGGTCGGCACTTAGCTCGCCATCTATATTTCATGTATTTCATAATTAAAACCTGTGAGTTCTGCGAGCCCTCCGCGCTCCAGTGCAGATCAAAGGTAGTCCTATTAGCCGCGAGTTCATCAGCGGAGCCACTCTCTCATTTCCAGGCTACACGCGCCACGCTGTACGCACAAATGCGGCGTCATTTACGCACGTGCGTGTGTGACAGTGTGGGCGGGGGAGGGGAGGGCTTGGTGGGGAGGGGGTACAGCCACGTAGCCGGACGATGATTAATAGAACACTGATCACACTCCTCTCCCTGCGTTTCAAAGCTGAAACAACAGAGGACTTTGCACACAAGGATAAGCCACGCGGCAGATGAGGAGCTTGATGAAAGACTCGAGCACGTTTCGCACGCCGCCTCTCGTGGCACAGGTGGAGTGCGCTTCGACGCGCAGCTTCCTCCCTACCTCCCTCCTCCCTCCCTCCCACTCTCCCCGCTGCATTCTCTATGTAAATGTAATCGGAGGATAACACGGGATAAAGCCCGCGGAGCAGCGACATGATACCTCCCCTTCTGTGGGGAGAGCGGAGCGCGAGACTGCTTCACGTTGGCGCAATCAGGGGAAGGAGGCGCGCTGTCTTATTTATTTGTCCCATTGACTCGAAGGTAACTCGGCGGCCCCGGGGTTCGCTCTCTTTCTCTCTCTGTAGGGCTCTGGGACATTCCTTTGCAGCTGCTCTACCGGTTAAAGAAGCATGCGGTTGTGCCCTGTTCAACTACATCTTTTACTCTCTGAAAAATAAGGTGGAAAAAGAAAATGCACAGCCTAATCCGTCACTAGACGCTAAATGCTCAGGGGGTTGTAACCCTTAGAGCAGCCGCACACAAGGTCATTTGACCTCGGTAGGTGTCAAAATGGTTCAATGGGAGGACAACCAAAACAAACCGGTGCAGGAGCCACATTCTCCTCTTTCACTTTGCCATCCCCTCAGCCAAGTCCAACCACAGTGGCCTCCGGTGTAGCAGGCAACGAACCTCTGCTGAACAAACAAGGGCATGGCAGTTATAACACGGCCATCACCGTTTTGTGGCCAATGTCTGGTGACAAAATGAGTAAATAATGCTGTGAGCGAGGATCTGTGCCTTTTGGAGAATCCCCATCCCAGCAATCCCCCCATAAATTACAACTGTGGGCATTTTCAGCATCAGCAAGTCTATTGATTGTTTATTGACACAATGAAGACTTCTAAATGACACGAAAAATTAAAATGATTGCATTAGTCTGATTAAAACCCAACTTTAAAAACACTAAGAACTAAGGAAATGTGATTGGAGATTGAATTACTCCAGCTGTAACAGACCAGTCAGACTAAGACCACCCAACCAACCAACCAACCAAACAAACAAATCAATAAACAGTCAAATCTTGGTCAGAAATGTGAACATTTGCTCTATGTTATCTTGGGTAACAACTTATCTCGACTACTTATTTATTACTACTTTAATACTACGTATTTAAATGTACTGATTGTCTTAAAACCGACATATTAACCAGCGGAATACACACTGCTACCAGCAGCATGTGTTTTGCTCACTATTCCATTGCCTGAATGGACAACTAATTACTTTGTCTGTGCTGCTGACTAATCCCGGATCAAAGCTACCTGCCCATGATGGCTGCTGATGTTTGGCCACGCAAATGCTTGCCAAGAAAATTAAAATCTTAAACTTTGAACCCTATAATGGATACGGTCGTTAAGGCAATTGATTTTATTCCAACAGACATCAATTAAAATGTAGCTGTATCTTGTTGCTCCAAAGCCTGCTGCTGCCTATGAGGTTATTATTTTACCATTGCATAACAATGTCGCAGACGGAAGTTGCGAGGAAGTCATATGAAAGAGGAAGTGTGATTAGTCATATTAGCATTGGAAGGAACGTCACTTGATTTGTTTAGCTACGCTTTGCAAGAAAAAAGACGCTACACTCAAAACCACCGGACTTCCTCCAGGCTCCCAGGGCCAGTCACAGTTTGCAACAGTGCTTGCAGCTGAAAAAAAAGTAACAGGAAGCGCTGTTGCTTTATCAAGTAGGAAGACGCCAATATATACAGTACGCTCCTCGTGTTATATAATAAAAACAGGGGCGTTTGTCCAGGAGTCCCAGTGAGATAAGACACCCTACAGTGCAGGCGGGTCGTAGAAGGGACAATCACAGCGGCAGAAATTTCATATTTTTTGAAAAATTCTGTGAATTTGAGTGAATTTGAAAGCTTTATCACGCGAGACAAATGTTTCCCTTTCAAACAAATGTTCCTTTATGTCACTTGGAATCCACACCATGTTTTTTTTTTTTTTTTATGCAACAGTCAACGCTGTGATATAACTGACCAGACACATGGTATGGCCTACATGCATGAGAAAGGCCGACATGACGGACATCCGCAGCATATGCATAGACATCCTGCTGACGCCCGGTGGAACCGCAAAGTCAACAGGGGTCTAAGGTTGAGTGGAGGGGGTTGCATCTATAGTGCAACCGCAGCCATACATTCTTAGCAATATGAGAACTTGCAGCCCTGGCCGGCAGTAATAATTAATAGCATAGTCTATAAGCATTCCATTAGGTGCAAGCAGCTGTCATAAACATCTTAATTAATTTACAAAGCAAGCAACTGGGGAATTATGGCGACGTAAAAATCTGCTTCCCTCTGCCGCTCCATAGCACTGGAACAGATCGGGCTTTTAAATTTTTAAACATGCCTTTCATGTTCTCCAGAGCACTAAAAAGCCTTTGAACAGTCAGCTTGTTAGGAGATGCACCTAGCAGCCCAATACCTACGGGTCGTCTTGCTATTCTTTTCATACGGTGACAAGAGGTTTTGGTCTCGGCTCCGGTTTGACTCAAGGAATTTCTCCTCTCTTCCCGCTCAGATGTCAGCTTTCCCTCATCCGCCTGTCTCCTTTCTGTCTTCCACCGGTCACACGATCAGAGCACCTTCTGTCCATCTTTCTCAGATCACCTCTGTTTCAATTCTTTTTGTTTTGTTTTCTTTTCTTTTCACTCAGGGTACATAAAAGCTCTTTTAAGCCGTTCTCTCATGAGTCAAAGGTTCAAGATTTTGACAAAAGCAGAAGCACTGACAAGCCTTTGAGATCCGAAACAAAAACCTGCCTCGGTGCGGCTTATGTAAGAGGGACATCCTCCTGAGAATGCGGGGTGGTGCAAGGAAGCTGCGCTGGCACTGTGCTGTAATCTGGACAGCAGTTCAAAAGCAAAGGTCAGAGTGTTGGTTTAAAAGGGGGTGCGGCGGGTGGGGGAGAAACACCTCCCTACTTTACCTGCTCTGACTCAGTGAGGGCGAGATTAGACTAGCCACTCGATTATAGCAGAAAGGCTTAAGGGCATTTCTACTTTGAGAGCTGGGATATCAGCAGCTTCTGACACTAAGCAGGGCTGACCCATCATTTTGGAGGCAGGGGGCTGAGGGGAAGGTGTCAGCCGTCTGCCCAGCAATACACTCAGTCTGGGCAAGCGCTTATTTTTATTTTTCCCACCCACTAGGAATGAGCAAAATAGCTGAAAAATCACGTTGCCATACTTCAAGGAAATGACAATAATTATATATTAATAATAATCAAGAAAATCCCACAATAATTTCATTGTCGACTTAAAGAGGGGAATTTTACTACACAACTGCAGTGATACAAGATGAGCCGAATATAATTATTAAAATGCAAAAGAAAAGTGCAAACATACTTGACCGCTTAAACAATTCCACATTAACTTAAGTTACTTATTGCTCTCTTATTTTCTGCCTTTTGAACCTTCAGAAATGCTGGTTTGAATGTTTGTATTGTTACTGACGGCAGAATGTCTGGATTAGAATCCATCTGATTGGAGATTCTTCTCCGTCAACATAGATGCTATAATGAAGTGATATTATACATGAATAGGGCAAAAATATGCATGCACGAAATCTTTCGTCAGTTTTTCTTTTTTTTTTTTTTGCTTTGACCCAAACCAGGAAGACACGATCAGAACATGTGTGCACAGCATCTGGACGGGAAAGAATTCAAGCGTTTTCATTCCAATCAGACTTTTATTCTGATTATTAGTGTCTATGTAAACACTGTGCCTGCTCAACACACTATTCTGCAGCAGCCCATACTACACAGAGTTGTGCACAGCAGTCTGCTAAACAGCAGCGTGGCGCCCAACACCCGCTCATTATTAATATGTATGTATATAAAATTCACCATCTGTAATTATAAATCGATTTAACTATGCATAGCAGTACGCCATTTACCAAGCGGACATTGAATTTTAATGTGGCCATTACTCTCTGATGATAGTCAGGCATCACATTGATGCCCCCCCTCCCCCCCCACACACACACGCACACAGACACACACTCCTTCCTCGCCTGTCCTCACTCTGTGTCTAACCTGTCTCTCCCTCCCCATCTCTCTCCATTCCCGCCCGTGCCATATTTGCTTAACCCAGCCAGTGTGACAGCACTCAATGCTAAAGCACTCCCAAGGCAGATGATCAAAGTCAGCAGTCAATTCACATTACAATGCATTGATTTGATGTTTCCTAACCTCCCAGGCCTCTCTCTAATGCTGCCAAGGACCTTGGGGTTATTTTACACTGTACCTCTCTTTCCCCGGCTTTACCCCGCATGCCGCTCCCTCTGTGTGTGTGTGTGTGTGTGTGTGTGTGTGTGTGTGTGTGTGAGGGTGTGTGGCATGCACGCCGGTGCACGAGTCCAGCATCTGCAAACTAAAAATACAGTTGACAGACATGTTTCTCAGACCGTGTTTGCATTTGTATCCAGTCTGTATTCTGTCAAGTTAAAAAAAAAAGAAAAAAAAAAGGATGGTTTAAAATGAAAGGCCCGGCTGGAAAGCCCCCCCTCACCACACCTCCCTGCAGTTTTGCAGCGTAATTATCGGCCCTCACTCACCTGCTGTTTGGAATATTGTTTGAAAGTAAATCACTCCCTTGTTCTCATAGAGCACACTTCGTTTGCTCCTCATCACTTATTCATTTGCAATTCTTTATTGAGTTGGCTTCTATGCTTTAGTGGCTGCCATTTCCCTCCGAGGGGATGTTCAGAGCACTTCCATGTTTTATTTAATTATAGCAAGCTAATATGGTGGAAAGGTGTGCACGGCGCTCACTCACAGCCATGCATTATTTGGCACGTATTTATTCTGCCTCTGCGCTGTCAGAGGGACTGGCTCACACATGGGGCCCAAACGTATGCGCAGTCTTTCCCTCCATGACCTTAAACCGCCGGGCAAATAAGGGCATCAGGCAGAGAGTTACAACATCCATGTGTAACAACTGCATCTATTGCATCTGTTTCACTTTTTTTTTTTTTTTTTGTAGGGACAGGGAGGGGTGGGGAGGTTGTTTTGTTTTTCATATTCCACTTGTCAAAATGCATGAGCGTCATAACCCTGGCACAGTGACACACTGACCTACAAGCACAGAGAAGATTTTTTTTTTCTCCCCTCCTCTGCCTCGATAAACACACAGACAAGGTATTTTTAAAAAGAGGAGAAGGAGAGGTGGTGTGAAACAGGAGAGGAGGATCAGGAACTATCGATTTGTGTAAGGGAAAACGCAATCCTTAAACGCTGTGAGTCATCATGATTGTGTGTGTGTGTGTGTGTGTGTGTGTGTGTGCGGCGGTAAACCGGCTCTTTAATTATTCGTCAGAAGCCAGACTAAAATCAGCGTGGCGTGACGGGCACTTATTGATTTCTGCCTGGCAGATGGGACAAACTTACTTATGGCAACTCACTCGCTGTGGGGACGACCACAACAAATTCAAAGAAAACAGAAAAAAGATTGGCGCACGCCTCTGGTTTTTTCCCATTTGAAAACATAGCAAGTGTTTAGTTTGACCAAAAAAGCTTCTGAGGTCCACTACAACCGTTTCTGTCTGTCTTTGACCCTCAGTTTTCCACGTTTGCACTGCGGCTGCACTTGGGCCGATGCTAACTGTTGATCCCAGTGTTGTCGTTTGCATCAGAGGAGCACGATGAGTTGATGCTTTAGTTTCAGTTGCTCCTCACTGTTCAGTGTTTGCCAGCTTGTTTCTGTTTTATCAACAAATAGAAATATCCGCACAAACATCGCTCCGCTTCACACCCTCCTCCTCTGCTCCGCTCTGTTGTCGTGCAGTTTTGTTTACCCTCCGCTGAAAGTCACATGACTCAGCAGCCAAGTGTCACGTGAGCTCAAGCAGAAGAAACTATGTTTTCAGCGATAACATTTAAAGGAAAAATTCCAAGACGTTGGAACCATTAAATATTTGCAATATTTTTTTTTTTTTGCTTAAAATTATAAATTGATGACGTTAATTATTGATTTGACTTTTCAGCACTGTTGCATGGGCCGTGTTTCTCTGTTTCGACTGGGCTCCTGCAAAGATGAGAGGCATGAAAGATAAAGGCCAAGATGTCTTGTCTGCCCGGCACAAATACACATGGTAACTTCATGCCCAAAGGATCAGCTTTGAAGAACAAGAAGGGTATTTAGAGAACATGATCAAAAAGAACTACAAGAAATATCTCAAATCATGGTGCTGGCTCGCGGAGAAATCAGGAATAAAAAAACATGAAAAGGCTTTAATATAAAGTACATCTGTCTAGCTACTTGCCTTTAAAAAAAAGAAGACGAGAGAGAGAGAGAGAGAGAGAGAGAGAGAGAGAGAGAGAGAGAGAGAGAGAGAGAGAGAGAGAGGAGAGGTAGAGATCTGCGTTTTTAAAGTGCTTCTCTATTGTTATTTCATGAGAGTGGCTAAACACTGGGCCTGAGTCGCGTCTGGGCCAGGACGGTGAAATTCCCTTGCATGGCTACACAAGTACAGAGACGGCGCATTTGAAGACTTCAGCTCCCGACTGGAGTACAGTCGGCGGGCTGAACCCACTAACCCTGGTGGTGCCTTCACCATGTCTAGCCAGGCTGCTCTGGAAACAAACCCCAGTTAAAAATGCATTTGGTGCAGCTGATGCGGCCTCGGAAATGCCACGACCGTCGGCCTCACCACCGCCGCTCCCCCCGCACTTACATAATTTACACTTGCGAAGAGAGGGGAGGACGGTGGCTGGGGGGTGATGGGTTCGGGGGGGGTGTTTAGGAGGGGCGGGGCTGGCAGGGAGCCGCAGGGAGCCACGTCCGATTGCGTCCGGCAGACAAACATGGCGGCGGGTCGGAGGGGGCGGAGCTCAGCGCCGCAGCGGGCAGTGATGGCAACACGCTGAGACGCCGCCACGACACGCTGATAGACAGGGGAGGAGAACCCCCACCATCCCCCTCCCCCAACACGCCAATGTGGAATGTAGACGCAACAGGAAGTGGGCAGAGAGAGTCTCTGCACATTAGAGGTGCACTGATCCGCGACCGTGGCATGGTTATTTATTAATCAGCTGAGCTTAGCTAACTGCCTGCTTAGATGAACAACACAAGTGTGGGTGCACTGCTGCATCAACCTCATGATGGCAAAATCTGTTGACTTTATTATTATTATTATTATTATTATTAGTCACTGCAGTCAGTGCAAATTCTAATGGCACATTTTCAAAATTGGACAGATTTCACTGCATATCCAATTCTTTAATTATTTGAATTTTTTTGTGTGTGTGATTAAATTAGCCAAGATGTTTGGTGTGACCCTGTCAGGAGGAGCACACAGTCTAAAACTAGTTTTGTTTGGCTCCGGGGTCTGATACCTATCTCTAAATGTATGACTAATAATTGATCTGACGTGTAGTTTAACTGCAGGTATTTGATAGGCAGGGGTTGACCTGGATTTTTTTAAATTTGTCTTGAAATCACGTTAGGTTATAATTTAATTAACTCAGAACTGAAAGAATAAAAATCAGCAGGCATCAAGGCGGAAAGATATTTGGTAAAATATTGATTTTCCTGACAGCGAGGTGCTTAAATCCCGCTATCTTATCTCTATGAACTAAAGCCTGAATTTCTATTTCAAAAGTTGAAGATATTTTCATCAAATATAAGCTTAGAAGATAAAATGGAGTATTTCCTCCAACTTTATCAGGAACTGACATTAGCAGAGAGGTCGTAACAAACGCACAAGTGTTCATTTCCTTCAATATCGGTTGTGATTTATAATACACATGGAGAAACACACAAGCGGGCTTTTGTCTGGAAAGCTGCGGACTCGCTTCTCAGTTTCAACCGTCTGTTGCATCTTCAAAAACCTTCAGAGGCGGGACACACGAGGACACATGAGAAAAGACACAAGGCTTTCGCTCAGCTCAGGCTTTTCTGCGGTGCAGCAGTGAACAGGATCCCTCTGTGGTAGCAGCGTTGTTGAGGTATAATAACAAACGTTCATGTGACCTGGAGAGCAAATGCTGGTGGTCACATGAAGCAGCATAAAGACCAGCGAGCACTGTTTTACTTGTTGCCTATTTTATTCTTCCTTTTGCCTATCAATCCTTTACCCTGTAACCTCTCTCCTGGACTGTCCAGAGAAGTGCATGTACATCATCATCATCATCATCACCATCATCATCATCATCATCTATGCATGCTCCTCATGTTGTCACTGTCCCATTAGCCATGGCTCAACGTAATAAAAACACAATCCGACACGGCAAACAATCTAAAGCCCGGCACTGTAAATCCATTTGCGCTTATCTGGATGCAATGCGGAAAAACGCCCGCGCCGCCATCCAAGGTAAACACTGACAGAGTGCGGCGGCAAACAAAGTGTGTTCGCCCATTTAGGCGTCACTCATCTCCCAGGGTGAAGCCAGTGATGAGCAACAGCATGGCGGTGTTGTCTGTAAATACACTGTAGCATACACACAATCACCTCTTTCATGTTCAACTTCTGGAGTTCACTGGCGCCACAACACCGCCGCGCTGACAATGTTTTTTTTTTTTTTTTTGCCAGTTTCAACAGCTCACAGTTGGGGTGTCAGCACATTGAAATGGCGTTGAGAAACACAGCCTTTTAACTGAGACGAAACATCTCTGGGAGGAATAAAAAAGAGAAAAGAAAAACAGAATGGGATGCAATTCTCCAGAGTGCATCCCCTCATGTCTCTTCCGCAGGTTTTTTTTTTGGCAGGCCCGGGTAATACACAGGGAAGCACTGGCACACAAGGCTCTCTCTCTCCCTCTCTCTCTCTCTCTCTCTCTCTCTCTCTCTCTCCCTACCTGAGCACAAAAGGAAACATTTCAGCCTGGAGTTTGGGCTTCAGAGACTAATAGGAGGCGTGCACATCACCGCTGGGAGAGAAGAGTGATGGGCTCTCCATTGGTTTTTACACCACAGCGGCAAATCTTCTCGGGCTGAGGGGACGGAGCGAAATTCCAAGCTCGCCGTTGCTTCAGGAGCCATTTATGAAGTTCCTGCCGAAGGAGCCATGCAGGCCTCCGAGAATATTTTGGGGGACGGGCGGTGAAAGTTAGAGGTAGAAAGTTGATGTGGTCATTACTAGAAGCTTCCTTTCATCATTTCTGAGACTATCTCGCACACTCGCTCATTCTCCCAGACTTTCTGCGGCGCCGAGCTGAGAGAGCCTAAGCCTCTTGGACAGTTCATTTAGGATAATGCAATGATGAGAAATGGGGAGGGGTGGGGGTGGGGTGTGTGAGTGCGTGCGTGCGTGCGCGTGTGCGCGTGTGCGCGTGCTAAATCACCTCTGATAAGTGTATCTTCCCAAAATGTCTCCTCTGCCTCAAATCATTTCAAGTCAGATGCAAAACACACAAGCAGAGACCAAAATGATTATATTTATAACCTGCCGACACATTAGAAAAAAAAAAATCACTTCCTACTAGAGACATGTAATTATTTTATGAATACCAACGACACAAAAAGGACATTTCAAAGAAATTTCCACATAAAAAAAAGATGGAACCGAAATTATCTCTGCTCTTTTTTTCCCTTTCTTCCGACTTCAGAAAAGAGAAATTTATTTCTGCCTTCATCTTTAAATTGGATGCAATTTATTGCCTCTCCCAAGCTCATTTTTCACTGGCTTGCAGGATCCATGGGCCATGGCAGGCAATGCGTATCTGCCCGCCTCCCTTGGCCTCGGGTGCTAATATGTGGAAACTGGCCTGGGGATATGAAGCCCGACCAATGGAAGCGGAGGGACAGAGGAGAGAATCAATCCCTAATCGCTGAGGAGTCTGGAGCGGGAGGGGTGAAGAGGAAGTCAATGTATATATATGTATATGTACTGTTCATATATATACATATATATATATATGTACGTACATATATATGTACATATATATATATATATATATATATATATATATATATATATATATATACACACATATATATGTACATATATATATATATATATATATATATATATACATATATATATATATATATATATATATATATATATATAGTATATATACATACATGAGGAGAAGAGAGAGACAGAGCACGGTGTGTTTACCAGCAGACATTCGGGTTCTGTCAGCTGACTGCCAAAGCTGTCGGATGTCAGAGTGGGAGAGAAGGCAGTTATATAACCGGGCTGTTATAGCAAGAGGAAGAGAGGAAGAGAACGAGAGAGACAGACAGAGAGACAGACAGAGAGACAGACAGACGGAGACAAAGCACCAGAGAGGGACCGGAAAAACACACGCATCACCATTTAAAGGGACAGGGACAAAGTTGCCAAAGCGAAAACAAACATGCTACAAGGCGCAGACACCCCACCAGCGTCCCAACATCACTAGCGAGCATTTAAAAATGCATGCAGTCGGCGCACAGATGTGGACGTTGGTCGGCGTTGGTTGCATCCGCTGTGTCTTTAAGGTCTTATGGGAGAGCGAAGGTCATGTCTTCGCACCCCCGGAGCCACAGAGTTGCCTGATTCATCTTTGCTTTATTTGAGTTTTTCAAAGCTGCAGGACGAGAACCTCGGACAGTTTTACCAGCAGCGCATCGAAGGCTCAGCATTTTTTCACAGTCATGGCATGACTGTCAGAACTGCTGAACTGACCAATACAAAAAAATGCTAAATGCTGATATTAGCAGTGTGCTACACACTCTCTCCCTCTAAAGGCAGGTAGGTAAAAGAGAAAATATCTATCTATAAATTAAAATTAAAATTTTGAGGGAAAAATCTAAAAGAATTAGGAGGAAAACCAAATAATTTTCATAATCTCAAGTTATTGTTAAAAAAAAAGTGAGTGCCGGATATGTCTTTTTTTTAAGGCATGTGATGTAACATCAGCTTGCAGCACACACCTGAAAGTTCAGACTCACTTTTGTTATTTGCCACAAGTTAGATTAGAAAAGTAGATTAACTGAAACTTTTTTTTAAAGTTTGATATTGGATCTTTAGCAATTGCTCTTTAAACTTGTTTATCATAATGTACACATAATGATTGTTGTCTTGCCAATTAGTGCAATACCACATCCTGACCAAGCCCCTGCCACTCTCACCTCAGTTTTACATGTAGCCCACTGTTAATAACATGCTTAATCGAATGGGCTCATTAGTGCATAATGCATCGAGCGAGCTTGATGTAAAAAAAAAAACAATTGGCCGTGACAGCGCGCGGCTAAGCAGCGCAGTGCCGACACACACGAGCGTTAGACACAGTTGGCTCAAGGTGCATCCCGTCGCGTGACCTTGCTGTTGCACTTCCGCAGAGCAATGAATAACTATCGCATTTCTTTGGCTGACAGCTGACACCGAGAGGCCCAGGTGATATACGAGACATGACAAGTGATTCTAATTAAATGTAGAGCTCGTGGATGTAAAGTGGCAGGAAGGGAACAAATCCTGTCCAGGCAGCGAGCGGCAAAGCGGCATGCCTCGCTCCAAACGAGATGAGCCGGCCTGTCAGGGCTGCCTCAGCTGTCCTGCAAACCTGGACTGGGCTCCCCGGGGGGGGGTGGTGTGTGTGTGTGTGTGTGTGTGTGTGTGTGTGTCGGTGGTGGGGGGGACTGACAGGTTTCAGCTGGAGGGGAGAAGGCACACCGCAAGCCTCCTGCCTTTCCACAACAACAAACACATGACACGCGGGGCGGCCGGGCCGTTCTGATGCAAAGCAAAAGCCATGAGTACCGTGCGTGTGCATTTGTCACAGCGCCGCGCGCTAACGGGGGGGGATACAAAGCGCCGGCCGTCTGCAGCCTAAGTCTCGATGAAGGCTGTCACCCAGGTTTGGTGAGTACAGACGGGAAAAGCAGAACAACAATCAAAAAGAATCAACAGGAACAGGAAGCAAGACACCTCTGTGGATGCTGCATCCCACCAAAAAAGTGTGTGTGTGTGTGTGTGTGTGTACATTTATATATATATATATATATACACATATATATATATATATATATATATATATATATATATATATATATATATATATATATATATATATATATATATATATATATATATATATATATATATATATATATATATATATATATATATATATATATATATATATATATATATATATATATATATATGTATACACAGACACACACACAGACACAGAACACACACACACACACACACACAAACATATGTATGTATACACTTTTTTACCAGGACTGAATTCATCCAGCTCAGCTTGAGACCAGAGAACCAGAAATGGATAGCCCCCCCCCCCTCTTCTATTTTGCAGACAGCAGGTTTCTATTTATTTATTTTTTCCAGGATACCACAGAGGACCCGATGGTACTCAAGGCAAACACGAGCGTGTCAGTATGTGACACAGGACTGCACTTTGCAGAGGACACTAACAGGGTCTTCAGCCTCCCAATCAAGCCCCCCGGAGACAGCCTTCACCAAATCAGTTAACCTCTGAACCCGTCTGCAACAACTTGGGGGATGGGGTGGGGTGGGGGGGTAGCGGGGGAGAGTCACGGCCGGCCGGCTGAAAGACAATGTACATCATCGCGCTCCTTTACCGGCGGACGCACTCGTGTCTGTCGGCATCCGTATATTGTGAAACATGAAGGAGCGGCGCTCCATCATCAGCCCATCTGGCAGCGGCCAGGAAATGCTTCTCTGATAACACAGAGTAATGGATCAGTGAGTGTGTTCCCTCCAGCCAGACAGTGGCCTGAACGATGCATCTGCCTTCACTACCTGTCCATTTTTCGAGTCATATTGAAGTGCCCTCTGGAGGTGCAGTTCATAGCAGCTAAAATGTGTTTTGTTTTGTTTGCTTTTTTTTTTAAATGTGGTGTCAAAAGATGTTAGAAATAAGCTTAACATTCACTTGATGTTACTATTAGGAAAAAAAAAAACGCTCCTAAGGTCCCATTCATAATGTGCCCAGAGTCACATTTGAAAACGAAAACACCGTTAGCAATTAGCCACCAATAATTATAATTTCAAAAATAAACAAATAAATAATTTGACAAACAACAACCCTTAATTTCCCAAAGGAATAATTAATTCTATTATCCCTCATCATGTTGTGTCAATTTACCCCCTTTTTTTTTTTTCTTGTCGACCGGTGAATAATATTCCCTGGCAAAATGACTTTTATCCCAGCAGACAGTTTGACATTTCATTGCAGGAAATGCTCAGGGACAATTAATGAAAGCAACTTAAGCAGCAACGTTGGCAGCGATCCATTTAGATGAAGCCTTTCCAGGGATGTTGTCGTAAGCAAGTCGCCTTACCGTGGCTGGCCTGCGGGGACGCTCCATGGCAGACGGCCTTTATTAACGTTATTACTGACACCTGTGCTTTAGCAAAAAGCAAAAAGGTCAAATGTCTGCCGTGGAAAACATCGTCCGAGATTGTTCGCACGGCCGCTGTCGGAGTAAATCTCCATATTGTGGGAATTGTGCGCAGTCGCACGACGGTGCGGCTACGGCTACATTTGCATGCCGCAAACCGCGACTCGGTTACTTTTTGTTACGTGACAATTTCTTGCTGGGGCCTCTGAGTCTGCAACACATATTGTGAAAACACTTGCAGGAGTGAAATCTTTTGATGAGGCATTTTTTTGTAACCCGTTACGCAAACTGAGAGTGCGTGATGTCACTGCCTGCGCCGCCCATCCACATCACAGTTTCAGTCAAATAGCCGTGTGCACGTGCAAGGACGACAAAATCACCATGGGATGGGTTGGCCTGTGTATGTTTGTGCTATTACAGCTTTTCAATTAAAAGGTAAATGTTTGCAGCATCACGGCTGTGATCAGAATGACCTGCACGGCACTGTTGCTGCTCTTGTCTAGGCGTTGCCTTTCTACGTCACAATCTGCTCCTACAGCTTGACACTGCCAACTACTGGTCTGGCATGGTACAGCGTTCCAAGTTTGTCACGTAAAACTAAGATGCAAATGGCAGATGCTTCCGTTTTAAGTTCCCACTTTAAGTGGTGAGAGCCAACTCTCATGCACAGTGTGTGTGGAGTGAGTGTGTGAGATCTGACTCGTCACGCACACTCACTCCACACATGCACGCGCCTTTCCTCGTGTGAGCTTTTGGCATGTCTTCCTCCCACATCAGTAGTAATTCAGAGGTGGAGAAAGTGCAGAATATAGAGAAGAAACAAGCAAAGGTGCAATATGAGGTTGTTATTGGGGTGGTATTGCCTATAAAGACTCAAGTTGTCACTAATGCACCATAAACTAGAAAAATAAAATAAAACAATGACAAGTAGAGTTAGAATCTGAGAATTGACAAAGTAGCTATCCCATTTAAATCAAAATAATAGTAATAATAATAATAATAATAATAATAATAATAATAATAATAATAATAATAATAATAATAATAATAACAGAGAAAGAAACAAGAAAATACTTGATGGACAACTGTATTAAAATGCAACAAAATTAAATTTAATCAAAAGAACAAGTTTTGGTGGAGAGGCTTCACTACTGAAACTGCTCTGACTGCAGTGTGACAGACTGGGGATGGCCCGCAGCATCACTCACTACTTGTTTAGGACATGGGGACACACTTTCACATCACATCCATCACAAACTTGCTAGTTTTGTTACGAGTTCCTTGTGACAATTTAAGGCACGATATCGGCTCTGAAAGGCCAGTAGAGCAGCGACTGTACAGGTGGCTAACAATCACTGCTTGTAGCTGATTATCCTGATAATAAGATGACTTCATATCCTTCCTAGGATGGCCTGCTATACAAAGCTAAGCTAAGCTAATTTAAAACTTGATGTTCTTCTAATAAAAATTGCAGATACGACGAATAAAATTCATTTTTTTAAAGAAAGAAACCTCAATACACAAATGTTTTGTTTTTTAAACTGTCAATGTTCTGTCCGCTGCACGCAGCAGCCTTAAGATACACGCTAAACTTGCTGCGCAACAGCAGTTTAACGTAGCATTAGGTAACTGATTAAAAAAAAAAAAAAAAAAGGTTCCTTAAAAAAATAAGGTTCATGATGTGATGCAGATGACTGAGGACAAACTGGGCTTAAATTAAATGTTAATAGATTTAACTGATTAACCATGCGCCTTTCTGGTTATGTCAGTGGAAATTCTCTCTTTCCTTTGGGGCATCTGGCTTTTTTTTTTCTCCCCCTCTTCCTCTGCTGCTGCTGCTGCTGCTGCTGCTGCTGCTGCTGCTGCTGCTGCTGCTCCACAGCCCTTTTATTTTCTTTGGCCTGCGGTAGCCAGGGCCTTTGGCTTGCCCCGCCCCCCTGTCAAGCTCACAATCCCTCTATTTTGGGTGTCTCACAAAGCCACTGATGTGATTAGAGAGGATGATGATTACAGTTACATAACAGAATCAAATTAATTTGTGGCCCGAACACAGCAGTGGCAGCAGGAAATCACTCAAGCCCTCAAATCTCCCTTTCTCTTGGTTGCTCCTGCGTACCCCCCCACCGCCCTCCACACCCCCTCCCGTCTACACCCGGCGGAGGCCCCCCCTCCTTCCCGTCGCCTTTCTCTGCACCCGCTGCCCCTGCCCGCCTAGAACACACAGACACACCCCTTTCTCCTCCCTGCCCCTCCCTCTAGTCAATTAAAGTCACATCGAGGGATTAAAAAGGAAGTAGGTCAGTGGAGCATTGCTGGGGGAAGGAGATGCAACAAACCACGTCAGAAGTCACTGCGTCGACCTTGTGGGACAAGAGAGCGACCAGCCGCCGCACGTGATCCGAGCCCGGCCTCCGCCAGAGGTGATCACAGACGCCCGGTTCAGACCAGACGTCGCCCTCACCTTGATTCCTCTGCGAGAACCCCCCCACCCTCCACCTCCCACACCCCCACCCTCCTTCCCGGAGGGCAGCCGGCAGAGTTTTGGGCCTTTGGTGGCGGACACCTGATCAGGGGGAAGCTTTGTCTCCCCTCCCTCCAGCCCAACCACCACCTAACAGATCCACTTCAAATGTGGGATTACAGCAGCGCTACAGGCGATGAGAGTCCCGCAGCTCCGCTGTGTGCAGACGACGCCAGGGGCGGCCACAGAGGGCTGAAACAGCACCCGGGCGGTATTGCTTTTTTTAAACTCCTCTCGGTCAGGTAGACGAGCAGCGGATGACGTGTTTAATTGACGGGAACTGACGAAGCCCGTTAATGATGGAAAAGATGCAGCGAGGGAAGACAACTACAATACATCCAAACTCATTTATTTCTCCCCGTTTAATTGCCTGGAATGTGGTTAAAAAGTTTAGATGTCATTAAATTCAGAGGTGGGAAGTAACAAAGTAAAAATACTTTTATAGATTTTTTTTTTAGGAATCTGCACCTGAGAATTTCTATTATACTTCTTCCTTTGGAATAACACACTTGTTCATTTTGTTTTAAAAAGATGCAAATTCTGTTCAAAGCAATTCACTTATTATTATTCATCATAGTTGCTGTTGCTCCAAGTGGAGCTATTTGAACTCTGCTGTTGTGTAGTTAAATATAATATTGGATCATATTTTAGAGAACCTCAGCTTTGGGGTCACTGCTTAGTACGTTTTCAGTGCAGAGAAAAATAAAAATGAAGAAAATAACATGGTCTATTGTTATTAAAAGTGCAAACATCCAATAATGGCTCACTGGTCATAAAGATGACTGATTACAGTTTGATTGTGTTGCAGTTGAAAAAGAGGAAAAACTATAGTATTGAGAGTAGCAAAGCTGTTAAAATTATACAGTGATGTTCATGCAAGACTTTTCAGTTCGGTCCAGACTATTCTCTCAACATCTTACAAAAAAATTAACGAATATATTGTTTGATTAATTGCAAAAAAAGACCTTTTAACTGTTTTAGTTGAGCACATTTCAGAACCTGTACTACTACTCCTACTTTTCCTTGAATAAAGAAGTT
Organism: Thamnaconus septentrionalis; assembly: GCA_009823395.1. Taxonomy (NCBI): domain Eukaryota; kingdom Metazoa; phylum Chordata; class Actinopteri; order Tetraodontiformes; family Monacanthidae; genus Thamnaconus; species Thamnaconus septentrionalis. The sequence goes on from CM020513.1 coordinate 11,972,349, forward strand.
GAATCAGTACTTTGACTTTTGTCAGTATCCGTACCTTTCCTAAAGTATAGGATGTGATGTCTGCCACCTCTGATTAAATGACATTACACTCAGCTGAGGAGGGTGGGGACTTGCTTGAGGCCTTGGCCCAGGTCTACCTCCAGGATCGACCTCCACTTAGGTTTGGGATAATCAACTATTAGCGGTGGCCGCCGGCCGCGGTGGAAACTCAGCAGGGAAAGGGCCCGGGCTGCGCTGAGCCACGACAGAGTGGTGCTGCTGTCAGCGTGTTGTGATGCATTTGTCCAACGCAATCAGCCTCACGCTCACCACAAACTGCGCAGGACTGAATGGTCGCGGGGAACAAAGTGACGCGGCTGTCAGGCGGCAAGTGAAAGGAGTTTCAGCGAGCGTCGCACCCACCGGCTGGGACCGACTCGGGGAAATAATGTAAATTGGTTTATTTCAATGACAGCCACTGAGACGACAAACGCTGTTTTATTTCCCTCTTGGGTGACATTGTTTATTGAGATGTGCAGACGTAGTAATAGGTTTATTTTGCTTTCTTTACAGGAGACAAGTCAGAGCCAGAGTGGCAATTAGAACCGCAGGGAGAATCACAAGTTGACTGTCTGCGCCGTTGTAAGGGCAGTGTTGAACTGCTAAATGAACGAGTAAATCAAAGAACAACAACGCAGGGCTGCAACAGTGTTTTTCCTCCCTTTTTTTTTTCCATACCTGTCAGCACCCCGCCTGCTTAAGAACAGGCTGTGAGAGGCTCATTAAGGCAAATAAAGTAGATTACAGAATTAGTGCTTTTAATGCCCTAAAATTACAAACGTGAAGAATTGAGGAGTGCGGTTGGTGCTGAAGCTGAGATTTGAAGCTCTCTTCCACTCTAAGTCACTCATGTTTGTATACAGATAAATGGGCAGCAGGTGGCATTAACAATAAGTTGCAGCTAACTTCTCAGAACAACTTTCATGACCGGAATTTTCAATTCGGTTAAAAAAAAAAAGAAAGAAGCAAAACAAGAGTTCCAAAAGCCAAAAAAACCCTGAAAATACTCAGTCCCGCTGGCTGGGTTAGCGGCGAGTGAGCGAGCGGGCGAGCGACCACCGCTCACTGCTGAAACGGAGCACGCTTGGCTTTCCCCCTCCTTTGTTTTGAATGAATACAAAGGCGGAGTATTGGCATGTGCCGTAAAAACCTGTTTCATCCCAACACGGCGTCGCGCACAGCGCGAGGTCTGCGGTGAATGGACGCACACGGACACCGGCCGGCACGGAATCATCATCTCGCTGCCTTTGCCAGACGACGGAGTGACATATTTAATTGGCTGCGAGCTGGAAATTCGAGGAACACGGCGACTTGTTGTCGTAATGTTTACAATACGCTTCAAAGCCGAGGCTGTTAATGAGGGTATAGGAATATAAGTGGGTGTGTGATGATAAAGTCTGTCTGAGCAGCGACTCTGGCTGTTTCACACTTAGTCATGCCAAGAATTAAAAAAATAATAATAATGTTCTGCATCACAGGCCGTTTATTGCATTGGTGTATTTCTTCATTTTTCATCGGATGACCGCACGCTGAAGCACATATGGCTCATACCACATTTCTGGCTGACCCAATTTGGATGTATGCAATACCTCTGGCCACACAAATAAGTTGTGTATACGGCCCGCGCTGGCGCACAGAGTGCTGATTTATGACGAAGGTGGACAAACAGTGCAGCAGCTCTGGCAAAGTCAGAGGGATTAGCCGCACATGTCTAATGCTCCCCGGTGACCACTGAAGGGCCCAGATGGAGGAAATGAAATAATTCCTCTTGACATCAGATGGTCGAGGAAAACCTTCCCGCCCCAAACTGACGCCAGTGCTGTATTTCTACTGATGCATTTCATGACATCTGCAGCTTATTTATTGGGCTGCGCACGAGCCAACACATGACATATCCATGACATATCCATCACAGTAGGAAGTGACTTCAGGATCTTGAGGAATCCTTGTAAGTGACTCCCATTGTTGGATATTTTCATATATGTATATATATGTATATATATATATATATATATATATATGTATATATATGCATATTCCTAATAGTTTTGTTTTTTTTAAACCACACGTGTTCAGAGAAGGGAAGCAAGCAAAAGGAGTAAAGGACGGAATTTCCTCAATGTAGGCGGACTTCACTGAGAGGCTGGAAATACATCATTACAAAACATTGGCAAAGTGAAATTTGCACAGTCTGACCTTTAAAATGATATATGTATATTATTTTAAAGGTACCAGCCTTTCAGCTGTTGATAATTAAAAGCATTTCTTAGGGGTAAAAAAAAAAAAAAAGCTTAAACGATACTGATGAGCGACCGAGGATGCTAACCACCTCCTCCCGTTGACTGGACTCGCTTTGTGAAACCTAACCAAAGCATGGGACTTTCATGAAGACATCAAAAGCAGCAGCCGTGCAGCAGAACACCAGGCACGGCGTCACTGCTGGTGATGTTCTCATCTGCCCCAGCCACAATTAGACGCCGCATCTCCTCTGCCCGTGTCTGGTGGGATGAAATACCAACGCTGCCGGGGACATTGATTACTGATTAAAAAAAAAAAAAAAATGTGGTCAAGCCTGCCACATCGAGGCGACATCAAGGCGAAGCCCTCGCAGGGATGCTGGCTTGCGTCCATCCCGGCAGACTCCCGCTATAATGAGCGTGTTATCTCATCCCGGTTTCAATTAGCGCGGGACACAGATCGAGACAGCTGCACGTTAAAGTGTCTACACCTCAGGATTCCTCGACGTTATCAGATGCGCAGACGACTGAGACAAACCCGATTGGTTCCGTGACAAAGTGCCGCGGGTCACGGTGTAGAAGTGACTCGAGAATCCATTTGTTGCGCCTATCACATGGCGGGAATCAAGAGATTTGACGATACGGGGAGTTCGATTAGATGGATGTCGTCGAGGATGAAGTGAAGATACTATTTAAGTCACAAAAGCCCATCCTACACGGAGAGGATGCATCCAGAGACTTCAGTTGAAAGAAATGCTCTTAATTCATATTCACAAACGGCATCATTATTCATTTTGTGTGACACACACAAAGAAATGCTGCTTTTGATCAGCCTGATTAAAAGGACTTGAAAACCACTTTGCTATGCAGCAGTGCTGGAATTAAAAAAAAACCCAAAAATAAAAAGAAACACTTAACGGTGCTATTTTTATGAGTATCGCCAAACATCCTGTGTTAGCGCGCTGTGCGAGAGGTGAAAGTGGATTTTATGGACACAATGGCGCTTATCAAGATGCGCCTTTCTGACCCTTTGCAGAAATGGCTGTGACAGTGTGAAATTCCGCAGGCTTGTCACCACGAGGATGAAAGTCTAAGAAAAGCGAGGGATGAAATCTGCATCCCCGAAAGAGCCTGCTGCTCTAATCTTTGCATTGTGAAGGCAAAAGACGAGTGAGTCAGATTTACGTCACTATTTGTTTGCTCTCTCTCTCTCTCTCTCTCTCTCTCTCTCTCTCTCTCTCTCTCTCTCTCTCTCTCTCTCTCCCTCCCACAAATGCCTCTTCCTGCTTCTTTTTCACACTTGCCTTCGGGAGGTGAACTGTTTTTCTCTTTCTTCGTCTTTTTTTGAACAGTTTAGTTCCTCATTTAAATGGAGTGGGCGGGATGTGGGAAGGGGTATTTTAATCACTTATATAAATATTTGCATTCACGCAGGCTGACCCTCGCAATCGTCTGTTACTTCATCTCTTTCACCCACCGGCCCCCTCCTCTCATCCAGACACGCTTATTTACCTCTTGTGCTCAGCCATTCAGAAGGACTGCGAGCAGCCTAGAGACATTAGCATAGCCACACAGCTTCACCCACCAGACGGCTACGCTGCTTTGTTCTACGCTTTGTTCAGCGGGGGACAAATAAAGCCTGCTATGTGCGGCTGGAAGCAGCGGAGGAGGGTGCAGAGGGGTGGCTTGGACCGCTGGGGAGACTGGCGTGTCTTCTGTTTTTCTTTTTTTTTTTTTTTCACCCTCTAATGTTGGGGCAGCAAGAAATAAATTGATCACAGGGTTGGGCACCTCTTAAAGTGGTGTCAGGGCAGCAGTAATGGGAGAGGTGGTCCTCACCCGGCTGCGCCTGTGTCTGTGATTCACCGGCAAGACTCGACGATAGCGATCTGGGATGGATCTCAGAAGAGACAGGGCTCCTGCATCTTTAATTGTTCAGAGGAACAGAGCCTCATCACAATTATAGAGCATTCAGGAAGCCTCCAAACTCATTTAGCTCTCCTCATCTGGGAGCAGGAATCCACTAAACACAAATTCCTCTTCTGCAGCCCGCGGCAAAAAGCCTTCTTCTTCTTCTTCTCCTTTCTTTTTTATAAAGATTAATAAGATAGGAGATTTAAGAATATCCAAAAGAGAGAGGAAAAGGCTCATTGTTGAAAATGAAACATCTCAATGTGTCAGCATGCACAGAGGGGAAGAGAGACGCAAAGGGGGAAAAAAAAACAACAAAAAAAACTTGACAACACTCGTATTGTTCACCTCATTACTCTAATTAAAGCTCACGTTTGCTCTAAAAATATACATCTTCTTGTATACTCATTATGCCTTTTACTGTGTTGATATTGTGCCCATCTGCAGACGTCGCACAGGAGCAGAGAGTGAAACATGAGCTCTTGAGAGAAGAAAAAAACACACACACACACATACAAAAAGGCAACACTTCAAACCTTCATTAGGAACCTTCTCACATCTCTGCACGTGCACGATCTGCCTCCACTCACACACAGCGCCTCAGTCCAGACCTCAGCAAAATTTGAAACGTCGCGGGCGCACGAATGCAAGCGTGCCGCCACACTCCCGCAGACAGTAGCAGGAAGTGCAATCGGGGAAATTGAAAAACAAACATGTCAGTTCTGGTTGCAGATGAACACAGAGGATGTTTGTGCCGCTGATAGATAGAAGAAAAAAAAGAAGAGAGAATAGCTGGCGGCTTGTGTACAAAAATTGTAAAAGACTCTTTAAAGTCATGCTCTTTCTCATCTTAATGGACATATGGCAGTATGCATTGTGGCCATTGTGATGGATGTCCCTCAGCAACGCTAGTAAGTGCACTCTGATCCCTTGAATGGCCCTCAGTGGGAGGCAGCGTCACAGAGTGGAGGCCAGAGAGGAAGAAAGGTGTCAGCAGGTGTCTCTCTCTCTCCCTCAAACACACACACACACACACACACACACACACACACCACTCTATATTTTACCCCTCCAAGCAATCCACGACAATGCTTTCAAGGACCACGAGAGTGAATAAATATTTGAGGCTAAGTAAGCAAGCTTTTGCTTCAGCTTTGGCAGTCTGCATTTTTTATAACACCACTTCTTTTTGTTTCTTTTCAGCGGAAAATAGAATTGACAAACATTTATGTGCCTCAATATTTTGTCATTTGTGACATTAAGCTCCAAAGGCTATGGTCCAGGTTTGCACTGGCTCCGCAGTATGGTCCCGAGGGGCCAAGCAGGGCAGAGTGTGAGTGGTCAGTCTGCGTAACTGGCATCAGAGCAGGAAGGAGACTGGGAGAGCGGGAAGAGGAAACAACATTCATCCTTCATCCTGATCCTGTAACTCTACGGGAGGTTTTAACAATCAAAGACAAACAAAAATGATGGCAATAAAACATAACAAAGATCAAGAGAATATTCCTTAGCTGCTGTGATCACTTTGGCTTACTGTTATGATGTACTCATGTCCATAATCCATCATTTTTTTCCTAAAAGAACCAGAATGTTTGTGTTTTTCCCCAGGTGTTTTCTTTATATAGTGCTGGTAAATTAGGGTTTCTATCCACCTCTCAGTGGCTACATCCACCTTTATAGAACTTTCTTCCCCTGCTGGGAGGGTAACTTGTTCTGGAGTGACATTTAGTGCTGTCCTGGTGGTGGTAAAGGACTGGTTTGGGATTAGGGCCTGTGATTCTGACACTTAAATCACTGTTTCTGTTTATTAAAAAAAAAAAAGAAAAGAAAAGAAAAAAAGCAAAAAAAAAAAAAATCAACAGCAAAACAGGAGCTCTGTGTCTATTTTATTTACCTGCAACTAGTGACAGCGGGGTGCTCTGGTGCAGCGTCTCCTGAAGACACTTTTTTTTTTTTTTTTTTTTTTTTTTTCAAACAAGAAAAATGCCACCGACTTTAACCTGTAGGGGGCATAGTGACGCACTGTGAGGTTGCCAAGGAAAACAAGCGGAGCAGCCGCCACAACAGTGCTAGGCTCCCTGGGCAGAATCACATCAGGCCGATCTGGGCTCTCTTTAGTCATCACGGTCACATGAGAGGCAGGATAGAAAAAAAGAAAATGTCGGGGTGACATAATTTCCTCCATTTCGACACATCTGCTCCGCATCTGACAGCCTTCCAGACAGATTCGGTGAGGTTCTCTGCCCGCTGCTGCCGAGGTTGTTAACAGGGCCCTTCAGCTTGCACCGCTAACTCAAACAAGATGCGCCAGGGGCCCCGGGGCCAAGTTTTTGCTCGCAACCTGGAGCCTCCAGACCCGGGACTGAGCTGCAGCAACTGGTCCTGGATCAGCCAAGGAGTAGGGGAGGAGGATGCAGCAGGAAAGGGGGAGACGGGGACCGGGGGGGGGCGTTGTACGCTGTGAGCTGGGTGCTGCTGAGCAGATAACTCAGTTGCGTAACACTGCCCACTTCGACAGTACATTTAATAAAGGAGAAAGCCTTTCAATTTGCCTCACAATAACAAGGCCGCGGAAGAGAGCGGGAGGAGAGGAAAAAGGGGAGAAAAAAAAAAGGGAAACTGCCACGGCCCTGCAGGAATCCCATTCGTATTTTGAAGATGAGCTCCTCTGACAAAAGTGCTGCTCGTAAGTATCACTGCGCAAACGTGGCTAATCCCGAGCCAAAGATATTGTAAACGGCTGCTTAAGACCCCTCATTCATCTGCCGCACGGCTGGCGCTCATCCATTTGATCGGCATCATTTAGCGGCGTAAACACGCTGCCGGTGACAGGTATCAGCGCTGCCTCTCTAATCATACACGTACCTCTGCACCGCCAAACGTCCCCGCCATCTATCTCCCAGCTCCTCAGAGGCAGCGGCGGCAGCCGGCCCCATCAGAATGGATAATACCCCGTGGACCAACTACGGCGCTCCGCAGAGACGGAGGAAGCGTCTCCGCCAAGACAGCCAAGGCCCATTTAGCAGCGGAGTGTTGACACTAATGGACAAACGGGCGACACCCTCATGTTTGAGAATAAGGACATTATGCAGACATCCGGCAATCCCCCTCGCCTTCCTCCTCGCAGCACGGGGCGGCAGGGGAACAATTGGTTTCATGGGTGCTGTGGGGTGTCATTTGCTAAGGTCCCTGTGTCTCTGCCTCCAACTCTGCGAGCCGCAGCCGGTGGAGTTTTAAGGGGAAGGGGTATTATCTCAGACTCTTGCCAGCCCAGTGCACTCTTTGGGATAATGTTCTTATTGGGCGTGATCCTCAGACTGCAGAAGTCATGCTGTCTTTACTCAGAGGAGCAGGGGCGGAGGGGGCTGGAGGTGGCTGGCTGGCTTTGCCCAAACAGATTTACAAAAACAAAAAAAGAAAATAAGTTTTTGTTATACTCGGATGCACCCGAATGTTTGCAGTAAAATTGAGAATTACTACTAACAGCGGCGAGGGTTCACGCTCCAATGTTGTGCCCGAAGGTTGAAATGCAGGAAGGGAGTCATGGAGGCAATCATTCATTGCCAATGCAACAATGTCAAAATATAACTCCTAATAATATCTAATAATAAAATCAAAACCTGTTATAATACTGTTATAATATAAGTTCAGCCCTTGCTGATTGAAAATGTGACACCTCAGAATCGACAATGAAGTGACATCACAGCCTCGTTAGCACATCCAGTTTGCTCTTGCTAACTCTCACCAGGTCTCCCCGATACTTCTAAGTTTTCATTAGCTGCAAATACGACGCTGTTGTTCTCCTCCAATGAGAGAAAGCAGAGATGTATGCACTCTTTGCTGAACAAAGAAACCCTCTCAGGAGGTCACGGAGACCAAAGAAATAACACTCCATCCTTTCCTCACGCTAAGAGCTTCTGAAGACCTTTTTTTTCTCACTTGTAACTATAAGCTGTGTCAATATTTGACTGAGACCCTGACAGGATGTTGGAGGGGGTGGGGGAGCGGGGGTGGAGGGGGGCACGGGATAGACAGTTCCGTAAGTACGTTATAACACAGAGGACGCAGTAAAGGAAAGAGCATCAAGTAATGCTGCAGCGGCACGTGGCAGACAGAGGCGCGGCCTCGGCAGACCCAAACCACCATCGCAGGTTGGCGCCTGTGATTGTCTCGCAGCTCTAAGAATTAAACATAATGCTAAGCGTCTCCCCCTTCAGCCCCACATCAGAGAGTCTTTTGAAGAATAAATAAACAATCTGCGAGGCTCCAGGTGACAAACGCGGCGCTCTGGCAGCTCCTCGGCATCTGATAAGGTCTGTCCCCTTGCCGGTGGCTCGCGATCGGGGAGATCAATTTCAATCTGGAGATGTGATAAAGAGAGTTGACAATGCGCCCCTGCAGCTGTAAATACACAATGTCGTGTCTGAAAATAACTGATGAGAAATGATCTGAGCTTAAAAATGTGCATTGATTCCATCACCTCCAACCAACCCTCCCCAGCAGCCCCCCTCCGATAGCCTCAGCCGTCACTCCTGTCAGCCGCCAGACTGCGAGAACGCGAGATCGCGACCGGCAGCGGCAGAGCGGAGGAAGGCACGAGAGAGTCAGACTTTCCTGCTAAAACACTGCAATAATTTGGAAAAAGGAAAAAAGATATGGCATTACACCGGCGTGCGGGTTGCGAGTCGGCTAATCAAAGCCAGTGTGGTGTCATTTCCTTTGCAGCAAAACGTGTTCCCCCATCAGCCGGCGGGCGAGTCCAGACAGGCCCTGCTCGTGTTATCGGCCAGGCCGGCTGTGCGACTCTCCTCCGGCGCCGCCGCAGCTCAGGGACCATCCCCTTACCTCCGTAGCCCGAGCGCCGCTTCTCCCCCTGCGCTCTAATTGCCTCCATTACTGTATCTGCAGTCAGATAAAATGCTAATTTCACAGCACATTAATTTCTACCGGGCTGAACAATAAGCAACACAAAGCCCGGGCCGCCTCGCCTCTGCCTGGGCAAAGCACGGCGGCGGCGGCGGCGGAGGGTTCCTTCCCCAGAATTGGCGGAGGAGTGAGAGCGCCATTATGCACGGGTCAATGAAATGAAGCGGAAAAAAAAGAAAAATCCATCGATTCCACATCTGAAAAGAAAACACAGGAGGAGGGCCGAGGCGTGAGGGTGATTTATCAGTCTGGCAGTGAGGCTCTGAGAAAACTCTCCATCCTCATTGGCCGTAATGTGGGGGGTTCGCTTCACCTGCGATGATAGAGCTTTTAAAATAAGATCAGGGGAGAAAATATGCACATGAACTTCCAGCGATCTCTCTTTGAGCAACTCTGCCTCGTTGTCGGCTCTGAGCTTTATGGGGTGATTTGGCACGTTTCATAGCCATGGTTCCCTCCCTCCGGAGTTCATCGATCATCCCCGTTCCTCTTGCTCAGAAGCACCCGTCTGCGTGCATCAACCTAATGTCCTCATATTATATGCATGGCTTGATTCCTCCCTCCAGCGTCCCCGACTGTCTCCGGATTAGCGAGTCCACACCCCACTTCACAAATCAAAACGTTTAACATAATAGCTCCCGTCCTCTAATGGATACACAACACACTTCATTTATTCAGCCGGGGCTTTTAATAAGTCATTATCAAATTCTGCTTTAATTCCTTCATTCGGGCCTTGCAGGATCGCGGGAGCGTCACCGTACCGCGAAGAGTGCCGCCTTTTTATTTAATATGCGCTTGTGTGTGTGTGTGTGTGTGTGTGTGTGTGTGTGTGTGTGACGGGCCAGCGCCAGGAGCGGAGTGAATCCTGACCGCCAAGAACAGTCTCTCTTCCAGGGGAGAGGCAGATTTGTGCCCTGCAGTAAGGCTGGCCTCGTCTGTCACTGATAAGCCCTTTGCATGAAGAGCACTGCAGGGGCTGAGTACAGTGTGCACCAACATAAACAAGCCACAATGCATCACTGTGATTATGCAGTGCATTAAAAAAAAAAAGGGGGCAGGGGGAGAAGGGAGGTGTATGAATGAATTAATAATGAGTTACAGGTTGCGAGGGAGTTTGAACAACCAGGTGAGGTCAGAGCAGGTGCAGCGCGGCTGCTCAGGCCGCTCACTGAGGGACACGGGAGAAGGTGGCAGTCGCAGGCAAAGAGACGCATCAAACGCCGGCCTCTCCCGCATTCCGCTGCTCCAAAATCAACGAGCCCACGTGTGGAATTGGAAGTTTTTTTTTTTTTTTGCTTTTTTTTCCCGGCTCCGGCGCCGTCTTTTGTCCCTCATTGATAGTCTCATCTGACAGCTGTCGCCCAAACGGCCTCGCAAGACTGCAGACGGAGAGCAGCGAGCTAAAATAATCTTCTGAGAAGGCGCTTTATTTCCCACAGCAGAAGCCAAACTAAGGTGAAAAAGTCAAACAGCGCCGCTTCCCATCTCGCTTAAATCATCCTAACTCGTTCTGCCGGGCGCGACGCTATCCGGCGAGCGAGCGGGGCCGACAAACAAGTGATTTCGGCGGCGGTGCATCAGATGTGTGACAGTCCAAAATGGGTCACCTTTAGTCTCGTTGTTGAGGCGTCTGCGTGTTGAAGGAAAAAGAAGAAGAAGAAGAAGAAGAAAAAGAAAAAAACTCCCCCAGAAAGGAAAAAAAAAAACAACAACAACAACAACAACAACAAAAAAACCAAACAGAGTGCGCTACCTGCTCAGCAAACTGCAGACAAACACAGTTAGCGAGTCAACACGGCGGAGCGTTTAGGAGCTAAAGAGCCCCATATTTCCCCCAGGAGTCGGTGGAGACCAGAGAGCGAGCTGAGGGAAGGAAAAAAACCAACTGCTGCTGGCGCTGCGTTCCCCGCACCAGGAGTTCAATGCCACTTCCTGAGTCCACTATGTGGTACTCAAGACACGCTCGCTAAAGAATTCCTGCTGTAACTCGCCTTGGCATTAAAAAATATAAATTGGATCAAAATATTATACATCTCTTATTTTTGCCAGTAGGTGGCACAGTGACTGAGTGAATGGTGTCTAAGCTACTTCCTGTTTGATGGTGATTTTTTCTCAAAATGAACCTCAACAGCAAAAATAAAGTTTGCTTGTCGAAGCAAGAGGTGGAGTTTGTTTTCAAGGATGTAAAAACTTTCAACAGTTTGATGTTATACTGATAAAATTCCTTTTTACAACCTGAAACCCTGCAGCAATGTGCATTTAATAGTAAGAATGTAGCACATTTAGCCCTCTGTTGTAGTTCAAATCAAATTACATTTTTCTGTTTGCACTGGATGCTAACAAGCAGCAAAAGTCCATCCAAAAAAAAAAAAAATGAAATAAATGAATCTTTATGATTCTTTAGATAACAGCAAAGATCCCTCAGCGTCGCCGGTAAAGCAGGAAGTGTCACCAGCGCAAAATAAACACAACTACTTCGTTTCAAACTGCTCCGCGCGGCCCGGGGTGGAAGTGAGTTCGAGTGTATTTGGCTGCTGAGAACCTCGGGTTCGTCTGACCGCGTTGCATAACGCGCTGGCTGCTGTCGGCCTGCTGTTTTCCGAGGCCTGTTTTGGCAAGTCTGCGCCGTTCCTCGTGTTTCCATTCAAACGTTCGCAGCGGTGCGGAGGTGTTGACAGACCGAGCACGCCTGCACCGGCTGGCTGGGGACTGGGCGGGGTGAGGGAGCGAGAGAGTGAGTGAGAGAGTGAGAGAGTGAGTGAGGGAAAAAAGGGGGAGAGAATGGGAGGCTGGGGCCGTGAGCCGAAACAGGGGGCGGGACGGACAACAGTCGAGCTTTTGTTATTAACTCTGCATCTTGTTATGCAGCGGCAGCCCTGACGTGCAGCTTCTACTGAGATCTGCCGGGGTGACAACACACCTGACTAATTCAAATTACGCAAGTGGGGATAAAAACAAATATTGGTTATATTTAAAATAAAAGAAAATGACATTTCCAAACAAAAAATGTGGTTCTGATTATGAGGAGGAGGCTGTGTTGCGCCAGGAGTGCGGCCCAGAATGAGGTCCTGCTCAGGGTTTCTGGGACGTCAGCAGGACACGGCGAGAGTTCAAGGGTGACATCAGATAGAAACAGGCAGAAATATCAGGGCGACTATGGCCTTCTTCCAACGAAAGAAAGGCGATCACACTGCTCCCTGCAGGACGGGTAGAGAAGAGCGCCCCCTGCAGTCCGGGTCTGCTCTGGGTTTCTTCCTGCAGGGGAGTTTTTCCTCCTTTGCTTGTGATTTTAGCGCTTGACAAATTAAAGTTGATTGATTGACTAATTGATTGATTGACTGATACCAAAGGTATCAAGCTACCAAAGGTGAGAGGTGAACCTTTCAAAGCCGTCGTGCTAGTCAGACGTGACGGAGTCCAGCACGCCGGGCCTTCGCCTGCTTCCCTTCTCTCTTCCTAATCAAAGCCTCTCGGGGTCCAATGTTTACTGAGTGACGGCAGGTGAGACGCCAACGCATCTAGTCTAGTAACCACCCCTAAGCCCCGCCCCCTTCCCTCCACCCCTCCACCCCACCCCACCCCCTCCCTCCTCTAATTAAACCCTTGAAGCTGGGCGTGGAGGCTCGGGGCGGATTACATAATGCACTCCAGTGTGCTGGAATTGGCCAGTCCCCGTGGACAGCGGGCGGCGAGGAAGACAGACAGAGAGAGAGAGAGAGAGAGAGAGAGAGAGAGAGAGAGAGAGAGAGCAGGAGGAGAGAGAGGCATTTGAGATTAAGTCCCTTTCATCTTCCACCAGACTCATATTTCCTAAAGTTAAGTAGTAGATGAAGACTGTGCGATTGCCCCCCTCCCCCCTCACTCCATCACTCGCTCTCTCTCTCTCTCTGTCTCTCTCTCTGTCTCACACTCACACACTGCCAGTCTCCTTCCCCTCTTCTCTCTTTTTTTTTTTTTCTTTTTCGCCTTTAGTCGAGGACTCGCGAAATGTGCATTCAAACGCCTGGTGGAGGACTCAGGCTCCCAATCCCCAGCGCTAAATACGGGAATTTCTAAGAATCACAGTTCAAAAAGGAGACACTCAGCTATCTGCTCTCACATTTCACAGGAGAACCAGAGCTAATGGCCGGGCGAGGATGCTCATAGGCTGGCTGCCGCTTCCACGTCGAAGCTGGGAGGGGGGAGGGGGTCTGTGTGGGGGAGGGGGGAAGGCGGCGGGGTGGGGGGGTGGGGGGTGGCTCTCTGTGTTTTTCGGCGAAGTGCTCGGCACTGTCGCCACACCAAAAGGATGCTTTGTAGCAGTGATCATTGCCGGGGATTAAAATAAACACGAGGAAATTAAAAAAAAATAAGAAGGGAGAGAGAGGGAGGGAGGGAGAGAGAGAGAGGAGAAAACAAGCGGGAACATCAGACGTTCTTAAGGCGCGGGGATGAGAGAAAGGCATGATGGGGGGAAAATGTGTTGCGGTGAGTGGAAATGCAGGCATGTGCTTGTATTTAAGGAAGCTTTTTTTTTTTTTGTTTTCCTCAGCAGATGCACTTTACTGTTACACGGGCTTTCAAGCATTCGCCATGCTGAGCTTTTGTTTCTACCCACACAGGTCATGAAAGACAAGAAGCTTCTAACAACAACAACAAAAACAAAATCGCAACTGTTTCTTTTTTTTTTAGAGGCGCAGTGTGTCAAGTTTTTTTTTTGTTTTTTTTTCTTCTTTCGTGGCATCTATTGGTAAGGAAGCTTATTGCAAAAATAAAGAAAGGAAGAAAAATGACTCGGAATCAGTGTCTAATAAGCCCATGAGGGCTGGGCACCAATCTGGGTGGTGACACTCAAATAAACAGATCATGTGATTATATTGTATATGTTATATTATACGTAATTATATATATGTATATATATTTTTTTCTATATATATTATGTTAATTTATATACATATATATATTGCTGTAATCATATAAAATAATTATATACAATATTGTATATGATAATTCCTCAAATTTCTCTCATATTTATATAGCCATGATATCTGCTGAGCTCCAGCTACTGAAGGATAAATTCCTTCAGAAACCACCCAGCAAACAGCAGGTGACTTCAGTCCACTCTTCCTCCCTCCTCATCAACAATCCCACCTGGGAAAGCCCACCCACCACAACTCGCCACAACTCGCCACAGCGGGGCTCAAGTTGGCCGCATGCGCAACTGAACTGACTTTTTGACAAACTTTGCACGTGATGCCACGGTTCAGGCCTCCTGACCGAAGGCTGAATGTGAAGAAATGTGGCGCTGGAGCCCCCGGCGTCCCTCCCTGAACACTGTCTGCATCCACGATGCAACATTAAAAACATCTCGGCCTCCTTCTTCTCTGGCGGAGGGCTTTCTACGCTCACTGAGTGCAGGGGAACAACTCCTGCGTCTGCGCTACGGCGGCAGCCAGCAGACTCTGCCTCTCCCTGCCAGCTGTCTGCCGTCCATTCTGCTCGCCGCCGCCGCCGCCACTGCTGTCCGGCGCTCAGCACTCGGCCCCCTTGTTTTCAAAACAATTCCTGCACGTACGGCTGGCACAGCTGTTCCCCGAGGTCCCAGCGGCCTTTTAAAAAAAAAAAAAAAAGAAGCAATAAATCAATCTAGGCACTCAATACAAGCGGGAAATTGACCAATTAGGGTGGACCCGAGATGCTTATGTTCGGGCCGGACAATTTTTACAAATTGGCTATCTATTTATACCAACACAAGGCACTCGACGAGAGAAATTCGCAGGCCTGGGTTGGTGCGTTAACGGCTTTTCTTCTTCCTTCGCCTCCTCCGGCAAACAGACACAGCGTGTTAGCGCCGCCAGGCCCCCGCCGTTCGCTCACACAGCCTTCAGTCAGTCAGCGCCGCTTTTGTGAGCCCCGTTCAACTACGAAGTGGACCGTTTCTGTTAGCAGTGGGGTCCTCACAGCCGGAGCCAAGACTGCAAGTCACAGTCAGACTCAAGGAAACGCTCAAAAGCATTTGAAATCTGGGGATAAAATTGAGACACAAAGGATGAAAAAAAATGAGATTTTGAATAAATGATAAAATGAATGAATAATGAATGAATGATTGGATTCATTCACATTGTTCTTTATTTTATTCTGATTTAACAGTTTGAGTTATAAGCATAGTTCGTAAGGTAAATAATATCACTGGCCACTTTATTAGGTCCACCTTGCCAGTATCTAATGGCCAGTCTGCCTGCCCTGACCTCTGACCCCTGACATCAGCAAGGCATTTTCCTCCACACAACTGCTGCTCACCAGACATTGTCTCCTTCTGTGACCATTCCCTGCAGTCCCAGTGGCTCAGCAGCAGTTTATGAAACCTTTCTTGCCACAACACCCCTGTTTACCACCTGCAAAATCACTCAAATCCCCTTTATGCCTAATCACAGTGAATTGCTGCATTGTGATTTCTGTAAACAAGCAATTTTCTTGCACTTGACAGAAGACAGTAAAGCTTTCAGAGACAACTGTGCTGTTATATTAAATAATATAACGAAACTGTTTGTGGTAATCTCTTTCCAAACAACTTCTTTCTCTAAAAATGCAACTCTTACAATTAAGAGTATTTTATTTTTATTTTTTTCAATTGAATTTTATTCAGAGCGAAACATCTTTGTGGCTCGAGTGCTAACCATCGAGTGGTCACGTGCGAACACTTGCTTGCTTTGGCAAAGGGTGATGGCAAAGTGATGTGAGGGGTGGAACTTCTTAGCTAACAGCTACTTAGTGACACTTAAAGGATATTAAAGAACCACTTTAGGGTAACAAGCAATCATTTATTTAAGCTATGGAATCATCAGGCTCAGCTCTGAGACACAGTGAACTTAGAAGGTTAGAAGGTGAATCATTATCAATTTATTTCAATTTATCAATTTATTATAGTTCCAGGCTCTCGCAAGGTAGTTTCACATAAATCTATTGTTAATTCTCCGTCTGTTACCAGCTTCCAATAAAAACACTCACTGCCCTGATAATGATAATGATGATGATGCTGTAGATGATTGATCTTGCAGATGTTTGGAAGGAGAGACATGTACTCTTACCATAAAACCTTTTTTTCATCATAATACAGGAGCTTTACATGTGTTCACTGTACACAGTGAGCTTGTGACATCAGACTCCTGCTGCCTGCTGTCTGTCTAGCACCTCTAGTTTCCCTAAAACAGAAAAGCTGCATTAGGAGCCACAGGTGCGCTGGCATCTGTTACCAATCTGCCTGAAAATTTATCTTTTTTTTTTTTGTCTTTTCTCCGCTCATGGAAAAAAACAAAAAACAAATAAATAAATAAATCCAGACTAAAATTACCGCCTTTGTTGTATGATTATCAATCTCTCGGTAACAATCGCGTAACAGGCTGTCTGCACCTGTACGGCTGCTCGCCCATATGCTGCAGCTCTCCTGACAGGTAACACTAGGAGTTAGCATTCAGCCCCCACAACTGGCTGATGCAACGGCGGAGCTAAATCATGCACGAGATCCAGAGAGAGAGAGAGAGAGAGAGAGAGAGAGAGAGAGAGAGAGAGAGAGAGAGAGAGAGAGAGAGAGAGAGGAGGGAAAAAAAAGCCACAATGGTGGTTTTGTTGAGCCGCTGGCTAAAAGTGGTAAAGCCTAATTAGTGCAGCTCTGTAACAAAGTCCACTGACTACGTTCCGAGGAATGCCATGAGCGAAGGCAGCGGTCCCTTATGTTATGCTAAGTAGAACTCCTGAGCATCATTATCATTCACAGTCTACTTGCCTGCAGACTCATTTATGCTTACATGTCACTTTCCCTCCATACAGTCTAATCAGCTGGTTAGCACAGGCACACACACGCACACACACACACACACACACAAGTGCGCACGCTCGCAGGCGCACACGCAGCGTAGCCCTTAAAGGTTACTGTCTTGTTCTAAGCACTTAATCTAGACGTGCGGGTGCAGCAGGGTTATCTATATTAAAATAAACAGGAAATGAAAACAAACAGGCCCGCTCTGCTGCTCCACTCTGCTCTTTGTCCAAAAAAGGACGGTCGGCCCGCTGCTTTTCAGGCTGCAGGCAAGAAACTCGCCTCCTCCGCCGCGGCGCAGGTCACGTTTTTTTTTGGTTTTTTTTCCCTTTTTGCCAGCGACCAAAACTCACGGCCGGGTTCGAGGGTCAGAGCTTTCTAGTCCAACCGCCGAGCCGCAACTGACGAAACGTGCAAAGTGTTTCGGCCGCATTTCAGCACACGCGGCGGAAGAGTTCAAACACTTCCATTTGATGCTATCAATTACCCTCTTTATTCCTCAATTCCAGCCCCTTAAATATTAATATGATTCCATAATGAGGCTGAGTGGTCGGAATCACTCACTGTCCCTCAAGGCAGTGGACGAGTGCACAGGCCTCGCTTGATGAATAAAACCATCCCATTAAGCCACACTTCAGCACTCATACATGCCTCTGTGGAAAATTTGCTCTTCCGAGCGGCGACACAATAAGAGGCTCCGCTCCGGGTCTGCAGGTGCCTCCTCCAACGCTTCTTCACCCGGTGTCTCCCAGCTGCATGCTGCCAGCTTAGCTTTAACAAATGCTAATGGGCTCAGGTGCACGCCGATATATTTTGCTTGCTGTTTTGTGGTCTTTGGTAAGTGCAATTTACTAGAATACACAAGTTTAAGTGAGAAATCACAGCCGTGTCCCGTGGCGCAGTGCTCTGTTCTGCTGGCACACTTAATAATGATATGCAATATTATTTAGTCACAAAGGTGCTGCAGTTTTTGTGCCCCACGTGCACCACAACCAACCAGCTATGTGAGTGTCCTCAGAGAACTTTGGTGCAGCTAGCGCTGAATCTCCACTCACTGACTTCTTGGCAAGGAGGCCAAGTGAATGCGTAATATCGTAGCAGGATGACATCCCTCTTATTGTTGTATTTTCTTTTACTTAATGTAAATGATCAGTGAGGCTACAATTTTAGCAGGCTAAGTTAGCATTAGCATTTGTGGTTTATTGATAAGCTGTCAACATGTCCGGAGCTGGAGGTTCTGAACGGTTCTGAAGACAGGGGGTGCTTTTCATGCAGTAACCTTGGATTGTGTAACTGGCCAGTCAACAGGACGCAGAGGACCAACACAGAGGGTGCGCGATTACACACCTACTCTAGTTTTCGTAACACTGATCAATAAATATCGCTTTTATTTTGCAAAAAACTGTCATGGAAACGGAGCAACTTGCAGATAATAAAGATATGTTATTGAGATAAAAACACTTGAAAATATATGTAAGTATTTAGCACAGAAGTAGATGGCCCGGGCCGCACCAACTCAACATAGCATTGCTTAACAATTAGATCACAAATGTTCTGCCCTCCTCACTAAGCTGGTTTAGAAAACTGCTTTTCATTCTGACAAATCAACAGCGAGATAAACTGTGCGGGGTCAACAGTTCACAGGCAACGCAGGTCCTTTCACTTGCTGCCTGCAGAGGCCTGAAAAGAGAGACCGACCCCGGCCGAGTGCACAGCGCTGCAGAATGAGAAATGAGACGCTCCAGATCAGTGAAATTGTTACATTTCAAAAAGCAATTTTCTTAAATTGCTGAACAAGTTACTAAAATCAGACACCCAATTAGGATCAGATTTTGGAGAGTGGAATTAAAGGAGTGGCTCCACTATCAGCGCTGTCTGGGGCGCGGGCAACCCGTTGCTCATCTTCGCAGCAAGGCTTTTATGTGTGAGACCCCATATCATGCAACTCACACAATCTAATTAGCTCCTCTCCAATGAAGGAACACTCGTTTTTGAAATGTAGCAAAAAAAAAAAAAAAAGGGAAGTCACGAGATAAGTCGGGCTGCTGTTATTGTCGCATTTATCGTCAGATCCTCCCTTTTATGTGCGGTGTGAAAATGAGTAGCCCGTGCCACTGAATCATCACTATTTGGACAGTTAGCTAATACGCTGTGAAATGAGCAGCGCTCTGCCGCCGCACAGACAAACTCTCTCGCGGAGCTTTTTGACAGCGGTGTTTATTATTTCTGCAAAACTGCTCGCCGCGTCCTCGGAGGCAGCGAGCGAGGAAACGATCCTCTGCCGAAGTGCTCTGACCTTTCACCCCCGCAACTTAACGCCCCTGCCCATTTTCAGTCAATTAAAACTGGCAGCAGCGTGGAACCCCCCTGTCCCCCCCCATCGTCTATACGCGCAACGCTTACATCAGGCCGTTTCTTATCGGAAGACACGCGCAACGCACGGTAGCATACGCACGCCCAGGCATGGGGGGGAACGCATGTGCGCACGTGAGCGCCGCGCACGTAACCGCCGACATGCGCGGGCAGAGAGGAGGCAGCCGCTGAACCGTGAAACATCTTCATCCATCTCTGTTCCCATGGCAACAAGTGAAATCATATTCCTTTTACAACTTTGTTCTCCACTCCAATAAAAAAAAAAAAAAAAAAAAAAAAAAAATTGTAATAAAAAATGTGGCCATCTGCTAAAAACATATAGTCGCACGCAAGAAGTTTGTGTGACAAATGCGAGGGGGGTTGGTGGATGTGAGGGGGTGAGGGGGGAGGGGAGGGGGGACTTTACTAGCAGCTGCAGGCATTATGGTCCGTGGCCAGCGTCTCCCTTCCAGGCAGAAAACAGCCACATCCTCCCCCACTGCGGCTGGCGCTGAGGGGGAAGATGTCCCGGCTGCTCACACTTGCTGTGCGCTTAGATTTCTCCTCATAGGAAAAAAGCCTCCGCGCACACACACACACACACACACACACACACACAGAAATTTGGATTGTAAAGCACATACATTTCAATATTTCAACATTTCAATATTCCCCGTGCAGCGTCCGTCCCCCACGTGAGACTAATTGAATAAAAGCCTCTGACTTGAACACGTGCAGAATTTTGAATTTTGAATTTGGCTGTTCGTGGCCATTATTTCATCAGTGTGAATGAACAGAAGTAATAAATAAAGGCCTTAAGAATGAGTCTGACGTTCTCAGCCTGAACGGCGGCGACTGTGTTCATGTTATGTTAAAAAAAAATAAACATTTTGGGAGAATTTTTAGGACATATTATTGATTATGCTGCTTTCGCTACATTAACGGTTGTTTTCTTCACACGCGGCCTTGTCACTCACTTGTTAATAAGCTTCAGGAAAACAGGCCTTTTGCCTGAGCAGTCTTGATTGGTGCACATTTCACAGGAGCGTAATCACAGAAAATGACTAACGGCATCTCCATCTTTTACTAATAGAAAGCAGGAAGATACTTTTATCCTCTGGACCATGAAATTATTTTTTGTTGCTAATAAAACAGGGTTGTAATGTGTGTCGTAATGCAATTTTACAATGCGTGGCTCACAGAAACACATACCTGCAGAAATGGAACAGTAGGAACAGTGACAGTGAAACAGTGAAACTGCACGGCTGATAACGATAAGGACAGTTCACTCATTGTGTAACAAATGGGGAAATGAACTGCAAATAGACATCATCAGCCAGGCGACATTTAACAATGTGTTCTGGATTAGAAATAAAAATGGAAAATGGAAAAATTCATGAAGAAATGACAGGAAATTGTTTAATTTGAAATAATGCTTATTAAAAGAATTATGGCTCCGATCTTAAACTATATAACAATAATAAACAGTAAGGTGCTGAAATTAAAATATGTGGGTAGTTTTGGAGATCAAGTTTGTTAGGATAAGAAATAAGCAGTCATATGTGAAGTGTTTGTCTTTTAAAGTGACAATTTTAAAATGTTTTGTAGTTGTTTTTATAAAGCAATTCATAAAATTAGGATGAAGTACTCGGCATAAGCACATAAATGCATTTATGTTATTAAAATAATGAAAAGGAATAAAAACTCACTTGATCTCATTTGAAGTAAATAAATATTGATTATGGATCAGTATTTAAATTTAAAATTGGTAAATTAGAGAAAAAAATAATAAAAGGAAACTCCAAATCTTGAGTCCGTCTAGAGGCGAACGCACCCTGACAAAAGTCTGGCTCTGGCTCTCGCCGGACTCCCAGCCTGGACCGGAGCCAGAGAGCTGAAGCTGCAGCGTTCCAGCGGCGTCGCTTCGGCAATACATCAAGGCAGGACAGTCGCGCTGCCGAGGAATACAGGGGACGACTAAACAACACCATCCAATTCATAACGGTCAGTATTATTAGCCGGGCCGGACGCTTAATATTTCATCTACAACCAGGCCAGTTTACAGGAGTCCACATTCTGGCAACAGGCCCATTTTTTTTTTTTTGTTCACACCATGTCACAGGACTCGAGCACATTATTTATCCTCCAGCCCACTCTGCCCCCGCTAGCCCCCCCTGCAGTCACCTGGCAGAATTAATGTCGCACAAAAAAAAAGCCAAATTTCCACTTTGCTTTCATGTCGACGATCAGGCGTCGTCCCGACCGGGACAGTCGGGAAGCAGATGCAGCGGGCGGGCGAGCGGTGGCCCCCCGGCTGACCTCGTGTCAGAGGACTGACACTTGGTGGCGCCACGTGGGCGCGCCAGCCTGACACAACTCCCGTCGACCTGACGGCCTCGTCTGCTTCGTACCTGCGCCACCTTCACCTGAATTCCTCTCAGCGCCTGAGAGACATTTTATCAACCCGTTTGTAACGGATCACAGTTTGTAGCTTTTCATTTTGTAATTTTGAAAAAAAAAAAAGGCAAACAAAGGAACACACTCGACTGTAGTGAGTGAAAATATATTGTGCTCTACACATAAAAGGTTTAGTGCTTATGAAAGCAGTTATGCGTCTGTTTCCACTGCCACCTGTTGAGTCACGGCACCGTGTGACTCAGTCTGCCGCCACGTGGAACTGTGCAACTTCTCGTCGCCGCCGCCGCCGCCGTGCAACCACCATCAGGAGTCTCTGGTAGGAACACTGACACCTGCTGGGGGATGAGCGGCTCCGAGGGTTTGGCGGGGGTTCAGTGTTGGAAGGAACGCTCTCTGCCTCTGCGTTCAAGCTAAACGTCCTTCACCTACTTTGTTTTAAATTGCAGTTCCCGAGTGGCAACACGGTCGAGTTGATGCAAAGCCACCGACGACGACGACGACAACGACGACGACAAGCACGACAGAGCGCGACAGAGCGCGGTGGTGGCGGTGAGGGCTCTCGCTGAGAGCGGTGGGCGCAGGATTTGAGCTTAAACACAAACACTATATCTATCCCTCCCTTGTTGACTGCATCCCCGGGCTTAGAGACAACTTTAAGTAAATCTCAGCCCCTGACTCCGCCGCCGCTCCGAGGAGTGGAGGTGGCAGCGGGGGGAGGAATAAATCATTTGGCACTTGAGGCCCCGTGAGGAGACCAACTTTGCCTGTAAAATAATCACAAATACAAGTGAAAATGTTCCACTTTGAACAGCATGCTCCCTAATGCAAAAGTGGCAGGTGGCATATTCCAAGCGGCCCCTGATTGATCCCCAGCTGCTCGCGAAATTGTCCGTCGTCACCGAATTCAGGTCAGAGCGATAAGCGTTGTGGGCGCTCCCGCTGCGAGCGCCGTTCACATGTTCGCTTTCAGACGTCTGAGTGGCAAATGGCGCCGCCGAGACAACAGTGGACAGATGAAAAAGAAGTTTGGGCCGACCGCCGAAAAAAAATGTTCAAAAAAGATTTGTCATTTTCCATAAAAAAAAGTAATAAAACAAGTGTTTTTTTTGTGTCACAGCAACCCCCAAACTATAATGTTATGCTCATGCAATATTAGAAGTGGAAGAATGCTGTGCTTAATTTAGTTTTTCAGTTTTTCCCTTTTTGTGTCCAAACAAGTTATGTTTTGTAGAGATAAAAAAAAAAAAACGTCTTAGTGATGCCAAGTTTGTGCATTTTAGAAAGTAAAATTAAGAAAGAAGGCAGCTGCATTTTTATATTTATTTTGCCCTTATTATTTGATCTATTTTACTTATTTTTTTTGCCAACCTGGCAGGCAATCAAAGTCTTTATCAAGAATGGGGGCTGGATGAGGATGGAGGAGGGACGGAGGGGGGTGGAGTCCAAAAATAATTAAATGAAAAAAAGGAAAAGAAAAACTACACGCGAAGTCATACATTTCTAATGGGACTCTTTTAATCTTGCAAGGGAGACTTTCAATAGTGAATTAGTCCTTTTTTTGTATTCCTTTAATGCTTCCAAGAGAAATATATGCAAATCTCTGGCTAATGCTAACAGCAGTGACAAAGGAGCCAGCCCTTCGCCGCTGCTCTGTGCTACCCAGCCGACGGTGCCACAGTGGCCGGCATAATGCCTCCTGATTCCAACAAGGCCTGCTGGATCAAAACCAGTAATGAATACATGTGGATGTTCTCAGCAGGAAAGTTTTATATCGGCTGGGAGCCAGCACCTTGGCCAAACCGTGTTTTTTTTTTGTGTGTGTGTGAGAGGTTTTTTTTGGGGGGCTTTGAACCACCAGTGCTGATGGACACAGCAGACATATTCCCTGCCTCCTATTTATTTCTTTAGATTCATAAAAATATGTACATATTTGGCACCAAATAAAAAAAATGTATGATTAAAAGAGGCAAGTGAATAAAAAAAATGGTTGCTTTAAAAACAAAATGGTAAATTTGTATTTTATAGCGCAAAGGGGTGGGATTTAATGAAACTATACATCTGAGCACATAAACTCTGATGCATTAGCACTCAGAAAGATTTCTTTTTGAAAAAGATATCAATTGTTATATCCTGTTTATCTGTTCTGAGGTGCAGGTTTTGTTGCTGTGGGATTTTTTTTTACATGCTGATAATAGAGAAACAAATCAATTAATTGGTAACTAGTAGTGGAAATAAAAAGAGAAATAATACAATTCCACAATTTGCATTCTATTCACATTAGCATTGCTTGCTATTACTTTGGAACTGCTACTGATATTTACTATTATTATTGATAAATTGATAGATAGACCGACAGCCGCACAATGCTCGGCGACACACAATCGCAACTCTTAGACGTCGCCATTTGAAACCCATCTATTTTCATTTTGAGGGCCTGCCTGGCAGACTGGGAACGTAGTTAACTAGTCGAGGCAGAGTTAATCCCTTTATCTTGATCCCTGCTGCAGGGGATCCCAAACACACTCTGATTAAAAAAGGAAACGTGGGCAATGAACAGTTTAAGAATCATGGGCCCCTAAACAGATAAAGGCGGAACATCTTGTTGCTATGGCAGTGCATATGGAATGACTGGCGACAGCTCTCCCTCTCCCGCTCTCTCCCGTCTAATATATTCACATTATTTATGAAATATTTCATAAGTAGCATGGCAAATGCTAAATATAAATCCCAGGGAGAAGCTCTGTGCCTTTCCAGCTGGAGTTGTGGAATGCCAGTGTCTGCGCTACAGAGCCTCCTCTTTGGAAAGGCTGGGTGTTTGTTCACAAGGCGCGCAGCTTTTGATGCCTCCATCCTCCGATTCTTCAGCGAGTTAAAAAAGAGAGAGCGAGATGGAGGAAGTGAGGAAGGAAGAAAAAAAAAAACCTCAATCCGTCTTCATTTAAAAAGAGAGAAACCATGAACAAAAAGAGGCAATTTGATTCGTCGGTGCGAGAAATCAGATTTCTGTCTGAGGTTTATCTGAGATACAAGAAACCGACTGCATGGAGAAAATAAATAACAAATCAGGACAACAGTCACAGGACCAGCAGAGCAAAGCATGCACCTCTGAAGCCCATAGCTCTGCAGTAGTGGAACAAAGTTTTCGGAAACCTTCGGGATTTTACACAGTCTCAAATATCATCTTAAAATATTTGCAGATTTTTTTTGCTTTGCATTTCAAAAGATGTGGCGTTTTTTATATATATTATTAACAGAAAAAAATAAGAAAACATTTTTTGCACTTGTTCCAGATGTGTGGTAAGAATCTTTATCTTGCTGAAACATCCAGGTGTGACCTGGAGGGGAGCGCACACATGTGTGTGTGTGTGTGTGTGTGTTTGTGTTGTGGGAGACTTCAGAGTGATTCTCAATGCAACATATTACAAATGCATGAGGTGACCGAAAACATTTCCTACCACCGTTCGTGGCCGTGAATTAAAAATCCAAGTCCAGCGGATGATGGATCTTTGGCGGCGCCCCTGCTGCGAGTCAGACAGATGCCAACAAACCAGACCTCCTGAATGCAGGACGCTCCCTGACCTTCCAGCGCCGGCCCTCTGCTGCACGCGGTGACAGGGCACGACAATTGGACGTTGGACATTTCTCTCGTCAATACACTCGCGGCATCCATTTTCACCTGGCTGACACCTTTTACTGGTCAGGGGATGAATAAATCACGCTTAGTGTTCTCCCGTGGTACTCTGGCTAAAAAAAGGACATCAACATGAAGGAGGACTGCGGTGTTTTCCTGTCATCGCTGCCCCCGAGGTGCCGTGAAAAATTACCGCCGATAAAATATCATTTTTCAAACGGGGCCTTATTGCTCTTTTAATCCATCCGCCACAATGGATGGCTTCTGGAGATGTGTTTCATTTCATCTGAACGCAAACAATCTTTCAAAGGGCTTAATAACAGTTAGGCAAATGAGGGTCATTAATTACCTGCTAATGGAATAATAGATGTGCCATCTAGCGTGGCTACTACGGCAAAGGTGTGGGCTTTTGTGTGTGTGTGTGTGTGTGTGTGTGTGTTGGGGGGGTAAATAAATATAAAATATGTATTATCTAGGACTGCACTTGTCTTTGAACTTCATTAGCGCGCCGACACACAAGCGCCATAATGCAAATACAGGCATAAAAATATGCTGATCATATTCTCTCTGATTCCGGTGATCTGTTTACATAATGATAGGGGTTGGGGGGGGGGGATTGCATGTGGGACCAGAAGTCCAGCTGCACAGAAAGGGCAAGGTAGACAAATATCTTGGGATGTTCCGAGGGTCCCTGCGTAGATTATTGCGAAATATCTCGTGGCTATTTTCAAATCAAGAGCTCGAGATCCATCGCAGCATTTCTTTCAGCCTGTCGGCCACCTTGCCGGTGAGTGTGGGCCGCCGCGGGTCCAACAGCGCCGCACGACAACGGTGTCCAACTGAGGGAAGACGTTCACTCACGTTATCAAACCAGACCTGACTGACGTGACGGGCTCGCCGTCAAAAATCACATTTGTCTTCTGGCAGATTTATAAACTAACACTGATTTTTTTTTTTTGTCCACCCCCCCACCGATTCCTTACCTTACTGATACAACTAACAAATAGAGATGGATTTACGGGTGGAAAAGAGAAGTTAATGGATGATAAATTGGAGTCGAGGGGAAAGATCATAAATTCTGACAGGCCTCTGTTGTCTGGCGGATGATAAACAGCGGCGTTGGATGGAATCTGCCTCTCTGTGTATCTCTCAGACACCGGCTGCCACTTTATCTCCTCCATCCTTGCTAGATTACACCTCCGGGGTTCAGGTGGGAATCAATCATTGCTATTATTACCTGAAGTCGCGCGACGCATCTATCACCACTAAGGTTACCATAACCTCAATATTAACGGAGGAAAAGCCCCTCTAATAAACAGCAGAAAGGATGGGCTGGCTGGGGGGATTTCATCTTCCTTTCACTTTTAATAAGGCACTCTGAGGAATAAAGATTACAGGCCATATTTAGCATGCAGAACAAATCAGGCTCTTCCTCTTCTCCACTTCTCATTCTGGTTAGTCATTAAGACTGGGTAGGCTGGGTGGGGGCAGGGGTGCTTGTGGAGAAGCGTTTCCCGAGTTCAGTAATCACGCCGCCGCCGCCGCCGCCGCAGCTTCTTCTGCAGCCGCCGTCAATAAGAGCCGGCTGAGGGCCAATAAGCACCAGCTCCCAGTGACCAGCAGACGGGCTGCACGCACCGCCAGGCGGGTACCAGCGGAGGGAGAGTGGTTAAAGTCCCCGGGACACGACCCTGTTAGTGTTCATCCTCTTTTATAAGCCAACATTACACAATGGTGCTTCTGTAAAACAAGATGCAGGAGCGGTGCGAGCGTCAGGGCAAAAAAAAATAAAATAAAAAAAAAAAAAAAAAATGGCTAAGCTTCTTTGAGGATTAATAGAATTTAGTCAAGTAGGAGTCTGTGAGTGCATTAAAGCAGCACCGACATGGGGTCACGTCACCGCCAAGTGTTTTCACACACCACCCCTGACATGAATCATTCATCGCTATTCAAATGAATATCATCAGCAGAATAAAATATCATTAACCGCCGCTAAAGTCATTCCATAATAATATACCTCCAATTAAACTATGATCAGAGCATCAAGCCTGATAATGGATTCATACCAATTAAGTTAGAAATATATTCAAAGGACTTTTCACTTTGAAACTGGTCTTGTTATTCCCCCCGACATCCACAACAGCATTCATTACACTGGCTCCAAAACCAGAAATGGAGAGAGCATGTAAATATTTAAAACCCTCACAAATATATAAATATTCATTCCAGAGTGATTTGATGCGCTAAATAAATAATCCCTTGTTAAATAAATGACACCCTAAATAAAACTTTAAAAACAGGATCTGGGGAAATGAAGATGAGATGAATCAGAGGGAAGGATTCTGGAAAGAGGGGAGCACGGGGGGGAAATGTCAGCTATCACTCCGCCCTCTTTGAATTCCTAATGGCAGCCATGCAGATGAGCCAGGCTAATTAAAGCCCGGCAACCAATTAGACGAGCTTTCGCAGACTCTTTGGGAGAGGTAGCGGGGCTGAGCGGGTGCTGGAGGAGATAGGGAGAGGTGCACTTTGGGTAAACAGCTCTTCACTCTTATTTCGCTTCAACTTTTCAGACACAGGTCAAAGGTCAATAACGTGCGTCTGACCTGTCTGACTTCCTGAACTTCAGAGTGAATCTGCTGCTTTGCTTTTTTGGCTTTGACCACCTTGAAGAATGGGTGCACTGACACACGCACAGAGAAGCTTATGAGTTTCAGCAGGAAGTTAAAAACAGGGATTTTTGCAGGAGGCCACAACCAGAGGGCTAAGTACTCCCTTTTGTGGAGAGCTTGAGAGCATTTTGGGCAATTTACTGCACCAGGCTCCACTAGAGTTCATAGTATAAAACAAACAAACACACAAACAAACAAACAAACAAATAAATGAATGAATAAATATATAAGGACTATGGGGCTTTTCATTTTCTCCCAGCTGGTCCTCTGAACTGTTGCACCGTTACAAGGCATTAATCAAGACATGCAGGTAGAGAAAAGACAAAGACTTTTTTGGTCCATCATGTGACTGCTGCAGCCGCAGCTGCAGCGCGGGGAAATGAACGGCGTTCACGTACGATTTGACCGGACTTGGCGTTGAGCCCGGCCTTCCTCCCGACAACATTACCCAACTGTTATCCCTCCACCCCTTCTTAAAAAAAAGAAAAAAGAAAAAAAAATCTTCACTACGCGTTCTGAAATCATTGCCGTTCTATTGCTTTGCCCCAACATTGACCCCCTGTGATAGATGTCTGGTCCTGCAGGCCTGCGCTCCCCCCCTCGCACAGTGGAGGAGACATAATCTTGGGTGTCGCCTGGCCTGCTCCGCTTCCTGTTTGACTGCCTCGTCCAGGCCGCCGGCTCTCCAGAGGGGCCGGCCCTTTATGCTGCCGGAGTCGGTCCTATCGCACACCGGGCTGCTGGAACAGCGCTTTTGTGATGGCTGTGATTAGTCTTTTGTGTTCCCAGGTAGAATTAAGATGAAATTCTACAGGCAGTCATTGTGTTCCTATCTTCAGGACACTCAAAGAAATATGTTGGGTTTTGAAGGGGTGAAATGAAGCCCGCAGGGCCTTGGCAGACCTTGCTCTGTGGGGAAATACACAGTGGAAACACAATGGGAACAATCTTGTCCTTCCGTTTCCTTTTGTGCTCTGCTGAACCTTAGTCAGTGCTGCCCAT
Source organism: Thamnaconus septentrionalis (assembly GCA_009823395.1). Taxonomy (NCBI): domain Eukaryota; kingdom Metazoa; phylum Chordata; class Actinopteri; order Tetraodontiformes; family Monacanthidae; genus Thamnaconus; species Thamnaconus septentrionalis. The sequence continues at coordinate 12,001,332 of CM020513.1, forward strand.
TTATTGCAGCCTCTTTTTAGCAGAGCAGCATTGTCTCACTTCAGTCTGCCTTTTCCTCCTCCACCACTTCTGAGAGAGACCCAAAGGCTGATGAGATGACAGCCGCGACTTTGCCAGAGTCTGGGAGACCCTCAGGGTTTATTACCCGCATCCCTCCAAGTGTTGAGTATGCAAATAAAGTTTGGGATGGCGGCTTTCAGATGTGATAATTATGGATTTATTTGTAAGCTGTCACTTCTCTTAATGCTCAGGGACATCAAAATAAGTTCAAACGCGAGCATCAGAGAGGATCACATTTGCTGGCGTAGCACAGATTCAAACAACATGTGATTCTCGCGACACCAAAGGTCTGTCAATAACCACTCATTTAGACAGCCGTGTGCTTTGGAGACCCCTCGCCGCGTGCAGTCCCGCTCAAAATGTCTGCGAGAAAATATTTACATTTTCCCGTTCGGTTAGATATCCAAACATCAAGGCGCTTTCATCCGCGGGTAACGCACAAACAAAGACAGAGAACAAATTTTTATTGCCACCTCATCCCCTGGAACCTGACTGGAGATGTGTACAACTGTTTCCATCAAGCCTCTTATTAAAGAAGCATCATCAGATTTGCATACTGCCAAACGAGCCGGTTGTCACCGTATTGCAACAGTCCTCGGTAAACAGCCCCCTTATCGTGCCGCGTCTTTCCATTACATCAGCGTGTTTTTTTAACGGGCCATAAATAAAGCAACAAGCGGAGGGATCAAATCCCGAAAATGTGGCCCATTAACTATTAAAGTCCTGCCAAATGTCTAAAAGAGACAACAAAGTGCCTCACGGAGAATTGCACATGTATTGCCATGTGTCAAAGGGAGACCTAATGGGGAAGGAGTAGCGCGGCGCTCCAGCTGCTGTTTCAGCGGGAGTGGAACGTGCCTACCTGAGCCCTGCTGCCAGGGCTGCCAGACATCACAGACTTGCTGATGGAAGAAAATAGCTGGGCCCGGAGAGCGCTATCTGCTTTCCAGCTCAATTCTCAGACATTGCTCTGTCGGCCTCCGGGAGAGTTCTCTGTCATTGTATAAAGTGCACATTAAGGCCTGATAAAAAAAAAAAAAAAAAATAAAAAAAAGGTGGAATCCGGCCATCCGTCTTGATTTGCCAGTGGTGGGAAGGTGGAAGTATGAGCACCGAATCCCTGCCACTCAGTGGATGAACGCGGCAACTGTAGGCAGGCTGCTCCAGACATCTGGCATTCGCCTCTGCTGCAAACGCAGCAGTGAGTATTTCATCATTTAGAGAAATGTCTGCCTTTATAATCAAATTGACCTGTTAAGGAAAAATCTCTCACCCACACATAATATTTAATGCCTGGTTCAGGCCTCAAAAAGAGAAAGACGTAGGTTCAGTTTGTATATAAAAAAAAAAAAATTATACTCACTTACCTGGTGTCATTTTGTGGGGGAAAAAAAAAATGAAAGGTTTATATTTAGTCTAATGTTTGTGTCTAATGTAATAATGTTGTAACAAAAGAGAAAATATAAGCGGCAGCCTGTTCTCTGGTGTGAGGTTTGGTTTCAGCTCTTACCTTTTAGATCCGATGAAGATCAGCCAAAGATCCCAAGGCATCGGGGAGAAAAAAAGGAGAAAGATAGAATTAATGTTTTCACTCTACCTTCTATAATAACACAACTTTTTTACAAATCGTTTTTTCGAACGGAAAACAACATTTTTTCAAAATCACCGTGCAGCTCCTGAAGGAGAAGCAGCTGTGTTTTTAAGACACAGACCAGAGTGGCGCCTGCAACGTCCCTCTGCTGGTAACCATCAGGATTTCACATGATAGACGACGCGCAACATGCAGAGCCTCATCGCCGCAAAAAAACAAATTAAATGGCGCGATAAGAATCGGCGCAATGACAAACTGAGGTTAAATGCTGTACCCTGCTGGCAAATACATGTGTTATACTGATAAATAGAAAGAGTTCCCAGAGTGAGTCTCTCTGTCGGCCTGCTGTTCCTGCAGCTCCCTCCGACTCTCTCTTTTACACACACACACACACACACACTCGCACAAACAGCCAAAGACAAACACAGATAGATGGAACTCTCGCACACACACACACACACACACACACACACACACACTGAGACGGTGGCTCTCTCGGGGCTGTTTCACAGTGGTGCCGGGCTGCCTCGGAGCACATTCTATCACCAGCGCCAGATAGCATCTGATGACTGGCGCGATGTAATTGAAGTGTAGATTACTATCTCTCATGTGCTCGCCAGATCAAAATAATAATAAAAATGCAGGAAGGGGAGCGGTGGAGGGTGGAACGTGAGCGGCGGCAGGCTACTCCGCTGTGGCACACACTCCCTCGCTCGCTCCCTCGCTCGCTTGCTGCTTCTCCCCCCCCTGCTTGCCGCAGCGCGAGGCACCTCGCTTCACTTCTGGGGGTGGGGGGGAGAAACGCCACGCCACATTTTAGAAAATTGAAACTCTCCCCTCCCTCCCTCCCTCCCTCCCCAACCACTCGCTCACACCGACCCGACTCTCCCTCTACACAGCTCGGCAGAGTGTATGACAGGCCAGGACGCGTCCACCTTATAGAATGGCGAGGGTGTTGAGAGATGGAGCCTCGTCGGAGGACACGGGCGTCGCTGAGAGCCGAGTGACAGCTGTGACAGCGGCGAGATGTCACAGCAGAAGTCGAGCGGCTCAAGGACGGCGAAAGAGCCGGGAAAAATTCGGGGAAATACGACGGCCAAAATGTACCAAATGTACATACGCTCAGCAGCGACGGCAATAACGAGGTAAATAATAACGATAATAACCCGCAGCGAGACGGAGGAGGAATCTGGATTCTCTTCTGGGGCTGAAACACAGAGAGGGGGATCAATGGCAGGAAATCTGAGGGCAGAGATGGAGAAGTGCGGAGGGAGATAAGAGACCAGGGGATAAAAAGAGGGAGAGGGGGCTCGGGAAAGAGAGGCGAGCCGGGGCGAGAGCGAGGGCGCGCGCAAAAAAAATGAGAAAATGATCAGGTTCACGAGGAGCGAGACCACCAAATTTGTCGTCGTGCCGGAGAAGCCCCTCATTACTGCACCTCATGGGCACTTGCCGTGGCCTTTGAAGTGCTTTGAGGTACATCATCCCATGAAACGAGCATAGTTAATCCACTTGTTAATCAAGTGCGCTCATGAGCTTATGTCTGAAGTGGCTCTTTCTCCTCGGAAGACTCGGAGCGTTCAAAGGGAATCGCGGCGGTGGAGAACTGAAAAGGGGGGGGGGCAGGCGCGGTTCGGGCGAAATCCGAGCGCAGCCGTGTCAAAACACGCACAATGCGGCAAGTTTGTTTCGCGGCGCCGCTCGGAAACAAGCGCCCGCCGTCTCTGGAACGGCTTACGTTTTATCGTTTCCCGGTAAAATAAAACCAAGTGGCCCTTTCAAGGGACGCTTCGGCCCAAATTAACCGAGCGCCCGTCCTTTCTGTCCACGTCGGCTCCGCCGGCATTTTTCTAATCCATGCAACCGTCCGGGACTTTGACGGAGGGAGAGAATTCCATTGAGCGGAGGCCAACGGTAGCCATGGACCCCGCCGTAAAAATAAAACAACAGAAGACTCAGTTGGGCTTGTTGGGTGCCACTGAATGAGCTCAGGTCACAGCGGTCCAGTCTGACTCAAAACAGGGATGGCGTGTTAACACCGTGTTGTGCTTTTTTTTCGTTTTTTCAGCCAAAATATCCACTGCGGCCGACAAGAGTGAGAATACGACACAGCTGCCTGTGTTGACACGCTGCTGGAAGTTGCTGCGTGGAGGCGGCCTCAGAGAGAGAACAGCACAGCTGCTTGCAGAGTCATCTGTAACTGCTGCAGCGGGTACCAAATCAGACTCAAACTGCACGTGACCAATGAGGACTCATCATGTTCTTCTTCTTCTGCTGCTGCTTTTGCTTCTTTTTGTAAGTGTTGGAGCTCGTAGGCGTCCACTGTATTGAATCCTTTGAGGGATGTCCCCACCCTTTTAATATCCACATCCAGGCCAGTGAGGGCAGAAAGTGTGTGAGAAAAGAAGTCATCAATGACCAACTGGAACCAAGGTCCTTGAGTAGAAGAGGAGGAGGAGGAGGAGGCCTGCTGCACCGTCCTTGAGGTCTCTCTCTCCAGGCGACTCCACCCTGACTCAAGCTTCACGCCTCGCATGACGGCAGGGTGGTGGGACGTCCCACCGGTGAGTCACTAGGGTAGCGTCTCACTCATTGGGTTCCACCCTATCAACACAACAAAAGAGCTCCAGTGGGTGACTGGGTGGAACAACTCTCAGGACCGACTCGCCATTTGTAAACTGGAGATTAGGTGAAAGGTGAGCCACCTTCGTAGTGACCAAGCAAGAAGATGAGTCACTACCAACTCAGCATGTTCAGACGGCGATGATCTGGATGTCGAACAACCTGGAAAAACTCACTGGATTCTATGAATTATTCATTCGAGCAGCATCAGCGAGACTAATCAATAACTTTTCCTCAAAAGCAAAAATCACCCCCTTTATGATCGCACATGACGCCCGTCCCTGGAAAATAAGAGAGAAGAAGGAAAATAATCTCCCATGCAAACTGCGGCGCTAAATATGAAATCAAGCACGGCGTGAAAGTGCCGTCTTCCTCCTGCTGTCTCAATCTGCCCATGATGAATGGGCCGCCTCCGCCGACGCTCGCCGGCAAACAGGAAGCGGACGCGGGGCGAGCGAGGCACGTCTGGCCTCTTTCCGCACCGCCTTCCTCTCTCCCTCCACCCGCGCCCGTGGGCCGCTCACCGCTACACCCCCATGCCCCCCAGCTCCTCCACCGCTGCGCCAACAAGTCTCCTTTTTACTTCAATTAATGAGCCATAAATAACCCGATGAAGGTGTCAACAAAGAGCGCCATTTATCACGGCTCTCGCCGACTCCACTTCATGTGACGGGGAGAAAGAGCTCGTTGCCGGGGCCCCCAAACAAAGACAATGCGCGAGGAGATTTATTCCTGGACGAGCGCTCCAACCCCCAAATTCATCTTGCGCGGCGCGGCGGCTCTCACAGGTGCAGCCGCTTGACAAATATAGCGGGAACGCCGGGCCGCCGCCGCTGTTAGATTTCTAAAGTCAGAGCGGCCATAAATTTTTGGCGGAGAGAGGAGAGCGGTGGGGCGGTGGGGAGGCGGGGACACTCGCTGAGGTCCCCAGAGGCCGCCAGGCAGCACATGTTAAAGACGCTTCTTTTCCCACTCGCTCTGCTTTGCAAGCTGCGGATCACAAAAGGCCTACCTGGGTCTCCGAGAAGGAAGCTGGGGGGGTAAAAAAAGAGAAAATGAATACAGCGAATAAGAAAATCTGTCTAAAGTAGCAGGCCGGGCTGAGCAGCAGGTAGAATTGCTTTATCAGGGTGTCCCATAAATGTCACTTTGAGTCAACAATGAGGGTGAAAAAAAAAAGAATAAATAAAAGAAAATGCAGCGCACCGATTCAGACGCCCTCTTTCCGATCGCATGGCTCCTCGAATCCTGCTGCAAAGCAGAAGGTGCAAGCACTATAGCGAAGTGCTCCTGAGAAAGAGACGGAAAGCGCCTGAATAATATATGACAGCTCGGGTTCGGAATCCGACATTAAAAGTGATGACGAGAGTACAAACCGCAGCTCCGCTTCATCTCCGAGCAACAAATCGAAAAACCTAAGGCATAAAAAGTAAACAGTGAAGAGTTCATCTTCACAGCGCCACTATTTAGTGTGTAAAGCAAATAATAATAACAACAGCGGGTGGAGGGATATTTTTTTTTTCTCCTGTTCTCCCCCTCCCAGCAGCTTAGCTGGCACTATGATCCTGCAAAACCAATTAATGCCTCCTGTGAGCCCACTGATTTTTTCGGTGAGGATTGTCTTTCTAAATAATAAAACAAGATGTCCCCCATCCGCCGTGCAGCCCACACACACACACACACACACACACACACACACACACACACACACACACACACACACACGCAGACGCAGCAACAAAGACTAGCAGATTGTCACTTGAATCTAGGGCTCCTCCAGCGCCACAAAAACACTCTTCAACTCACAGATTCTGCACAATGCGGCGAGCGCTGGAAGTCTTTGTCTGGCTGCGCAGTGACTCCCATGATCTAAACGCCTCCACACGGCAGACGCTTTGATGCTTGTCTGATACGCCGCCTTTTGCAAAATAAACTTGCAAGCGCAGCACGCGACGCCGGGTCTGCCCGGGTGAGCGAGCAGGCGGAGGTGACGGAACAAAACATCCATTATGGCAAAAAAGGGGGCCGATATTAAGAGTTGTTATCGCCGGAAAACATAGCGTGGGGACATTTTTTTTTTTTTTTTATCCTCAGCCAACCCTCACTGATATAAATGTCCAGTAACCATAATCAAGTCCGGGGCTTCAGACATGGCCAGAGAGCCGCGATAAATGACATTTCGCCCAAAAATCAGGCTGACATTTTCTCTTATCGAGCGGCAGGCAGTGGCGTGGAGGGAGCAGGCTTGTCAGTCAGAGGCAGACAGGCCTCACACCTTATCACAAGAGCACTCAGCCTGTCCGCGGCTAATGCCGAGGACCGGGGCGCAGTTTGGGGATGGGGCTCAGGGTCGGAGGGCCGACGCTGGAGCCAAATGTAAGAAGAAGGAGAAGAAAAAGGAGGAGGAGGAGAAGACGAAGAAGGAGAAGAAGCAGCGTGGACACGGCTCTCATTACATCGCCGGGTGTTTGGCAAGTAGCGGGCCGGATCAGAGCCACTCCGCAGCGCAACTCCTCAGCTTCCATCCTCCCTCCCCCTCCCCCGAACCCCCGCCTCCTCTCCCCCACCACTGCCGTTCTTCCAGGCAAGCCTCCCTCCCTCCTTCCCTCCCTCCTCCCTCCCTCCCTCAGCAGCAGACACAGAGCGGAAAATTAAATATTTAAGGTTGATAATGACGCTCTTCATTAACATGTGATTCCGAATAAAAAAGTGGAATACATAAATAAAGAAATAATAGGATGCCTATAAGCAGACATGTTGAATGGCGATAAAAGGGCGCAGGCGAGAGGGATTTCTTGGTTGGCGAGGAAAATGATTGAGGCAAAAGGGGGAAGAGATCAGAGAGAAATGGTGGTCGGGGGGAAAAAAATTAACATACAGTGTGCATTACTGATTGCCATGGCTTTTTCTGTTAACTCTATGTGGACTATTTTAGTGTTGTATTAATGTTTCAGCACAGCCTAGTTTATGGCAGCCTTGTCATTAAACATATTGTTGAATTTGTAGCGTTTCCCATGATAGAGATGAGTCTGTGAACGCACCTGTTCAGTAACCTGGAGCTCGGGGGCTCCATCCATCCATCCATCCTCATCCATCTCATCCATCCATCCATCCTCATCCATCCTCATCCATCCATCCAAACTCATCCATCCATCCAACCATCCATTCATACAAACTCATCCATCCATACTCATCCATCCATACTCATCCATCCATCCAACCATTCATCCATCCAACCATCCTCATCCATCCACCCATCCATTCATCCATCCATCCATCCAAAATCATCCATCCATCCATCCATCCATCCAATTCATCCATCCATCCATCCAAAAACATCCATCCATCCATCCATCCATCCATCCTCATCCATCCATCCAACCATTCATCCATCCATCCATCCATCCATCCAACCAACCACCACACGAGCCTTTTCTAAATCGGTAGACGTTTGCCATCATTTCTTTGGGCTTTTCCTATTCCTGAATCAGCTCCTAAAGCGATTAACCTGTCCGTTAACCAATCAGCATCCAGAGCCAGAAGCAACGTCTCCGAGCTGCTGGGAAAAACAAAAGAAGAACAAGTGAGTACGGGCTGCAAACAATGGTTCCCGCTAAAGAGATTATCGTGGCGGCTCCTATAGCTGCAGTTTGATCAGAATTGGACATCATTTTCACATTAGAAGAGAAAGCAGCGTTGAAAGCTTTTCTCCGTGGTGGATGTTGTTCTTTTGCCTCACTGGCAACTGGCTTCGGAAAGAGCTACGTTAGAGCTGCGCCGCGCGGCGCCCGGCCATCCGGCGACGCTGACGTGAGCTGCTGCGGCGTCGTCTCATTGGCCAGCTTGGCTTGCGAGAGTGACAGTTCGCCCAATCGGCCGCCAAGATTCGCCTCTCCTTTCCAAACAGTTATCTCATCCAGATGGATATGTTGGATTAATCCAAAGGGTTTGCATAACATTCAATCCAGTGCGCCAGGTTACACCCCCGCCCTTCACTTTGCCATACCAGCTAGTTTTAACTGCACTTTTCTAATTATTACACACTTGTCCTTCATTTACTCCACTCCAGATGGTTGGACTTTACTTCCAACTCTGCCAGGGCAGCTGGCTTAGCTTTAAAACATTAACGGCTGTCGCCAAGACACCTCTCTCCAGACAGCGGCGTTACATGCGGCACAAAGAGGGAAAAAAAAAAACTCCCCCCTTCGCCGACAGTCCAACCGCTCTGTTGTCGTAGGTAACGGACTCCGCTGAGAACTTGCGTTATTTATTATTTTCTGCTGTGACGTGAGGTCTGGCGAGAGATGGCTGTCTGAGGGCGCACCGTGGAAGCAGGCAGACAATGAAAAGTGGGGGAGAGAGCCGCTATCCCCGGCAGCACATGTTTGAGTCAGAGCGGTAGATCCTGCTAAGCCTCAGTGACTCAGAGCGCAGCTCGCAGTGCAAATTATCAGCCGTGTTCCTCCGCTGTGTAGGAGCCTTTCAAATTCAAAAGCATTACTTCAGGAATGCAGGGTTAAGATCCGCTCGAAATGAGAGACTGCGCAAGCAAACAGCAGTGTTTAGAAGTAGCGCGCGCATAAAAACAAAAAACAAAACAAAAACAAACCATAGTAGGACGCAGTGAGAAGAAGGAGAATTTCCTCAATGCCATTTGGATACCCCCACTCCCCCACCCCACCCTCCACACCCCGTTAGCTGTACAGCGCTGGGATCTCGGCACGTAGTTAACTGTATGCACAGGGGTGATGGATGGGTTAACAGGATATAAATTATATAACAGCGGGGTAAACGCAGTACACTCATTAGTTTCCGATGCTTTTATTTTCCCCAGGAGTAGCTCCAGTAATTGATGTCTCGCTCTCCTGTCTGTTTGTTTTACCCTGACAGAATCACTGGGATAATTCACTCGGCTGCCACACTGGCACTAAATACAAAAGCAACAGTGCCTCCCTTACACCCCCACCCCCCAACTGCAGTGAACAGAGAACAAAAAAAAAAACAAAAAACAAACAAACAAACAGCAATTTTGGATTATGCACATGGCAAAGAATGCAACGGCTATCTGATAACAGGTCATTCAGGGGCTGAGAATGAAAAAAAAAAGAATTATGAATAAACATAACGGTGAAAACGGTGCATATTTCCTGTTGAGGATCGTCCACCAAGCGGTTCACACAGAACGAGCGCTTGTAATGAAGCTGAATTCCAGCGGATTGAATTTCTGTAATGACCTCCTCCACTGCAGCTAAAGACGGCGGGATCATGTACACACAGGATTATAATCATTTGTTTACTTCTGCCCCCGTCCCCTGAGTTATCACTGTGTTTATGTTCCCTTATGTCCTCAATACTGATTCCGTGGCTGTTGTCATCTGGCGCAGAAAAAACACACGCAAATAAATAATTCAGAATATTCTATATTCTATCGTGATGCGAACATCAGGAAAAGGAACCTCAACACTAATCGAGAGGGAATAAAATATCATTCTAAGGAATCATCAATTAAACACGACTACAATTAAGTTTGTTTAACCATTAAACTTTGGTAATGGCCAAATTAGTGCTTGAATGGAGTTTTTACTAATTTGGTTCTCACTACTGTGCGGAATGGTGCGGGGACACTTGTTTGTTTGGGAGTCTTGCGAAACCTCCAGCCCGGCGCTCCACTGTCACCTCTGCTTCACCATCGGTGCTCCATAATTTACCCTGTTCGGTGAAGTCATCATCTCAGACAGACCAGGCGTGACAAGACGAGGGGCGAGAGGACTTCTTCATATTGTTTGGAGCACACGGGCTGCCATCTCTCTTTACAGTCTTCATAAAAGTGGTCTCTGTAACAGTCCATTACGGCGCAGAGGGGTCGCTCCGGACCCCGGCCCGCACGCAGGGGAAGCTGCTCGGGACATGACTCCTATTTATTTCTCTGACATTCCGTCTTGGTGGTGCAGCGCGCTGCGCCTCTAGCCAGTCGGCTGGCTCGCTGTCCACTCTCTTAAGTCTCGAAATGGGACAGCACTTTTGGGGAGGAGCAGGAGAAGGGAAGTCAAAAAGAAAAAAAAGTAATTGGGACGAGACATAAACAAGGCTCATCAGACACGATCATGTCAAAGGGACTGAATTATTTCTGGGGAAAACTCAAACTGAAAAGTTGACATGTTCTATTAGGAGCCCGCAGAAACGCCACGACCGCGTTCCATGTGCAGAGCACCTCTTTAATGAAGTAGGAAGGAAGAAGAAAATGAAAACAGTGGTGACGGTTAGCATCTGACATTAATTTTTCAGGGAAGCTATCTGATGCGCGGCGCTATCTGTGATCGATATCTAATCTGGGGGAAATAAATTGGCCCTGTTTGTCTTTCATCTTTGAGGAAATGTATAAGCATTCTGACACCACTGTGAAAGCATTAATCAAATAATGAATGAATGATTCAGGAGGGGGAGGAAGAAAAACAGCATTCTGTAGCCTGCTCTGATATTCACAGTGACCTAGCGCTGTTGACATCCTTGCATCTTGTTACTTCAGCACAGAAGGCGTGCACGCGGGCATGCGCATGTGTGTGTGTGTGTGTGTGTGTGTGTTGGGGCGGCGGGATACTTCAGCAGAGATCATCTCCTCTTTTTGTCAGAAAGCAAAGCGATGAATTGGATATCTAAGAAAAGGCATCAGTCCCCGGTGTAAACTGTGAATAAAACAGCAGAACATGCTTGGGTGTCACACACTCGTGCCTCTGACCTTCCTCTATCTGACAGTAAAAAAAAAAAAAAATCCCTTTTTCCCATTTATTCTCAGCCCTTGTCTTTGCAATTACCATGTTCCAATCTTGCCTTGTCCCCACAGTCACCCGCAATACCCAGAAGGATTGGCAGTCTTTCTTCTTGTGCAGCAATTACCTCCCCTATCTCTTTGAAACAAAAAGTTTGGTGTAGGATATTAGAAAATGTCAAATTCAGGTTATATTTCACTTAAGTCCAAAGGCGACATGCTCTCCGGTAACAGTGTTTCCACTGGCCCTGCATAATGCATGAACCTCAGGGTCCATTATTTTATTTTATTTTTTATTTTCCTCCAGAGCAGGCACAGGAGTGCTGCCCGCTATCAGCAACATGTGGAGAAACAATCGGCAGGTCGCGCCATTACCACAAACCCTCAGTTAAATTAGCAAATGGCAGGCAAAGTGCGCGTGTGAGACTTCTTTTTAGCAAGTCTAGAAAAATCTTTTTCTTTTTTGCAGGTTGAGGGAAATAGTTCCTCCTTCGCTGATATGCATGAACTGCGGCCTCTTATCACAATCCTGCAGGACGGACTAATCACATTGCAGTCTTTCACCTGCATGCCTGACATGCTTTGCTAGAGCTCATGATGAAGCTTCTCAGGCAGGCATGACACCACTCTGTCACCGATGGTGCCAGAGCTTCATACACTCCCACTGCTAGCTCTATTACACCGCCGCTGACACTATTGCAGGTAATAGCACTGATAATATTTCTTATTAAAGGAAAAAAAAAAAAAAAAAATAGAAGAAGAAGAAGTTGCAGATGTCACAGCGTGTTTAGAAAATAAATACTCAGGCTGAACGGCTGCAATCAAACTAAACAGAGGGAAAAGCAGGACTACAAACACACTGCTTCAAACCATTTCAGTAATTCTGATGAAACATTTTGAAGCAGCAACGTGACGTTGTCGTCTAAAGAGAAACCAGTTATTGAATAAAATGTTTTTTAAAAAAAGGTTTGGAATTAAAAATGTGAAATAAAAAAGAACAGATGAACATGAAGTTAAAGTCCCAGTGATCGTAACATCGTCTTTGGTATGACCAGGTTGGGGATCGAACCGACAACCTCCCAGTCTCAGGGCAGACACTCTACCACTGGACCAGTGAGCTGGTGCATTGCACCAGGACCCATTTCAAGGAACATCATGTCGTTTTCACATCATCCTGCGCAGGGCCTGATTACAAATCAACATAATCAATTATCATTAGAAGCGGACAGGAAGTGTTTCCTAACTAGAACTGTCTTCCATGGCAACATAGTCCAGTTATGATTCAGTTCAGATCTTAAGCAACAATTTCTTCTTCCCCCTTCAGGAAACAATTCACAGTGAAAACCTGCAAGACTTCGTTTCTGTGTCCACTTTGGGACAAAGACAAACAAGTTACAGAAGAATGATTCTGTCTTTTGAATGGGATCACTGTGTATTTATTGAAGAGTTTAAATCTCTCATCTGCAGCCTGCAATGCTAAATAATGAGAAAAGCGTAGATGTGAGTCCTCAGCATCTTTGTCATCTTACAGTGATTATCAAGCAGAGGATCAAAGTGTTGGCAGTGGTGTAGATAATTTGTTTTTCATTGAATATTTGCAGGCTGGGTGGTTTTCACATTGTAAGCATTACACGCACACACACACGCGCGCGCACACACACACACACTCAGCCTATCTCCATACATTATGTATATATGCAGGTGTAGGGAAACGGGAATTTTACATGAATTTCAAAACATGAGGACTTTGCTGGGGGCTTCTTCTGAGCTCCTGCTATATTTCTGACCTCATGGCAAAGTGAAAACGGTTTCAGCGAAACGTCCCTCTGGAGTTCCAGCGAAAACTTCTGTTAACATTTTGGGCCGCAGTAAAAAAAAAAGAAAAGAAAAGGTGACTCGCATCATGAGAGTTCCACTGTGGTGAAGTATGTGCGGAAAACTGCGGTGATGTAACAGCTTTGCTGGAGCTCCACGCCCTGTTCCTGTGACCTTCCATGAAGACATCTTTTCCTCCGCCGTGTTTCTAAACACTGACGAAGCAGCAGTCAGAAGCTCTGACTCCCTCTTCTGTTTCCTTTCTTCCCCCCAGCCGCTCTCCCACAAGTGCGCAAGCAATGTCTGATTTTCAATTAACGAGCCACCGTGATGAGGTCACTCCACAAAGACAAATTAGATTCTGTCTCGGAGAAACGCTGTTGATGAAGTGTAATGAAAAGAAATAGAGCTGTTTGAGAGGGGGGAAAAAAAAGACTTTGGATCTGGCAACCAGTCAAAACATCTGCTTTTTACTCGTTAAGCACCTTCAACTTGTTGGGACCCCGTGAGGCAGAGTCGGGAGCCGCAGTTGCTATAGAAACAAAACAGGATGGACAGCATTGTCGGGGTTGTCGGGGGCCGTGGTCGAAGGGCTTGCATTGTGTTCTGTGGTCAAAGATTCGAAGGGAGGTTGAACGGACAGAGAGAGAAAAGAGGTGATATCCTGTTTTGGCGAGAGGGGAGCTTGTTTAACCTTGTTTAACCTTTAAACCCTGCACGGAAATTGTGGGAACAACACGGAAGCAGCCGACTAGCCAGCTCGGGACACTGCTGACGGACCTGAAAACACGCGAGTGTCCTGGCCCAGAAAAAAGTCTACTTTCTAAGTCAAGGTGGACAGATGGTTGCGCTCCACTTGGAGCCTGACTTCAGTGAAACCATGCAAAAGAAACAATAAACAGCGTTTCCTCAAAGGACCGCCGCTGCTGCTGAAAATAAAAGACGCTCGCTCATTTTCTCCAGGTTGCGACGGCGGAAGCGTTTCCACGCAGCACCCGGGCATGTTCCACCCTGACGGTTAGACGCAAGCTAACCTCCATAACAAAGTGTCTGGGTGGGAGCAGCTCCCAGCTCGGGCGAGAAGAGCCAGACAAAGACCAAGACTGAAGTATCAAAGCTCGTTTGTGGACCCATTTTTCATCTTCACTTAATTCATCTTCCTCCCCTACCTCTGCTTTTTATCCGCCCCCCTCCCCCCCTCTCCCCCCATCTCCACCACCACCACCCCCACCCCCACCCCTCAACATGGAAGCAGGATTTACATATTGCAGGTAAACTGGGGAATAAAGAATGCAGATCCAATTAAACCTCGGGGGAGCTAATTAGTTGCAATTAAGTTTCTGCTTCACTTGTTGTGTGGGATTATTTGGTAAACACCTACAGAATGTTGGAGGGGGGGAGTAAAAAATAAAACTTGGCCTTTTCCCTGAACTTGAGAGACGCTCTCCTCACGTAGAGGGAACTCAGTCCTTGTAAAAGAATGTTTTTTGTTTTTAAATCAAATTAATTAATCTGTGAGGATCCTGCGGTGAGCTATTGACATCAAAGTTGATCAAGACATGAGGAAGGAGCGCAGAAAGGCCTTTTTTTCCTCTGTGGAGGCACCCAGGAGGTAAAGGAGGCGCATAATGTGACACGGTTAAAAAAAACACACACAAAAAAAAAAACAAAGAATAGCCAGCGTTGATATCAAAGCCAGCGAAGGAGTCGCGGCGCAGCCAAGGACTGCTTTGAGTTAATTGCGCGCCGACTTCATTAACCTTGATGCTCGGTATTAAGCGCCACTTGCACGCTGCTTCATTACGTCTCAATGCCGTGTTGCAGGGGGAGGGAGGGGGGTGGGGGAGGTCTGGAAAACAAAGGCGGAAACTACAGATTTTACACGACTGGCTCCTCCTCCTCCGTCCAAATATAAGGCAACACTTTCACTTGAAGTGAACTGGCCATGTGAACCTGTCCCTGTTATCGCACATCGCCGTCGCACCCGCGCCCATCGAGGTATGAAACACCCCCAAAGCCCCCCTCCCTCGCCCACCCTACCCCACCCCACCCCCTGCTACTCTGCCCGCCATCTGACTGACAGAGTTTCGGCCGGCCTGTCAAACGGTCCCGCATGCACCCAAGATAAACAAAAGCAGCAGCACTATTGAAACAGCACGGAGGGGCGGTGCCGGCGTGGGCACGCTGCTCAAAGTGCCGGGGAGATGGATCAGATATAATCCAGGAAATCCAGTCAGAGGAAAAGATTAATGTGTTCCAAACTGATACCAAAAAAACAAAAAAAAAAAACAAGACAAAGCAGCACAGCTTGAGGAGAGGATTGTAGCAACTGTGTTTCTTTACCATTAGCGAGGGGAGAGACAGGGGAGACAGTGTGTGGTGTTGAATAAAGAAGAACCCCCCACCACCTTCTCCTTACTAAACATGTGATAGCATGTGAGTGACTACACTGAGTTCCGCCTAATTTCACTGTTTTGCAGCAGCGCCCCCACAAACCGGCGCCCCCTGTTGCGCTGCCAAGAGAGGCTCCGTTTAAAATAATGACAGGGTTGTGTTTTTTTTTTCTTTCTTTCTTTCCATGCAGGGTTATTGTCAGTGTGAAGGCGGATTGGTGCCGTGTTCATCCCACATTATAGACCAGCGAAGGTTCGTCGCCTGTTTTTTGTTTGTTTGTCTAGATTTTTATATATTTGTTTTTTAGTGATCGAAATGTGAAGCAACTTACACTGAACGGTCAAACAACATCAGGGCACTGACAATGCGCGCCGCCCGCGCAGCCATCGAGGGTCAAGTGAAAACTATTGAGCGCTTTTAGCACCTGGCAATACAAACATTGCATAAAGTGAGTTAAAGAACTGGAAGCTGAGGTTAGCAGGGGTGACCATGGCAGAACTGACCAGCTTTACTGTCTTATTACTATATTTGATCTCAATTTGTTCTGTCTTTGTGCTATGATGGTTGGCCTGTGCGTGCGAGTGAGTCGAACACACTTATGCAACTGAGCAATGAACAATTGAGCTTTAATATCCTATAATTTAACATCGTTTTTTGGAAATATTCAGATTATATTTTCATGTTTTATATTCAATTAAAGGTAGAGTTTTTAAAATCAAGTTTCTGTTACAAAAAAAAAAGAAGAATCCAGTGGCAGTTTGGTGCAAGCATATGAAATACTTCATAGTTCACAGTCAGGTCGAGCATACTTTTTTATATGAGAAAATATAAAATATATGTATTTTAATAAAAGCTGTGAGTCCTACAAATAAAATTTTGCTCACTCAGTCACTCACGACTAAACTAGAGGGACCAAAACCTCAAAGAGGGGCATGAGTTACCTTGAGCAATGACAGCTGTCACTGAAGGTGTGTTCGGCAAAAAGAAAATGTGTTTTTAAAATAACTTTGGTGAAGAAACTCAGAATTTAATCACCAAAAATACCGACTCGTGTGTGTGTGTGTGTGTGTGCTTTTTTTTAAATTCTGAGCTTAACAGGCAGCACATCACACATCGCACAGGGAGGTTTTTGAAGATGGCGCCGGAGAGCTACATCCCTAAGTTGACATTGGCATTCCGCACATCAGTAATTCCAGGAGTTTGATATTATGGCAGAGGGGGAAATGGCACCTGCTGGGCAAACACATATTGTAATGTGGCTTAGCGGCACTTGCCCAGCTGCTTGCACTACAAAGCACTCCATCAAAGTGAGATCTGAGAGGGAGAGAGAAGAAGATCATGACTCTTTTCACACCTCGTCAGGCTGGCTCGCCTCTGCCAGCTCCCGCACCAGTCAGTCAGTTTCACTCAGGGGACACGAGCACGAGCGCATAGGGAAAACTAACAAGTGCAGGGATAGGTGCAATCAATTTTTTTTTTTGTTGAGAGAGAGAGAGAGAGAAAGAGAGAGAGAGATAGTGCAAAACCACTGGATATTTAAATTAATATTTAAAAGAATTTCATTATTAACTAACTATGCACTAATTAATGAAGGGCATCAATAATGACACTGAACTTGTCTCCTGCACCAAAGTCTGGATTTGAAAGTCTGAGATGATGGGCTGCAGACTGAAATGGTGTTATTGTACAAAGAGAAGTAAACTGATGACAAAAGTATTAACGTGACTTGGATGTGTTTTGGGCGTCGGAGGCGAAAAAACAAGATAAAAACAGGAAACGCTGTATAATTCCGTTAGTGCTGCCCCAGCGATCACTTGTCATTGTCATAAGTTAGAAAACATGCTGAGTCACATCATTTCCATCACTTTCATCGTAGACATTCACAGTCTGCCTGTACGTTAGTTTGGGTACAATATTTCAGAGAGTGTCCTGTGTGTGTGTGTGTGTGTGTGTGTGTGTGTGTGTGTGTGTGTGTGTGTGTCAGAGGAAAGAAGGGCACATGGAGAGTGTAATCTGATCCTATCCTGAGCGTAAATCTGTATTTTAGCACATTAATTTTTTAAAAGCACAGCAGGATTCAAAGTAAAGGAGGATAAAAATAAACGCTTTAAATTGAGGAGCTAAAAAGTCAGGGTGAATTTAGGAATAAAGTGACAGTTCAGCATTTCTCAGATTATCAGTGCGGATTTCCAAGGCCAGTTTTTTGACCGTTGAATTTTTGAAATGAGCAAAAAACAATAACTTAATTGTTATCAACTGTTGTCTCGATAGATCCAAAATCATTAACACATGTACATGTCTCAATAATCTTAATTTAGAATTTTCTCTGACCAGGGACTCAAGTTACCAAAAAAAAAAAAAAAAAAATGTGGTGAGGTCACAAAAGGAGTCAGTGAAGTCAGAGTCAAAGTTGACCTCATAATGTTGAAAAAGACCTACAGTCAAAGACCTGCCATTGCAATTGACCATACTAGTTACTGCGCCCACTGCTGGTCGTGGCACTGACCTCCGCCCGCTCCAGGAAGAGGCGCACGCAATGTAAAACACACTCCACAACCGGCGGATTATAAGCAATACTTAGCGCTCCGACTGCGCGGGTGCCACACAAATGTCAGAGGGAAGCTTTGCCACATGCCAAAGGCACTTGTCTCCATTAACACTGCACCGGTGGGGGTGGGGGAGACCAACTTAGCCTGCCAGGCAGCAACAATAGCGAAAAAACTCTCCCAACTGTGAGAGGAGAGGGGACGTGCGATGAAGAGAAGTGAGAAAAATGAGTTTGGAAGAGTCATTGTCCGACGCCTTCCCCCCACTTTTTTCGCGCAGATGCGCAGCTGAGCCGCTGCAGCTGGCCGACTGACAAATGGGAAAAAATAGTCCAATTTGAGCCGGTCGTTAGCAGTCGGCGCGCGGCATTCCAGATAAATGAGCGGCTGCCTCAGGTATGGCAGGAGATCTTCCCGAAGCGTCCCTGGGAGACCGGTCCGGAGCGCTGCGAGCCCTTAGCCGCTCCTTCGATCGGACAGGCCCGACACAGCGGCAGAGGTGACCTTGCGGCGCCGCTCCTGCCGGGCTCCTTATTTTTACTCTCCACCCCTCGCAGCCCAGCCGCCTCTTCTCCCTTGGCCTGCTTCTTTTCTTTTCTTTTTTTCTTTTTTTTTCTCCTAATCCCCACTTAAAGAGGCAGAGCGTCGGTTTTTATATCGTTAAGTTCCCCTTCCCACACTGTTTGTCTAAAGGCAGCAGCGGTGATGAAGGGAGTGAGTGAGAGAGAATGGGAAGCGTTTGACAGGGTTGGATCCAGGGTGAGCCCTTTAAAAAAAAGCTTGTTAAAAATGCCAAAAAAAAAAAAGGTTGGGCCCAGTGGTTTGTGCTATTTTTAAGTAGAGCCGCTTCACTGGCCACTCAAATTTACTGATGCATAAGAAAGAGCATCACATAATAGAATAAGAAAGAGGATTTTTTTGTCACTGCGTATTGATGAGGCACCTGTTTGCTACTTCATGAACATGCGTAATCTTTGCCAGTAAGTCACCGAAAAAAGCTGCTACTTCCTACATAAAGATCTGATACAGAAAAAAACTAAACAAAAAAAATTGCTGCGTCTCAAATTCTGTCAGTATCGTCAGTGGGGACGCAAAGACCACTAACTCGCGGTGAAATCGTCAGACTTTTTTTCCTTTTTTTAAAATTTTGTCCATATTTTTGGGGAAAAAAACAACTTCTCAGAACTTTTCAAACACAGACACGTGCGTTTGGCTTCTGACTCCCCTCCTGTTGACAAGCGCACAAGATCGCCTCACCGGCTGTGCGCGCCAGAGCGTGCACGTGCCTGTGAAGCTCCCTGCCAGCACCCAGCGCTGTGCCTAAGTATATACGTTTCAGTGGCAGCTGCCAGAGCGAGGCCACCGTCTCCCGCACTCCCACTGTGGCCCGTGGGACCGTAATCTCCGCCGCTGTCTGGAGGAGCCCCTCAACAGACACGGCCCTCGCTGCGTGCTTAGCGCTCTATTTTAAGTACACGGCTAGTGGGAAGAACTCATCCAGAGGCAGTATTTAGACATTAGCAGATTAGAAATGAATCACAAGCCAATTCACAAAGCGGCTGAGTTGCCCTCCGTGAACCCAAACAAACACGTCAGAGGAACGAAGCCTCTTCACTTAGTGCTACACCATCCTCCAAATATTTTTACATCACAAGGCGATTTCTTTTTTTGTGTGTGTGTCCTAATATTATAATTTGCCGCTCGCGTTCGCTCCATCTGCACGCTAAACTCCTTCTTGGCTTTGCTTGAAACGAAAATCTCCTCTCCATCTCTGTGGACGGCATCAGCGCGAGCCCAGTGTTTGCCTCCCGACAGCCTCTCCACGCTTCACACCCCTTCCTGACAGCTACTCCATTGAATAAATCATGACTATTGATTAACATGCACACAACAGGGCTGCGCGGCCTCTCTCCGAGGTTTGTTTCTTGGGCGCCAAACTCATTCAACACGGGCTCTTCCATGTGAGTAATTGTGGCGCACTCCAAGCGTCCGCCGCCACACCTTCCACCCCCCCCCACCCCACTCCCCCTCCCCACTCACTCCTTCAAACAAAGCAGAAAATCCCACTGCTAGTTCTCCTGCAGAAAATGAGCAAATTGTGATGAGGCAAATTGAATCTGTGATTGCCTTAAGATCGCAACCTATGAAAACAATTCCCCCCTCCCCCCGTTACCATCAATTAGCTTTTGTCATGCAGGTAATCATTTTTTTTTTTTGTTGTTGTCATTTTTTTTACACTCAAACAGTGCGACACACCTTGTGATTGTGATTATCCATTAGCGTTGGTCGTCCCTCCGCTGGAAATTTGTCTCCTTAATGCCTGAATCGATGCTCCGAGATGAGAAGTTCTGCCTCATCACTTCATGCCTCCCGACGCCGACGCGCAAGTCATCTTTGGGCAAACTTCATTTTAAGAAACACTAGATAGGCAATCTTTTTTTTTTTTTTTTTTTTAATTAAAAATACATAACTATCAAGAATTCTTGAATTTTTAATTCTGTGATATTAAGCTCAGCCGAGACTTGCAGCCCGTCTGCAGAAGTGGCATTTTGTCTGCACCAGAAGCTGTGGATCCTGCAACGGCAAATCATTTTTTTTTTTTTCTTGGAGCAGTGAGAGGAAAGGAAGAGAGGAGAGGAGAGGAGAGGAAAAGAGAGGAAAGGAGAGGAGAGAAGGGAACAGTTCCTAACTGTCAGCACCTGCTAGAGGCTTCTAATAGACAAGGTGTGCTTTGGGACTTGTTCAATCACCTCGGCGCTGCGGTCGCTATGTAGATCCTGTAAGGGAGGTGGTCCCTGGTCAACCCAGGCGGACCCCCCCGCCTCCAACCCCCGCCCCAACCTCGCCAACAAATGAGACACGGCTCTCTCAGACAGGCGCACTCATTATACACCAGGACATACACACGTATGGCTGTCGTGTGTTCGCCAGGACCTCCTTCCCGCCCTTCCTCCTCACATGGTGTGGGGGTGGTGGGGGAGGAGGGGCTGAAGACCAGCAGAGGAGGGTGAAAGTATCTGGATCATGACCTTTCCTCAGGCGCGCTGAGACAAATTAAAGCTAGACGTGGAGACAAGAGGAGGCTGAGCAGACCTTCCACGCGGCTCCGAGGGCCATCACAGCCCTGCCACCTCGCCCACCAGGCTCTGTTACCTACCTGCTCAAATAACAAAAATAAAAAAATAAATCAAAATAACAAGCTGCCAAACATCTCGGTACTTTTAGGTCTGGAGCTCATGCGGCATTCCGGTGAAAAAATGAAAGAAAAAAAAGAAAAGAAAAGATGTTTTCTACAAAGAAAAGAGGTTAAAAGTTTAAGGCCACGCTGCCAAAATAAGAAAAAAGAAGGTAAAAAAAAAACACTTTACTTGAAGGAAACATCCCCAGCACTAACTCTCAATGACGCAGCAGAAGCTGTGAGGAGTGGAAGGCAGATTCGGAGCTCACAGCAGACTACCTCAGCTATGGAACTAATTGTTTCCATTTCAAAGCCGCTTAGCTGCCTGGGGGAAACTCTGACAGTCGGACACCACAGAAGCAAACGTCCAGAGAGCAGAGCCGTGTCTGGGACTCAAAGCTGATCACCCAACACATGCATCTGCTTTCTTAACTCTCAGGCACAAAAAAACAAAAAAAAAAAAACCCAAAAGGAAAGGAGGCTGGTCGAGCATCACGGTCTACCGAAGTGAGGACCGAGAGGAACCACACGCTGCCCGGGCTAAATAAAGACTCCTCCCCGAGGTCTACATGGAAAGACAGCTTATTGAAAGTCGCCCCCTTTTTTTGGGAAATTTTAATTGCTAAGGAAAATCGAAAAAAAAAGGAAGAGCTTAACAGGAACAAGTGCAGGGATTGGCTGGACGTGGCCACCACTCACCATGGGTTTAGAGCCAGCAAGCAGCAGCAGCACACGGAAACACAGCACGCAAAGTTCATTTTTGGCGCCTTTTTTTTTTTCGTGAGGTAAAACCGAGAGGTTAAATGAGTTCCGGGGATGAAACGCCAAGATGTTGTGGGAAATTTATGAAGGTCGTTGGATTGAACTTAACCTCGGGGCCTGTGGAGCTCTTTTTTTATTGTGTCTGCCTGTGAACGCACACTGAAATATTGAGAAGTACACCACAGCCATTAAAAAGACAAACTCACCTGAGATGCAGAAGGGAGAGTCGACCATCATCGGCACAGAACCGTAAAGAAAAGAGAAGACAAGAGGTTGTTAGAGGTTGTTATACAGCAGCAGCACTTCCAGTCCAGCTGGAGCCTTTTGATTTAATCATTCCATGGAATGCCATGAGGATAGGACATATGGGTGGAATAATCTCGTCAGTAAAAATCTCACGCCGCGGAAACAACCCTATAATTGCAATATGCACAGTACGCAAACAGGCTTTCAGTGCCGCTTCCACTTGTTTGGATTTCACTGGCTGCTACGTGGTAAAACGGCAACACAAGAGAAACACGACACGTCTCCATACTGCTCATATAGTGTCCCCCCATATCCACACCCCCCCTCTCCCCACCCCCCCGTCCAGAAGAATCTGCGGTCCAACTAGACTCCAAATATCAGTGTGCACACTGACGAGCGACGCCCGCAACACGGCCTCCTCTGTTTACATGCCGCCGCGAGTTGCCGCGTCGCCTATAGGCGACCTCAAAGAGAGGCGGGGAGCCGCTGCAGCGAGTACGACGCGAGAAAATATCAGAGGGTTCCCAGCGAGGGGGGAGCAAAACACAAGCAAGTCAAACGCCTTTCAAGTCGAATTGGACGGCTGAGTCCTCTGAACGCATCGGGTGAGACACCCTGCACAAGTGTGGATGTGTTGTGTGTGTGTTTTGTCAGTTGCTGTTTAGACTGCTGTGGATTTCAACTATAGGTGGAACTGATTCCATCTGGAAAACAGACGATTGTTGCACTTGCAAAGTATTTTTGTTTTTTTTTTTTTTTTTACCTACTTATGAGCTCATATGAACACTGCAGACAGATTTGAAATTGCTTGCTTTATTATTCAGGTATTTGCAATTTAAAAATAAAGTGCCCCTACGTCCCCATGCTCACCCATTCAAATTCAAACTTCACATTAGATTTGAACGCAATAGATGAAGTCCCCCTGATGCCTGAGGGGGGTCTGTCATTTTTCCAGAAGTTATTTCATCGTCTGTCATTTAAAGCAAAGCACTTGGTCTTATAGCGCAAGTCAACATCGTGGTGTTCCGGTTTCAACAATCCTAGAGTCAAAGCTAAAATCTTAGCCAACGTGTTAGATTACGTTAGCTAGCGCTGAAGATGCACAGTGATATGAGCCACATGCAACTGCCCAGCAACGCACCCATAATGCTAATATATCAACTAAATTGTATTGTAATTAATCTACCTGCCCACTGCCAACACCCTGGAAACACTGACTTTAAAAACCTACTTGTTTAATGAAATACAACCCTCCCTATACTCTATACTTCCAGTTGAAAATATTTTCATCCAATTACTGCAGCACACTCTGGATGAAGAGTCAAAGGGGAGGAGCACAATTGTTTGAGGTGCAGATGATGTGATGAGGCCAGTTGTTTTACTAAAGTGAGCTTTGCCAAGCTGTAATGGAGGGGATGTGTCTGCGGGAGAGCCTTCGCCCGCGCGTGAATACTGATGCCTTTGACTGATTGCCACGTCTGCGCCATCTAATTTGAAAGGTGGACAGTGATGAATGTCTTCCCTCCACTTACTGACCGTCTGATGTATTATGCATCCCCATCTGATCAGAGAGGCTGATGAGGCGCGGGGGAGATGAGGGGTGTCCATGTCCGACGCACCCTGACATTGGTTATATAAATGACTGCACCTCCACGCCTTTCATTTCCCAGCTCACAGGTCACGGGAGGAGCTAATAGGGCCATCGTTAATAGGGGATGACTGACTTCAGCTGGGGCCGCCCGTGCATTCTGATGGGCTGCACGTTTGACAAAGTCTATCAACTCTCGCGGCCGAGCCGTGCCCCCCTCCACCTCCCCCCACCCTCTTGTCAGGTCTCCCTGGAGTCTAATTGTCAGAGACGCAAACGTGGGCAGCAGCCGGAGGACTTCGCCATCGGCCGGCCCGAGCGCCACTCTGATCATCTCGCCTGTGTACGTTCATCTCAGCGAGGAAAAAAAAAAACCTAAACCGCCTTCTTGCTGCAGCCTCTCGGCAAAAAAACCCTGTGGTTTCAGGCTGGCCGCTTTGATCCGGGAGGCGGACCGCGCTGCCCCACGAGTCGCTGAAGGAGTGAAACCTTTTCTATTAGCTTGGAGAGAAAAAGCCCAGGTGTCATGACGTGTTTTGTTCTCAGTGAAGCAATATTGGTAAGTGTGACTCTGCTGTGGGAGCGTGCCGGACTCACTCTTTGCTTAAGTATCCGCCAGGAGAGTGCTCTCCGACACTGCCAGGGCTCCTGCGTGCCCATCAACGACACGTTTTAATGTGCCCAGGAGATATTAACTGCAGTGGGGGGGCGGCACAGCGGGCACAGGACGTTGGCCCTAACGAGTTCATGGCTGGTCCTAATTGAGTCATTTTTCGCTGTTTTTCCTCTTTCCTTCTGTTGTCACATTAGGAGCTGCAACATTCTCTGCGAGGTTCCTTTAAGAGGCGCGCAACACCACAAAAAGTTACCTTTGGTTCAGATAAGCCTATTCATAAAGACACACACACACACTGACACACCCAGAGGAGGATGTGTCACAGAGAACGCACCTCGTCGAAATAGAAAACAGGAAGCAGGAGCGCTCTGCCCGTGAAGGTCAGAAACACACCAGAGTTCTGCAGAACACGGCAACATCACAGATGACAATGACTATGGATCATATCGATGGAAGTGGGTCGGGAATGTATGCTTTTAAATCAACGGATGCAGCTCAAGCACAAGGTGCTGTGATTGTTTGTCCCTTCAAAAGGATGATGCTCTGTGAATCATCAGCGATGCAGCAGGAGATACTTTGCTTTTCAGTGGAGCAGGTTGTGACAACGGCTGCTTGTAAGACTTGTGGGGTGCAATTCCCTCGTTGTTTATTGACCTTCAGGGCCAATGTAGCGACTCCAGGTTGGCAAAAAAAAAAAATCTAAACTAAACTGGAAGTAAACACACATGATGGAATGAAAAGTAAAATAGAAACCACTACGAAACTCTGCAAGTGACCGGCCAAACGCCATGCTGCAAGAGCTTTTTCATTTTCCCAAACCATCCAAATCCAAATGACTCTCATTTGTATAAATACGTCCGCTGATTATGCAGGGGGAAAAAAACCCGGCAGTGTTTACCAGCCAAAGAGCAAGGAAGCCATATTTAATTCATTAGAAAAACACACTTCGCGGGAAGACTTTTAATGCAGGCCTTACATTACTCGGGCGGCTTTTAAAGAGTGTTCAGTATGCGGAGGAGGGGGGACTTATGGCAAAGTAGTGGATAATAGGTGAAAAAAGGGGCTTGGGTGAAAATCAGCCCGTCTCCAATGAGCCATTAATTAGCGCTGAAGGAGGTGAACGACGTGTTCAAGAGCGGAGGATTCTTCATTAGTCATCCCGGGGCTGTGCACTCGTCATACAGGCGCACAATTAGACCTCCCACCACTCCAGCAGGAGCGGCAGCCTCCCCTCGGCCGAGAGGGATCCGTAAGGTGTCACGGCCACAATCTGGGCGACGGCCTTCGGAGCCGACGTCCGTTTCCGCCCCACTTCCCCAGTCAGCCGCCACTTTGATTTAAAATACATGCGTCCCATTATGGCGTATCTGGCCGTTATAATTAGACAACGGGAGCAGATATTCGCGAGGAGACACCGCATGCGATCTAATTAGCATTGCATTAAGGCGCTGTATCAAAGTTGTAGCGCATGTGCTTTTGTTGGAGGCTCCTTTCATCTTTGGGGAGGGTGGAGGATTGTTCTAAAGATTGCCCGTGTCATTAATCGCTCTTCAAGATGCTAAATGAGCGAGAGCATTAGACCCCGTGATTGACACGCTCTAGTCCAACCGGATTTACCGCATTTGGTTTTTCTAGGTTTTTTTTTTTTTTTTTCTTCTTCTTTTTTTGTAATCCGTCAGGGGAACTGTTGGCTTTTTTTGAGCGGAGCCGGGCCAGTTAAGCAGTTGTAGCCGAGCATGTATAAGATGGATCAGACATACATTATTTTCCACAAAGCCCCGGCGAACAAGGAGACGCGGCAGAGAGGAGCTATCCGTCGCGCGCGGCTCAACATCTGCGGGCAGCTTTGTTGACATTAATAGCTCATATTTACAGCCAGAATGGGTTTGTCGACCGGCTACACAATTTACAGCGGCCGCGGAAAAAGACTTCAATCAAACCGGCCGTTCTCCTCGGGCCGCTCTGAAATAGTCACTTAACGTCTTAACCCATAATAATTTACCCTCACCTGTATCTGATACTCACTTTAACCTCATCTTCTTTTTTTTTTCTTTTACCAGCAAAAACAACCTTTAAAGAATGCGAGGGGAGTAAGGACTTCAGAGGGATGCCTTCTGGACAAGAGTGGCAAGAACGGCAGACAAGAGTAGCGCCTATAGAGAGGAGAGAAGGGAGGCGGCGGGCTTCTCTGCGTGCTGCATAGATTCTTCTTCCACGGGAATGCAAGACACACGCATGTGCTGTTGCGCTCATGCAAAAAACAACAACAAAAAAACACTGGTTTTCCTTCAATCATGGCCCTGCAACTTTTTTTCTGCGTGTGTGTGCATGTGTGCGTGTGCAGGCACGCGCACACGCCCGTGCGTGCGCTTCTTGTCGTGACGCCCCGGTAAAGTGGTAGAGAAAGCAAACAGTGAAAAGTAAGAAAACAACAGCGATATAGTCATTTAAAGGGAGTCTATTTTGAGTCGGGGACAGCTTCTCTCCCCGTTACTGAATTAATCAAATCCAAAGGACATCATCTTCAAACTCGACATCCCCCTAAAGGCGAGCGTCTCATTCCGTATGCAGCGGAGGAAGCTTCACAACATCCTAAAAATACAGCGCTCCTGGAAGAGAGGTGCTCTACCAGTCTGAGGGGAAGCATGAAAAACTGGCGGGCCCATGGGAGTAGGCATTGTGATTAGATGCAAAAACTCTGCTTTCATAAACAGCATTAGCTCTTGTTAGACAACCCACCCCTCCCACACATGCAAGCCCCTCTCTGTTTTTTGTTTTTATTTTTTTGTGCAAAAGGCAGGGAGGAAGACATTATGGTTTTATTTGCATTTTCCCTTTAACCAGCCCCCCCCCCTCCCCCTCCTCCAGAAGGTAAACGCCAGCGGGTGAAAGCTCCTGCCGTCAGACAGGTGTTCGGACCGACGGCTCCGTCGCGCTCGTCGCCTTCCGGTCGCCATCCCCGGCAACAAGGAACTGGGAGGTTTATTCCCCCCCCCCACCACCACCCTCACTCTCTCCCCATTTTACCCACTGCCTCTTTGAACTAATCAATTTGCTCCAGGCTATTGCTCTCTTGTGATCACATGAGCCCCAATAAAAGGCCTAATGCAGCGCTCGGTCAGGTTTATTTTGCTGTTTCATCATCGGCTTGTAGTGTCTGCTGCTAAATTAAAAAAAACATGCGCACACACACACACACACACACACACACACACACACACACACACACAGAGACATGCTTCACAGCTTCACGTAATTTGTAGTGATTGTGTTTATTGACTGTAAAATCACAGCAGGTCCCGTTTGGAATTGTAAAATGAGAAAACATATGTATTTCAATAAAGGGGAATGTGTGTGTGTGTGTGTGTGTGTGTGTGTGTGTGTGTGTGTGTGTGTGTGTTAAAAGAGAGAGAGAGAGAGAGAGTGAGAGAGAATTTGAGCTCAGAGTTACTGCAGGTCTGTTTGATGCCGCCAGACACTTTTTCCCCCCACATATTTGCATATCAATGATCAATGTCAATTAGAAGTTGTGTTTTTTTTTTTCCTCTCTCTCTTTTAATGAGCACAAGCAGCCGTTGCGGCGGAAGGCGCCAGAATACAAATGGTTCGATTCGGAAAAAGGTAACGGAAGCCGACAAGTTTGCCTGCCATCACTCAGTGTCAGCGCCGGTTATCGGCAGATTTGTCTCTCTGTCGGTCTGTCACTCTCTGGGCGCCTCCATTACTCCACTGCCTAGTTCAAGACAATACACAATTTTAGAGGAAAAACTGATGCTATCTGAAAGTTACACGACGCAGGACATACAAACACTGCTCCATCATTTTATTATTTTTTTCTCTTTTCCAAGAGAGCCGGCATGGACGGCTTTTAAATGCACATAAATACCAGCGTTCAACAAATAAAAGGATAAATTTAACTCGTGAAAAATTATGCAATTCACAAGAGGGATATGAAAACAAACACTCCAAATTTTTGTGTTTAATTTTATCGTTACGTTATCATTATTATTATTATTATTTCTCCGTCCGCGGTGTCTTTTTTTAGAACGCGAGTGAGGCAGCTGTCCTCACCACTTCCTGTTTATCTCTCAAACGGAAACTGGCCATCCGGTGTTTGTTGTCGCCGTTGCACTTTTTATTTGACATCTCAAGCTTTCACTCGTTCTCTGCCTGGTTCGGAACAACATTAAGCCTCACACCGAGGGAGGAAACGGCTTTAAGAAAGCACAGAAAATGAGAATGACATTCAGGAAGCAATTGATGTTCGATTAACTGAACACGTTTGCTGCAGTCAGTGCAGTCGTGGGCAAAGCTAAGAGACATCCAGGAGTAAAGAAGGCTTTAAGTAGGTGCATCAGGCTGGAGGTGAGTGTTTGTGTCATAATGTCGTAAAGCAGTCCAAAGTTTCTCACAGTTGGGATGTGGGAGACCAGATCGTGCTCTCTGAGGGGCGTGCAAAGAGCCTCATTCTCCCCATACATAACACATCATTTTACCATCACAGCAACCCCAGTGCTGTATAATTACAGTAAAAATGTTGCACAGTTCCCCCTTAATGTCGGCCAGGGCTTCACTTCCTGGTCTCGCTTTGCACGAGAACAACATGCAATGAGCTGATTTATGGCTTCCGAGGTCCTTGCACCTCTTTCTGCCATGACAGCTTCCCACCGCACCGAACCCGAGGCTGCTCGCACTCACTGCCCGCCTCACTACGGCAACCCTTTCTTCCACCCAACGCACTCTTCAAAAGGCCTTGCGCCTGAATCTGCGTTCCGCCGTCAGTTCTTAAACGCGGCGCTTCACAACAAAGGCCTCTTCCTAAATAGATGTGGCTACGCGTCGCGTCCTTGACAGTGACTGGAAAATTCTTTTGTCCGTCACCATTGTGAGGCGCCTGCAAATGGATGAAGCCATTTTGCGGGCACAGTTCCTGTAAAATGAAGTGTATATAAAGTAAGAACATGCAGGAGGGTCTCCTCCCTGCACCATGAATGAGTCGCTGCTGCCGTGGGGAGTTAGTGACATGATTGTGATTGGACGAGACAAAGAGAATCCAGATCAAAGCAATCTCTAGTGTTTTGGCCCCCAGCGTAGTGTAGAGCAGGCCCACACACACATGCGTGCGCACACACACACACACACACACACACAAAGTACTGTATACAGCAAAGTATACACATGATGAGTCTTGCACTTGCACCAAAACACATGCAGCCTCTCTACCTTTTCACTCACTCACACTCACACACGCAAGCTCACACTTTGTGTCACACATTTACGCTTTGCACTTCACAATTTGGGCCCATATTCACACATTGTTCACACCCGACACTCACACACTGTGAGGCTCCAGACTGCTGGCTTTCCGTATGAGCTTCGAGACCTCAGAGACTTTCGTGAAGGGAAAAGCATGTAAAAATTCTTAGATTTACGCTATCTCGAAATATACGGGATATCAAAGTGATGATATATATTGGAAGCATATCTTAGGTCACTAGAGTGCATCAGAACTTCATCTTATGGCATTCTCAGAGTTTGCATGCCGTCCCTGTGTCTGCATGGGTTCTCGCCGGGCCTCTTCCTCCCACAGCATCCAACAAAATAAAAACATGCATATTAGGCTCAGTGAGAAGCCCAAACTGTCTGATGGTGTGAGTGCGAGGGTCACTGGGAGCTGTGTTGGTCCTGCAATACTTGTCCAGTGTATAACCCCACCTTCACCCTGAGACAACTCTGATAGGCTCGAGTAACCAGCACGACCTTGTGGAGACAGGAAATGGATAAGACCGATTACATTATGTAAAAACCAGGAGATAAAATCAATACACACCTGTTCTCCTCTTCTCTACCACAGTTTACAGTTAAATGTATATATAATCATTATTTGTATGGCTTCCTGTTGTTAATTTTCCCTCTGTGTTTAATAATAAGTAACTAATTTTATAGCTAAGTTTACAATCTACATGGTTTTATTTATTTTTTATAATTTTTTGCTACATTCGTATTCAGGCACCGTGGCAATTAAGAAAAACGTAATAAACAGCTCTCAGTAAATAAACAGCCACTACCTCAGTGGGGAGGATGTGGGAATTCCCAGCCAGCCAACAGCTGCACACATTCGCCACTCCTGCCGTTCACCTCCCACACTCTTCACTTCAAGGAACCGTAAAGAATCTCACCACAACAATTTCACAAATACATTTGGCACGGCGGGTAATGACCTGACTGTGGCGAACCGCCACTGCAGATAGACACGGTCTCGCCGTTTCAGACGCTGCTCCTTGCGTGACATCATCAGATGTAAAAGTGCCCCGGCGTGCGCACAAACAGCATTTGTCTCACCGCGTCGCGTGCGCTGTGAATAAACTCATGCAAATTCAGGCGTCTCCCTTCGCACGTAAACAGGAGCAGCTACCAGCTCACTGGGGGAGGAGGGGAGGAGGAGGAGGGAGGTCTGACTGGGAGGAGTGCAGGTTCTGAACTGGTGCTGAGTGGGAGCTGTGGTGTGACCTTCCATGTGACCTTGCTGTTGACATCAGAGCGGGCGATGCGGCGACAGGGACGGTCGGCCTCAGACTGACACACAGACGCGGACGCGGGACACAAGCTTCCCACAATGCAACGAGAGAAAGGCGCACTTAGGCAGCCTCTTGCTTCATTCTTTCCAGCAGTATCAGTTTAATTGACATTTTCTGTTCCCGCAGTCCCATAAATGGAAGCCACCGTTTAATTGCTTTCATATGGCTAATCCAAATTAAGCATGCCCACAAAATAAGATATTCCATTTCATTTGGGTAGCTGATGATTCCAGCCAATCTTTCCCTTTCCCCTCTCTGTGTGCCGACAATGTCGAGGAACTTCTGTATGAATAACTTCAAATCTTGGGAAAGACCCAATTTTGCGCAAAACTGTTTGTTCAAGACAATCCTATATTTGCCATGGCATGGATGCTGAATACATCAGCGTTGGAGTGCTACATTGGCTTAGAGAAAGTACATTTGAGTTGGAAAAAGTTGCCTAATTGAACCAGATACTCCATTGTGCAACGTCTGCGCTCTTTCTCCAAAACCAACAGAGGGGAAATGAATGTGTGAAACGGAGAAAAGAATGATAGAATTATGTTCTCGCCTCAATTCATGCAGCTCTTTGTGCCCGCTGATTTATCTTAGCGGTGGTTTGATACATTCTTCTCCTCACAATCTGCAATGAAGAGGGAATTACTGCCATGTTCATTACAGTTCGACAACTTTTATATTTATCCTCCTACAGTGCTCCATGAGTTTAAAAAATGCATGTACATATACAGTTTTTTTTTAAAAATATTACATTAACTGTCATATTTAATAATAAAAATCTAATATAATGGTTGTAACTCCAACCATGCCAATGTTGGTTGTAGCTCTGGTGGCACTTTCAAATCAATATAGCAGTGCAGAGTTTCACAGATGGAAAGAATTTTTCCCTACAACTCCGGTATTAAATAATAATAAGAAAAACATTGAATGTCTCCAAAGAGTTTGCGTGGTATGATTCAAATATGCAGAAGGTGAAATCGTCCAAATTGACCTGATTTGACTCCCCTTCTAGATTGAGCTGATCAGCGATGTCAAAACTCTCCTTCCAAACAGAACTTGTGAATATTCACTCTAAGTCCACCACTCCTGGTTATTATATCGCAGTAAGAAAGAAAGAAATTGGATAGAATTTTGAATGAACAATCACTTTTGGTTGGCCATTATTGGTAGTATGTAAGACTGCATTAGTTTTTTACATTTTTGATAACTTTACTATTTTTGTGCTGCTTTGAAATGTGTAAAAGGGCAAGTGTTGGAGGCACTGAATACAAGACAGTCGACATTTCAGATATGTGGATTCCCTTTCGGAGCAATAATCCATTAGTATCGCCTCCACTCCCTGTTCTGTCTGACAGGCAAGAGGGGGACCTTCTCTCTCCTCCTCACAGAGGACCCGGGCCGACACACTGGGAGTTCTACCACTGCTCAAAAAAGGGACAGGGCCCTAAAGTCGGAAAGTACTCCCTCACTCCTTCCTTTGCTTCTTTTTTCTCCCAGCTCCATACCGGATTCCCGCAGGATTCCACTGATTCAAGTGCTACGGCGTTGATGGATGAGAAAACAGATATTTCCTTCTCCAGTGTACTGAGACTAAAGACTGGTTTGCCTTTTTAACCCTATCTACAGACAGAAAATCCGGCTTTGAGCGTGAGGCGTACTCCCCGATGAAAGAATCAAGGCATCACCTCATGCAGTGCAAAACCGATCCGAGTCCGTCCAGTCAGCGCAGAAGTTCTGTGATTGGTGAAATTCTGGTTTGAGAGCAAGTTTTCATCCTCTTTGAGAAGGGCAACAGGTGACACCGCGTGCTTCACGCTGATCGCTGAGGCGTCATCTGGGATTATGCACAAGCAGGTCAATGGGAAGACTAACGAGTAGGTCCGGGTGACTCAGTTTGCAAGTTCAGGCCAGGACACACTTCCAACAGCTGGCTCTACAGGAGCTCTTGTGCAATTATCAACAGCAACAGCAGGGGAAGTGAAAAGAGGGCCAAACTTTAGCTCATCCAATAGGAGAGCATCAGAGCCAACTCCACTGTCTCTTTTTTCATAATGATGATGATGATGATAATGATGATGATGATAAACACAGGACCAGAAGACCTCCTCAGTTGTCTGCTGTGGAAACTCAGCGGGAGGTGAAACATCTTCGGGGGGACAGCTGGAAATCCCTAAAATTACATACGTAACTACATATTCACTCCAGAATCTTTAAATCCCCAAAACAGACACGCCTTGAAAAAAACAACAACATTTATTTCCCTGCATTCACTCTCTCCAAATTCAGACAGTCCGGCTCGAACCCTTCTGTGCTTCTTAAGCTCTTGTTTTGCAGAGCCGCGTAGTAAAAGTAACGGCAGCAGGGAGCCATCTGCTGTGGAGGAAGAGCTGGCCGCCTTAACAAGTAGGCAAACTGTCAGAGAGGATTAATGCTTCACCTTAAACCTGAGTTAATAATAAATGGGCTGTTTACTTGTTCAAGGGGGAGGCCATAGATAACTGCTCTCAAAACCCCCACCTCTCACTGCCAAAAAGATAAATTCCGGTTAAGTGGGGACCTGCCTGCGTTGTGGCCTCCAGTTGTGCGATCATTATAAACAAAATACATTAATACATTTTACATATTTTTTTATTTTTTTTTATTTTTCACTTACTAAACAGAAAGGTCGGATGGGATTTAGTCAGCAATGTGCTGAACTGGACCTTCTGCAACTTCGCACGCTGCACTGAGGGAGTTTTTTTTTTTTTTTTTCTTTACCGTAGTGAATATCAGAGTCACAGTTGGGATTTGCTCATAAGACGCAATTGCATTCATTGCATCTGACCACCCGCGTGGCACCCGGTGCTATCGCCCGCCCCACACGCACACACCCACCAATGAAAGGTTCCAAGAGAACGCTGAAGGCAACTTCAAAACTGGCGACGTGCATCACCTTCTTAGCTGCTGATGCATGCAAGAAAATGTGGGAAAGAAACCCCTGAGAAGAAGTCAAAGAAATGTCTTCTTCTCTCCCCCACTCCTTCACTCCTAGAGGGCTGTATTAGCCCACGGTGGGGATTTAACTAATGAGCCTAGCTGCTCTCCACTGAGGGCATCCCAAGACAGCCTTTCTCCTACAATTGGTTCCAAAGGGTTTAAATGCGCTGGTCGCTGCAAAGCTTCACTCTGTCCAGGAGATTATATGGTAATAAAGTAGATGGAAGAGATGTAGCGGAGAGGTAACTTTTCACATTATTTTGCTGTTGCGGTGAACCCTGAGCATGCAGAGCTGTGCCAATAATTATGTGGATATGATCTGACCTGAGTAATTGTATATCTATGAATTCAATTTCGAACCGTTGGAAAGATCCAACAGTTAGATGCATCGCTTTTGCACCATAGTATCAGTGTCCAAGTGTCTTTAGGAACAATCCAAAGATGATTGTTGAACTGGAAACTTCAAACTTGCCCAAAGTCATTTTCGAAGAATGTGGACACTGCAGTTGAACTCCAGTAAAGCCAGGGCTTCATTTCCACTGAGCTGCATTTTGCCTCGACTGCAGTCAGCTCAGAAATTCCTTCAAGCATCACCCTGAAAAAATTTAAATACACCTTCAACTTTATGGTGAAATGTGCTACTTCTGTGTCCTCCCACTGCTCACTGCTGCACCAGCAGCACATTTAAGCTATTTAGAATTTAATTTAGAATTTTGGGACACCTGCAAGAAACGGAACTGTAGGAACTCCTTCGATTACACAGAATATCTCGGTTGGTAGAGTATTTAACCAGCAACCCATCACTTGACTGAGAGATCTGTGTGACTACTTTGTCTGTTGGTTGGGGAGTAAGATGGGTATGTAAGTGCAGGAATGGTGTGAAATATGATATATTTTGTGAGTCACTCAAGTGGTTAAGGACTGTGTCGCACTTGGAAATTAACAGTTATTTTGACTGTTGCAAAAATTCTGAATACAATGGAAGATATTAGGTAAATGCTCCCCCCTCTCCCAATGAGCAAAAACTAAATAACTGTCTACAGCTGTGGAAAAAAATAAGGAAATGATGGAGCACTAGCAGGGGAACAACAACATTTCTGGACCTTTGATGAAAAATCTCCATAAGCTAATCTGATGTAGGAATATATGTAGATACAACAGACTTTGGCCCTATTGTTTAGTTGTTTTGTCATTTCGGTCAAGTCATGTTACCAGTGGTCACAAGATTCTTCCTATTCATTATTTAAATAGCATTCTACACTTTTAAAGTTGCCTAAAATTGAATTTCCCCTGCCGTCTAATGTAATGATGTAATATAAATTAGTATGCTACATATGTAGAAACACTGGGCCTATTATTTCACAGTCACTCATGTCAAAATATTTCTGCAACAGGGTTGGGCTGACTCGGACACACTGTTATGCAGAGGGTTTTGTCTTTGGATGTGGTGATCCCACGTCTGTGGAATTACAGAGCACGTTGCATAATTAAAGCGCCGCAAAAACAAACAGGGCCGCCGTCCTGTGGTGATGTCATGTCAAGGAAGACGGAACAATAAAGTTTCGTTTCAACTGGAACTTATTAGAGCGGGAGAACAAATGCCAAGCAGTCCTTCCAGGTGCTTTGCACACTGTCACCTCACCACAAACACTGCTTTATTAGCGGTGCGGGGTGTTCAATAAGGATCACTTTACTGCAAAGGTTGTGTGTGATAATAATGATGGTTGGCAAAAAAAAACCCACATGACTAACGTTCAGATTGTTACTTAAGATTAAACTGATGGTGACACACACCAACGGTAAAGCCAAGCTAGTCATCAGATAATTGTCTGAAAGTTGTTCATAACACTTGCCTGCCACAGCAGAGAAGAAGCCTTGCACCTCATCTCTAGAACTAAGAACTGAGCTTCCAATTTCCATAAAGGAATCCCGACAAGAGCAGTCAGACAATAAGTCACAAACGTGGTTACGACGGCATGCGCCGTCACACCCCGAGGTTCTTATACTATATCCATATGGTTCTGTAATTGTACAAAAAAAAAAACAACAAAAACGGGATGCCTGAGATCATATGAAAGATATTTTCAACCAAGCAAGCATCCATCCTGGCAAAGCTCCACACATTCGGAGGGATCTATTTCAATCTTATGTCCAATGTGCAAACAAAAACCCTGCTGTAATCCCAAGTGTGCATGTCTGCGTACGTGCATGTGTCTGCGAGCGTGTTTGTGTGCGAATGGGGATTGGATTCTCTTGATTGTTCCTGCAACTTGAACAGCTGACAAACAGCTTATCACCGAGGATTAAAACATGCATTTCATGTTTTTCGCTCTCTCTCCCTCTTTGTCTCTCTTTGTCTCTCTTCCTCCACATCGACACTTAGATTTTAGGAACTCCACCAAAGAGTGCAGGTGAGGCATGCGGCAAGTCTTTCAAAAAAAAAAAAGAATCCCCCATGTGACGGCGGAGCATGTAGACAAGCCCAACGTGACAACTCGACAAGACGTACTTCTAATGAGTATTGGGTACGGAGACTGACACCCGCCCCCTGTGTATGCGACGCCAGCAAGCGTATTATCCCGAGGAATCAAAATCCTGTGATTGCAAGGACAGATGTAAATGACTTTACGGCATATCCATCATCCCCGGACAATCGTACCGGCGGTCGGTTCTATCCAAGCGGAACTGTAATGTAGGTGTGCCCCCCCCTGCACAAGATGTCTATTCAATAGCCGCCGCTTTGTTTTCATGGCAACCCGTGATAAATAAACACTGAACACTGACTCACTGGCTCTCTGCGAGCTCAGCTCCAGTTACTCAACCTCGTGGCTGAGGTGATAGCTCAGAAAAGCAAAACCAGTGTTTAGGCTGTCTCCTCACTTAACTAGAGACCGGGGAGCGTAATCTCACTTGTTTTAACGTGGGATCATTTTCCGGGAAAAAGCTGGCAATTTGGGCATCTGCCTGACTTCTCTCAGCCACTCGTCCGCTCATTAGGCGTCTAAGGGACGCTCATTTGCAACAGCGAAACCACGCCGTGAATATCACCCTCAACTGCTAATTCTCAGAGGTTTTCTGGGCGGTATAAATCATTAAGACAGATAGTCCTCAGAGATGCCTTGGTGGTCATATACCTCTTGTGCCAAACGCGTTTCATTTGTTCTGCGCTCTGTCCACGGGAGGGGAAAAAACACATAACAAGCGAGGTGATGTTAAATTTAACACCTTGTTGGGATCATTTGCATTATTTCCAGCTAATTTACACACCGTGACAGGCTCTCCAAATTGAGCGCTGGGAAAGGGGGGGGTTCCGGGCTCGGGGACAGAATATCAAATTAAATGATACCTAACGTGTCACTTGACTCTTATACAATGCAGATGATGACGGCAAGCAGAGTAAAGTCGGTCTAATTCAGATGTTTATAGGTGAGCCTTCCATCCGAGGCAGATGCAGCCGTGTGCTATATGGAGGATGCTCATTGTGAGGAAACCATTGTTCTAGCGCTAATCCTGGCTCAGCTCCTCAGCCAACCAGCACTGGGGGCTTAAATGCAGCAGCTCTTTTAATTCTCCATTTTCTGCTGCCGTTGTTGTGCTCCCTTCGTAAATAATGACAACATGCTCGCGAAAGAGGACCGCAATTGAATATGAAGCACGTCTGCTGAAATGCATTGTGACTTGCAAATTAAGTTGTTGTTTTTTTTTCCTTCTTCTTCTTCTTCTTCTTCTCCTCCCATCCTTTGGAGTGGCTCTCGTGGTGTGCCAGGAGATGTGCAGTGGCAGAGATACGACTCTGGTGTCGACGAGCACATCAAAGACGGGGGCCTATGAGAGGTCTGCTTTACCTTTGAACATAGAATAGGATTGGAGGCTGCGCCAGCTCTCTCCAGGCAAGGCTCAGGCTGATCAGAGGCTGCCCAGCGCAGCAAATGCAGCAGCAGTGGGCACAAACACTCGTACTATAGTCAGTTTCAAAGGAGCCCTCTACCCACCACTGATAGCCTACACACAGAGCGAGCGCAAGCGCCGGCACAGAGGGAAACCGAGACTGTAAGCCAAGGCACAACACCCTGCAGAGCCGAGGCAATGTCACAAGGAACAAAGTTACTGATCCAACAGTCTCTCACATAGATTCTCCTAAATACTGCATTTCCCTTTACGGCGAGCCAGCGTGAGGAGCACAGACTGGTTCACACTTGAAAACCGTCTCTCCGAGGGGAGGCTGAGAGAGTCCACAACATCACCCGGAAAAACAAACCACACTCGCACTTTTATGTTTGCAGCAGCCAGCGACGGCAGAGCAACAGTGAATTCAGCTCAGTCCGCTGACCTGTTCCCTGGTGATTGATTTAATTAACGCACATGAATGCAGCGCCTGCTGCCTACAGGAGGCTAAGGTCTAGATTAGGGCGGAAAAAACATGACGTCAGTCAAACATATAGACTGAAATTTCCAGTGAATAAAACAGAATCCCTTTGTAATACTGGTCGTTTTTCAAAAACTAAGGAGATTTCAATTTGGAGCAAAGTATCTCTTTAATTGTTCCACAGTGGGGGATGTCAGAGAGTCGCAGCTGAAGACTGGGAGATGAGCACGGGATGAAAATTAGGGGGAGCTGGAAAAAGGGGGGAGGGGACACTAATGCTTCTCTAGTGTCAGTGGACTGTAAAACGCAGATGGGACCCCAATCATGTGTTGCGTGCTCAGCAGAGAGACATTCACCGTCGCGACTGCTGCCAACTTCACATCTGCTCTTTGGGTGCTTCCACACCAGCCCCGTTTGATCGGACTCTAGTTCGTTTGCTCGGAAAGGACACTGCTCGGTTTGGGGAGGTGTGAATGTGAAATCGAAATCAAGGCGGATCAAGGAAGCAAACTCTGGAAAGCCGAAAAGCTCAGATCTTAGTCAAATTCAAGCGGGCCAAAAGCAGGAAGTGGGCAGAGCATTGCAGGTAAACAAAACCTGAAGCAATGTGAGTGAAGCAAGTTGTCCAGCATTAACCGAGGCTTCTTGTTCATTGCTTGTCTTATTTTCTTATTTTCTTATTTTCTCCTGCGTTTGTTCCGGGTTCGTTTGACGAAACGCAGTGTGAAGGCAAAATCGGGCTGAAGCTGAATGTTGAAACTCCAAGTGAACCAAGTCTACCAGGCTATGAGGTGTGAAAACAACCTTACTTACCACTATAAAAAAAACCTAAAAACCTAAAACTCATCCCTTCTCTCAGAGTTTCATCTCTGTGCATTGATACTGCCTCAAATCATTACGGTCGCTTCTATCCAACATGATGGCTTTAAAATAGCCATGCGCATTATCTTACAGGAGAAAAGATGCGCGTAGGCAGTGGCAAGTGTTTATTAGCACAAAGTTATCAGGTTAGGCAGGATAAAGCCATGAGCTGGCAGTTTGCATGCTTTGTAATCTCCCTCCTCATATCTTTGTAACAAATTTAGTGCGGACCCCATAGCGAATAAAGAGGGACGGGACCCTGGCAGAAGCCCACCAATTAAATAGATAATTATGCAAATGTAGCCTTTACTTAGTCAGCGTGTGGGCAACAGCCACGGCAGCAGGCAGCACTTTCTACAGGGGGCAAGGGCTACCACTTCACTCCGACAAGGAGTTCACAGTCGACCGACGCACTCACGATCCGCCTTCCCTTTCATGCTGGCACACACTCATCACCTTTAATCATCAGGAGGCAAAACCTTACAAACCCCGAGTCAATGAGCATGAGGAGCAAACAAGGCTCCTCTGCTGACTCTGCAGGAGCAACCTCGAAACAAACGCTGTATAGGTGTTTGCTTTGGTGTTTATTCAACAACAGCTATTTTCCATAAGTGGAGGGGAAATTACCAGTGCCCCAGTAATGTGTCACCAGTCGTGTCAATTCATCAGTAAAACAACAATTGTCATGATTTAAAGTGGCAATAGCCTCAGCAGTTGGTTCGCACCTCATGTTGTATGAAAAAGATGGAGAAGATTTGCAGAAATGAACTTGAAAAGTGCGAGTCAGCCTGGCAAGTTCACTTGCAGCAGGAGAACAACACACATACAGTACAAGTGAGAAATTGCTTTCTGCTAAAAAAAAAATAAGTCACTACACTGCTAGTTCCGTACACAGCTAACAAACGCTTTTTGTTTGTTTGTTTGTTTGTCGAGTTTTGTCTATACGTCCTTTAAACCGAGTTGAATTGCAAAGTGACAAAAAAAAAAAAAAAAGCGGCGACACTCGAGCATGAAAGCAGCCTCATTAGTATTGGACGTATTGCCTTTTGGAGACGCCTGCCAGATTGAGCACTTCTAGAAGCATACTGAGGCATTCAAGATGCACACCACAACAAAATGCTAATGGTAGGCACAAAGCACCGCGCTGACAGGATTTCGATACGGGGATTGTTAACCGTCAGAGAGGGAGAGCGTGGAAGCCAGAGAGCTCTGATCCCACCTGCCTCTCTTTCTATACTTGAGGGAGGAGTGTGTGTGTGTGTGTGTGTGTGTGTGTGTGTGGGGGGGGGGGGGGTTCAATATCTGCATCTGCTTGACCACATCACAGCCTCCCTTTGGATGAGGAGGCGTGTCCTCGTCGTGGGATGAAGACTCAGAGACGGGGCCCTCGACCGACTCTCCAGGCCTTCAGTCCTCGCAGCACCTCGCTCAAACATTCAGAAGCTTTTACCGGCACGCAGGAGCCCAGACACGGGCCGGGCATGTGATCCGATCGTGGAGGAAGCAGCACAAACCGGACCCCCCGAGCTTCTCCTTAACCAGTGTGAGTGTGACTATCCCGCTCACACCTGCCATCAGCGGCACCTCGCCTTGTCTCCGCAGGTCCCCGTCTCCCGTCCCGAGAGGGTCCGCTAGGAATGCCCAGGTGCTCCTTGAGCTGAAGGGACTTCCAACCCTGCCGGCGGAGGTTGAGGCTTTCCTGTGCCGCGGCATGTGCTTTTGTTCCTTTCTAAATAACAGAGGGCCGCTTGTCTCGGCGGAGAGAAAAAGACACAGTGAGCCTGACATGTTTAGATTGGAGAGCAGTCAGGACTGTCGACATACTTGCAGCCGAGTGACAAAGGGCTGCTATGGAGCCGATGCTGACAGAGGAAGCAGGGCTAGAAGCGGCTCTGGCACCGGGGTGTTTTCTCACTGGAAGTGCACATCGCAGACACATTCAGTCCGTGGTTAGTCATTATTTATTTCGCTGGCCTTAATAATTCCCAACACTCAGACCTTGCACAAATGATATTTCTTCATCCCCATCAGTCTCCATCAGAATGTCTCAGTTCTAATGTTTTGAACCTTTGCGCCTTTGCTTAACTGTCAAACAGACTACAGACGAGTGCAATAAATGATATTAAAAAATACAGCAAGAGAGTGCATGGAGTGGGTATGAATCATGAAAAGACTCAGAACCCTTTATTCATGCAAAATCAGCCATTGTCTAAAATAATGTAGAAATGTTATCAATTTTGCTAATTATTTTCAATATAATGACTCACGTGTGTATGCATTTATTTGATTTATATCATGACGGTAGAGATGCAAATGTTGGTGCCACATAGACATTAGTACATAAATGAAATCAGACAAAATATATATATAACTATGTATTGTAATTATTTGGCTTTATGTTGACGCATGAAGAATCAAGACTCTTTGGCCTTTGTTCAAAATACTATCAAAAAAATAAACAGAAGAAGCCATTTCAATCACAGTCTCCCCGGGTTCTCAAGTTTTTGACCAGCACATTTTAAGCTCAGCCACATGCAGTATGAAAAATGCAATATCTGCAGCGTGCACATACAGTTGGGTAGCGTGAGTACTTTTTAAATAGGACCTTGGAGCGGCGTTGCCTGACGGAGCAAACGGCGCGCAGAAGTGTAAAAAAACATCAGAGTGCCTGCTACCTTGGCACCACCCCGCTGCATGACAATCACAGCAATACAGAAAAAGCCTTAATTTGAGCGCTGCATATCCACAGGCAATCGGCAGAGAGACGCCAATTACACAGGGTTTTAAAGTGTCTAATTGAGGCCCTTCAGTCTGAATATGTTATTGCCAGTCTCTGATTCAAGGATGA
The DNA here is from genome assembly GCA_009823395.1 of Thamnaconus septentrionalis. Taxonomy (NCBI): domain Eukaryota; kingdom Metazoa; phylum Chordata; class Actinopteri; order Tetraodontiformes; family Monacanthidae; genus Thamnaconus; species Thamnaconus septentrionalis. Next base: position 12,043,142 of record CM020513.1, read on the forward strand.
AGACAACACGCTCTGCTGCTGCAGCCCGCTGCTTACTCTTCAAGGGATGTGGGGTGTTAATAGAATGGATGCTCCAGCCTTTGGTTCAGCATCCTCCTACTGAAGCACAACGCCACAGGGTGATAATCCTTATTTTGTTGCACTGGCTTATTACAAATGCTCGCAGTAAACTTCCCATTTAACCACAGGCCATAGCTGCTTGATGTGAGAGCAGCCCTCTGGAGTGTCAAGTCGACGGCTTATCAAGGAACAGCCTATTATGCTGTTATTAAAACTTTTTAAGTCAATAAAATGTATGCTTGGAAGAGAGAGCGTCGCCTTTTGGATCAAAATGCAGAGCGTTCCAATTTTCTCTCGAATTATTAGCACTAATACTTTTTATTGCCCTGACATCACATTTCACTTATAAACAACATTCTGACCGCATGAAGGCAGAAATACTAGACAGATACTTGATCTTGATCTTACTTAATAGTGCACAGTTTTTCTACTCAATACCTACTGGATTCTGGCTATGGCAGCATGACATAACCCACATTACTGTTCTGAAGTATCTTGCAAACAAAGAACCCCACCCATTGGAAGCCTATAGTTGCCATGGATTCCATCATAGATAAACAACACAGGAAAAACATACTGCTGGTGTGAGGTCATCCAAATGTCCTGAAGAAGAGACTCAGTCAACCCAAAAGGGCAACATTTCACCATATTTTAGTGAAAAATATCCACGTGCACTCGCAAACTTTGTGCAGCCAACACGACACAACTGCATGTGCACAGGCAACTTCAGAAAGACAGCAGAGGCAGAAGAAAATCAGAGAATGACAGAATTTCAGCACAAAGAGTGCTTGCTGTTGAACAATCTTGCTATTGTACATGTACTTGTGCTTTGATGTGCATAGGTATGGTAGCTTTCCACTTGAGATGAATTCTTTCCATCCATGAAACACTAGAATAATGGCTTGGATTAGAGTATATCAACAGAACCTCAATCCACAAAATTGGTGCTCAGGAAATGGGAAAGATTGGGCAAAATATCATTTGAGGGTGAACCATCCCTTTAAAAGACACAATTCTGCAATACATGTAAAAGATTTCTAAAACATAATGAAACATACTAAAAATAGGACGGCTGGTGAATGCAGTCTCCCTTCCTCTTTTACTGTACCACAAATGCAGGGCTTTGTCCATAAAGCCATGCATGGGTCACGCTGATTTCTATGACTCCAACTCTGAAAACAGCCACCAGACTCTCATTAGAAACCCCATGTTGAAGAACATGAATAATGCAGCGCACTTAGAACACTGGCCAGCGTCTGTGCATTCACAGTGTGTTTGATCTTGTCAAGTTTTCCTCACATTTCTGCATTTATTCTGCGGTGTTTAACCAAGCAAGTTCCCCCGAATGCACACAAGGGTGTCGCAGGCAGTCACTGCCACTTGATGGGTATAAATACGGGAGCGTTTGAAGATTAACCCAAAAGACTAATGCAGCTGTAACACTCGCAACGGGTAGCTCGGCTAATGAGAATCCAGCCCTGGTCTTTGGCATCATAAACATTTTACCAAATGCATTCCAAAGCCCCCTGGAAAGGCATCTTGAGAGTTCTTCCCCTCATGCACTGTACTTCATCTCATTACGAGAAGAAGTCAAAAACATCGGCAGGAACTTTGAAGCTCTCAGCCCCTCTGCGAACCAGAAGGCAGAGAGGTGAGAGTGGGCAAATCAGAAAAAAATGTATGTAAATAAAAACACTAAAGAGTTTCTCCACTAGATCCGACCTCGGTGGTACAACTTCAGTACACTTCTTGTAGCACAGTATTTCTGCATTGTTTATATGATATCACGTTTAATGAAACAGGGGAAAAAATACTTTTAATTTTCCCAAAGATTAAATTATCCATACATTTATTTTCTGTTTCCACTTCTCCTGCACTGGGAGTCTATAGAAGAATTAAGCAAGTACTGTAAATGACCTCTTAACCAAAATGTTTGCTGGTTATAAAACTAAGCAAAGGGAATGGTCTGCATATTTAATACGCTGTGATGTTAGAAAAACAGAAATTCATATTTGGTGATCAGTAGGGTGTGCAAGACTGCAGCATTTTTTTTTACTGAGCCAAGACCTAGTAATTATAAAGTCAGTATGGTTGTTAACACGACCATTAAAGGTATTTCTCGGCCAATGCTATCAATGCTAGTTAATGCTACCCTTATAGTATTGATCTGGGCACCAATACCAACGTTGGAGTCGATATTACCAATAACTGAATCGGATCAGCCCAGCGGTACTCATCAGAGATGATTTTTTTGTAAACATGCAACAGCAAGCAAACAGCAAGATCTGTTGCAAAGATTGGTACTACTGTTCAATAGTGTAACAGTTGAGTCCAGACATTTCTGTACCACTTTAAACATTAACAGAAGATCAAATGCTATTTAAGTAAAGTCATCCCTTGGGGGTCTTCTGAATATAAAGTGACAAAGGACAGAAAGAAATGGGAACTAATGGCAGTTAATACCGAGTGACCATGTTACAAGCTGATCTGAAAGGACTTGAGTGAAAACGGGGGGGAAACGGGTATGTCAAGCTTAGCTTTAGTGAAGGTCAGAGTAGCCTATTTGCAGTGTGGGCAATCTTCCCCTTAAGTCATTTAGCTTTAATTTCCACATCTGATATCACAAAACGTGCTCCCTGTATGAGGGATAAGCTCAGCAATGGCCACAGCTAAAAATAATAAGTCTTAGATGTTAAGAGACCAAGGTTTGTTCTCCCAAGTCATTAGCTGAGATAGCCGCTATGCTGACTTCTATTCCCTGAGAGGGGCGCACGAGGAGCGGTGCACTGCCGGCTCTCGCCTTCAAAGTCATTGCAAAGAGTTTGGTCCCCGCGAAATAAAACATGATTTTTCCAAGAAATCGCCGACGATGGCAGGATGGAAACGATCCCTGGCATGATCAAAGTCCCTATTCTCATTTGAGGAGAGTCCTGCAATAATGCTGCTACGATTCACTTATTTAGTTACCGAGTCAGAACCTATCAAGTCAACTTAAAATAATGATTATCTGAGTTTGCTCCCCAGATGATGACAAGCTGCCTCGGCTGCAGAAAGATAAGAGCGTCTGCAGTGCATGCCGGGGAGATAATATCAATGCCCCTGTGTTAGCAAAGATGAGAAAGTTCAGCGGAATTAGCAAGTGCTCTTCGAAGAACTCAATTACAGTAAACAAGAATGGTTCATTTACTGCCTGCAGATAATCAACAGGGATTAAGCTGATAAAAACTGATTTTAAGGTGCTGTGGCAGTGAATGCAGCGCGTGAGCCAAAAAACTGTTTGATAAGTCAGACGGCTCCGCCTCAGAGCTACACCTCGGTGCCCCGCTGGAGACACAGTCGCACACCCAGCCTCTGTGACAGGGGTGAAGGTAAAAAGTTAGCGGCTATAAAAATGGTAAACATGACAACGGCTTTTCATCATGTGTTGTACCATCTCCCAGATACTCGCTGTTAGCTCAGGACCCAGAGGAGCTTCTGTATCTCCATGATAAACTCATCTGGCATGATTTATTAACTAGTGAATCACACCCTGCTCTGGCTCAGTAACGGAAGCAGGCGCACGCACACACACGCGCACACACACACACACACACACACACACACACACACACACACACACACACACGCTCTTCGACAACTTCTCAGCAACACTAAGCCTTTCCACAGGGACAGTCAAAGTCATTAGCACCTCTAAACTTTCTCCATGCTAATTTCTGCTTTGATATACTGGGTAGCTCATTTAAAGCGCAGTTCAGAAACAGTGCGCTCATGTTTGAAAACTTTCACAAGCAATACGCGGTTCGTGCCGCGCTGGTTTGACCGCCACTTTAATGACGCTTGTCGGAAGACTCGTCTTTCAAGTTTTCAAGTATTTAAAAAAAAAAAAGAAAAGAAAAGAAAAAAGATCATGACTTATTTCACTCCGGAGCTGCTTGTCCCCCACTTCTGTCACTGTTGGCGGTCCTCTCTGGTCAGTGCGACCTTGTGGAGGTTAGTCTAAGGCAGCTGTCTTATCACATCGGCCCTCCACTGGTCTCAAGCGGTCCGTCCAGTGCGCTGCTGGCACCAGACCGCACAAAGAATGCTGGCAACATTTCATTATTTGAGCCTCCATCTGCCACGACTCTGACCAAGGGGCCACTTCTTATTTTAGACCATATATATTCACATCCGTGTCCGCTAGTACGGACCCCCACCGGCCCATCATCCCCGTCCCATTTACCCCTCACATCCACTCTTCAAACACACACACACACATGCATGCGCAGAGAGAGAGAGAGGAGAAAAAAACTTCATCTC